>JAWWEE010000062.1:3057216-3092122 GCA_035221455.1 Xenops minutus
ACCGGCAGTGTCACCTCTCCACGCACAGATGTGTCACTGTACCGGCAGTGTCACCTTTCCATGCACAGATGTGTCACCGTACCGGCAGTGTCACCTCTCCATGCACAGATGTGTCACTGTACCGGCAGTGTCACCTCTCCACGCACAGATGTGTCACTGTACCGGCAGTGTCACCTTTCCATGCACAGATGTGTCACCGTACCGGCAGTGTCACCTCTCCATGCACAGATGTGTCACTGTACCGGCAGTGTCACCTCTCCACGCACAGATGTGTCACTGTACCGGCAGTGTCACCTTTCCATGCACAGATGTGTCACTGTACCGGCAGTGTCACCTCTCCATGCACAGATGTGTCACTGTACCGGCAGTGTCACCTCCCTGCCTCCGGGTGTGCCACTGCACCGGCTCGGTGTCACCTCCCTGTCCCCACATGTGTCACCGCACAGGGAGAGCATCACCTGCCCGTCGCCAGATGTGTCACTGCACCGGCTCAGTGTCACCTCTCCATCCACAGATGTGTCACCATACCGACAGTGCCACCTCCCTGCCTCTGGGAGTGCCACCGCACCGGCTCCAGGTCACTCGCCCTGTCCCCACATGTGTCACCGCACTGGCTCGGTGTCACCACCCTGCCTCCAGATGTGCCCCCTGCACCATTTCAGTGTCACCTCCCTGTCTCCAGATGTGTCCCTGCACCAGTACATCACCATCTACCTGTCTCCAGATGTGCCTCTGTATTGGCTGATTGTCACCTCCTTGTCTCCAGATGTGCCCCCTGCACCAGTACAATATCACGTACTTGCCCCCAGATGTGTCCCTCCACCATCTTGGTGTCACCTCCCTGTCTCTACATCTGTCACTGCACTGGCTTGGTGTCACCTCCTCATCCACAGATGTGTCCCCTGCACTGGTAGAGCATCACCTCCTCGTTCCCAGATGTGTCATCACACCAGTTTTGTGCCACCTCCCTGTCGCCAGATGTGCCTCTGCATTGGCTATGTCATCTCCTCATCCACAGATGTGTCACTGTACCAACACAGTGTCCCCTGTCTCCAGATGTGTCCCTGCACCAGTGTAGCATCTCCTTCCTGCTACCAGATGTGCCCCTGCATCAGCACAGCATCACCTTCCTGTCCCCTGATGTGCGCCCCTGCACTCCACGTCACCTCCTATTCCCCAGCTTTGCCACCTGCCCCTGCTGTCACACACTATCCCTCTGACATTGTGATCCACTCTGTGTCTACACAGGGTCACCTCCCACAGGCTGAGCCACCTGCCCACCGCAACAGCTCCACATCACCCCGACCAACATCAGCTGTGCCATCTGTCCCTGCCACCCTGCACCACCTTGGGGTCACCTCCCTGGCACCTGCTTGGTGCTACCACAGCCTTGTACCCTCACATCAGCTCAGGGTGACATACCTGCCACCATCTGTGCCCTGGCAGAGGTCCAGGGTCATCACTCCACCAGCCTAGGATGGACATGACACCTGTCCTTTGCACCAGCTTGCTGTCACCTCTGCCAGGCCCCTGCACTGCCCAGTCACCTCCTTGCCACCCCACACACAGTTTGGTGTCACGTTCACCTGCCATCACACACCCAGCACTGGCTCAGTGCCACTGTCACACCTTGCACCAGCTGTACCACCTCCTCCTGCCCACCTGCACCACCTGTGCCACCTCTCTTGCTCCTGCTCTACACACACCACTTGCCCCCATCTCTGACCCGCTGTGACAGCTCTGTGTCACCCTGTCCCCTTCACCCTTGTCCCCTCCACCTTTGTTCCCTGATGGTCACAGCCCATTTAAAAAGAGAGAATTGGGGTTGACTCCAATGGAAAATGGGTAGAAAACAGAAAGTCCCCCTGTGCTCAGCCCACCTCTCCTCCCTGCAAAAACCTGGTGATGCCAGATGGGCAAACAGCCGGGCTGGCTCCCCGAGGAGCGTGCCAACCACAGAAATGGGCCACTGAACTTCCCTGGAGATGACAGCCAGCCCAGGAGGGGACAGGCTTACACGGAGAGGGGGACACACGGTTTTTCCCCCAGCACTCACTGTCTTCCCCTTGCCCACAGCTTTGGGAGAGTATCTGGGGAGAAGTCTGAATAGCTGCTGGCTTTCTACCTCTTCCCATGCCTGTTTTGGAAACAGGCAAAAAACCCCAACCCTCGCAGAGGATGAGGGAGCTTGAGGAGCATCCCACACCTTCTGCCTGGAATTACATTTATTGAGGGTCAGAGACTGGCATGCCTTGGGCAGGAGGCAGGAGCATCCCCCCACCCAGCCCGAGCTCACGAGAGCTCCCAGGCAGTTTGCTTCCCTAGCAAATTCCAAGACCTCATAAAAGCCTGACTCAGCTCTTAGTGCTGAGGTCTGAAGTGAAAGCTTGCAGATCTGCACGGGGGGTTGGCACAGCCAAGGCTGACCCTTGTGCTGGGGCATTTCTGCTCTCCAAGCTGCGCTCCTGTTTCCTGAAAGTCTGGTTTGCAACAGCCTGGGAGGGCAGAGCCCCTTGGCCCGCACCCTCCCCTTGCCGGACCTGCCACCTTCAAAGCACCCAAAAAATCCCAGCCATCCTCCACTGACTTCAAAGGAGGAAGCCCAAGGCTGGCAGAGCTCCATCTACCCTCCCCCAGCTGGATGCAGCTGACATATTCTGGTCCAGCTGGAGTCCGTGTCACCAGCCAGATCATCTCCATGTCTTTAGCTGGGTTTTGCCACAATTTCAGAGAGAGAAAAAAACCAAAAACAATTGAGGGCATTGATGGCACATACAGTAGCACAGCCCAACCCGGGAGGCATCAGCAGCCCATGGTGAATGGGGGGGGACCCAGCCCTGGTCCCAGTATGTGCATCCTCAATCCAAGCCCAGCACTGGGGCCCCACCAACATCCCTCAAGAAACTGGAAATATCAGCTTGGGTTGGAGCATGGCTGTCAGTTCACACCCTTGTTTCTCCAGACTAATTTGCTGGTTTTATGAAATCCATTCCCCACTGTTTTCACACTTCTCTCCCTCTCTATTTATAGCTGGGTTTATTTACATGAGCAGGGCACTCCATGTACTTGCACGTCAGTCTGTGGTGGCAGAGTCGGGAGCGGGTGAAGGAATCATGGCAAGGCAAGGAGCACCCCAGTCCTTGGACATGGCCACCTCCTGCCTGCCACGTGGGAGACAGGCAGGGAGCCCTCCAGGCCGAGATGGGAGATGCCAGGGGATGAGGCAAAACTAAATCAGCCACACATACCCCAGACCTACACATATCCCATCCCGTCCCCATCCCTCCCTGCAGGGCACAGCAGTGCAGTTCCCATGGGATGCAGGTAGCCCTGGAGCCAGCACCTTCCCAAACCACAGGTGAGCCCTTCTTTTTCCAAGCTGGAGCAGCTCTGGCAGCAGCATTTTGATGATCTAAGACTTACCTGTCTGTTGTGCTACTGACCCAGGGGTGCCCCTGCCCTCCACACACAGAGCCTTCCACACACAGCTGAGTCACTTCACAACTGCCCAGTGATAAATTCACCACTTTGCCTAACAAGAGGGATAAAAATGTCAGTGCTTTTTGCCTTTTTTTTTTAAAAAAAGAAATCTGACAGATGAGGCAGGAGTTCTCAGATTAGCACAAGAGAAGAGACTTGGGGGATGCAGCTCTCTCCATCACACAAAGTCATCTGGGAGAGATGCAGCCCTGGTTGGGCCCTGCTGCCATCTCCCTGGGACTCAGCTCTTGGGAACAAGGACAGGGGTTTAGGTTTGGGTACCAGCATAAGAAAATTGGGAATGTGCTGCAACTCAGGCTGAAAATTCAGAGATATCCAGCAGTGAGGTTCCGGATCAGACTTCACACAAGGCAGCAAAACTACTTGACACTGGAGAGGGACTGATCTGGAAACAGGACTTCTCAGGCTATGGGTTATTGCCTCTCTTCCTTAAGCCCTCCGTGCTGGCGACCCGGCCAGGAGAGCGGGAATGTGGACCCAGCTGCCTCCCACCTGGCCGCGGGATGCTCCAACCCACGCGGGGCTGAGTCTCCCTGCACAAGTACATGATTATTCACAGCCTCCAGCATTTGCATGGTGAAGTCACGAGCCTCACAACACCTGATCTCCCGGGAGAGCTGCCTCCTGTACTTTGGGAGGGAACGGCCCACATTCCAAAAGTGGGACTCGGTGTCTCACAGCATCCCACATCGCCCAGCTGTCACCTCCTCCCCTCTCTGCGCTGGGACCGGGAGAAGGGAGCCCACCCCAAACCTGCCACCACGGCGAGGAGGAGCAGCAGGGCAGGGACACACAGGAACCCTGAAAATTTGGGGGCTGGGAATGGAAGTGCTGAGCCAGCCTGCAGCGTCGCTGTGTGCACAGCGAGGCTGCTTTTTTGGAAAGATCAAAAAAAAGCCCCCTCGATGGAGGCAGGGAAGGGTGAGCAGGCAGATGGGCTCGACTCACGCCGAGCTGGGGTTAGGCTCGTTCCCTCCTGGTCCCCTCTCCCATTGCCGGTGGCTCATCCCCGCCGCGTGACTCCAGCTGGCAAGCAAGGAGGAATATCCTGCCATGCCTTGCCGGCTGTACATCCAAGTCGTGGAGTAATCCACCTGTGGTATTTCAGAAAAGACACACCAACTTCTGCGCAGAGGGGTCAGTTGAGTCACGGTAACAACTTTTTCCTCCTGTTAGCAGGTCTCCAACGTAGCTAATTACTCATCAGCCCACTAATAGACTCACTCACACAGCGCTCCCCGGATCAAGCAGCAGCGATTGTCTGTCTTGTCTTATTAACCTCAAAGAAGGATCCGACTGCGGTAACGCGATACCCCATCCTTATCTCATCACCTGCTTCTTCAGCCAAAATACATCTCTCTGCTGTACAGGGCATCCCTGTCCCAGCACCAGCCAGGGGAAGCCAATACTGTGGAGCTCAGCCTTGTCCTGCTGCCCAGTGGGACTTTGGCTAGTGCAGACAGAGCCCAGGTGGGGTGGGAGACCCCAGACCCACAGCAGCCACCAGAAGCTGGTGTTTTCTCCCCCGAGCAAGGGACCCGCCTCACCCTTCACACAAGACAGGTTGCTCCCATGCCAGTGTTGTAGCCCCCCATCCTACTGCCCCACAGTGGGACACATCCATCCCCCCCAGCACTCCTAGGGCTGACAGAGTTCTCCCCTGAATCCTGAAAGGATGACAGGGTGTTCTCTGCTCAGTGCCAGGAACTGCAGCCCCCTCCAGTGCTCCCACCCCCCAGTGCAGCCCAGCACTGCCGCCCACCCCATTACTCACTGGGCCTCTCTGGCACTGGGAACACACCTCCCCGTGCGGGAGCACAGGCACAGCACGTGCTCCTGGGGGCTGCGGGACTTGTCATCGGCACTGTCATCGCCATGAGTAACCACACTTTGCTTTGGCTTCCCCTAGAACGTTCCCCAAAAAGACTGCGTGTCTCTCCTTGCTGGGGAGGGGCGCAGATCCACGGCAGCTGCTCAGCTACCAGTTCCCTCTGCCAAGTGGGGAAACTGAGGCACGGGGATGCTGCCATGCCAGAGGGCTCCCTCGGGCAGGGGGACAGGCTGGGCAGGAGAGGTGACTCAGTGAAGGTCGGGCAGCAAGGCTGGCTCAGCACAAGCCGCTGTGCCGGTGCTCCAACCTCTCGCCCTGGCATCCTTTCCAGCCCCTGCACATGCAGCGTGTCAGCAGCTGTGACATACTCTGCTGACGTCCCTGGATCATGTGGCATCAACCTCGACCGTAATTACCAGCGCAGGAACTCTTCCTCCTTTCCTGTTCTCTGCTGGTGCTGGCTGTGCTGGGCCCCCCTGGTGCCTGTGGCCAGAAAGCCCACCCCAGCCTGCTACCACCCAGACTGGGAGGGCTGGTTATCACCCCCATGCACACGGTGCATCCCAAAGCCCTGCTCCCCCAGGACAGGCAGGGAGCACCATGATGCAGGACCGTCTGCAATCCAAACGTCGCACCCCCAGAATGTCACCAACAAGGACACGCAGGAGGGGACAAGCCTGTTGGGGTCCCCTCCACAGCTGGACCCCACAGCAGCCCAGGAAGGGGACAGGCAGGCAGGTGCCAGGCTGGGCTGGCTGAGGGCTGCAGCCCTCCCGAGGAGGGGGGGCCAGGCTTGGAAAAGGCTTTTGCTGCTGGAGAGAAGGGCTCTCTTGTGCAGTGCCCAGAGGCAGGAGAGGCTCAGAGCAGCCTTTGTTCGAGGGGAGCAGACAGCGGCTGCGAGGAGCTGGAGCCATGAATCTCCCTGCCCAAACTGCATCAAGCACTGTGTTTCTCCTCCCTCAAAGTGGTCATCTTTAGGGTGAGGGGGGTTCAGGGTGGCCCCTGAGGACTCAACAAATGACAACCATCCCTTGTAGGATCACTTTTCCCATGGCCATGCCAAGTAGCCCCCAAAACCAGGGTGCATCACGGAGGGGGGAAGCAGAGTCCAACCTGCCAGGGGGACCAGCCATGGACCTCCAGCCCCAACCCCATCCCCCTGCTGCTCCCTGCCCCACAGCAGGTTGACAAATCCTCACCTCCTGCAAACAACAGCCTGACAACCTGTAACAGGATTGCCAGAGGCCACAGCCCTCCAAGCTGTCTGCTCCTGAACATGAGCCCAGGAAGAGTGAAAACAGGCCACAATTCTTCCATGGTCCCCTAAAGCCACAGCTCCAATGCCACAATGAAGGGCTGAAGGAGGCAGTGTGTCCATTCCAGGCTGGGTTGTGCTCCACTTGGATCCCAGCTTGGCTCCCCTGGAGGCTCCCGGCTCAGCACCCTGTGCCCCCAAGCTCAGGGCATCACAACAACCACCCCAAACCCTCCCTGGACCAGGAGGGACCTGGGGGCTCAGGGGATGCAGCTGAAATGAGCAGGTGACACTGCAACCAGCCATGGGGAGGAAGTCCCCATCCAGAAATCACAGACACAGGGACACCATCCTGCATGTCCAGGGACCCCCCAGGTCACCCCTTACTACCCTGCCATGGCATTCCCAGGGGACATGAGGCTGTCAACCATCACAGCGAGAGGTGACAGCCCCCCAGGGCTCTGCTGGTGACACGGGGGTCCTGCACCACGGCGACACGCAGCTCTCAAAACGACCCCTTCAAGCGAGCCTGGCACAAACCAGCGAGACGAGTTGGCCAGTCCTCAGCTCCCAGTGAAACCAGCCCGGCGGCATCGCTTCCCGCAGCTGGGCTTGGCTCCCAGTCAGCTTCCCCCTCCCCGGGCTCCCTCCCGCCAGGCAGCAATCAGCCCTGCATTCACAGGGCTGCGGGAAGATGACTAGGCAGCGAGTCAGACCACTTTGGGGACAAATGTGCAATCAGTTCCCCGGAGCAGCCTCGCTCCCCTGGAAGGCCGGCACAGCTCCGGGGAATGCCCTGAAGAGGGGTGTGAGCGTGGGTAGCACAGCACCCTGCCTTGCTGACGCTCCCCCATCCCCAAAAACAACCCCCTCACCAGGGTGCTTGCCAACTCCTGCAGCATCTTCCTGTCCCATGAGCTCCCAGCTCGGGCAGGAAAACCAGGAAAATAAATCTATCTCTATCTATCTATCTATCTATCTATCTATCTATCTATCTATCTATCTATCTATCTATCTATCTATCTATGTATCTATATCTATCTATATCTATATCTATCTATCTATATCTATCTATCTATACATCCATCCATCCTGAGGATGGTTCTGGGAGCAGAGCAGCTGGAAACCCTCAGCTCCAGCCTGTTTTCCCTGTCAGACAGCAGCAGGACAGCTTTCCAAGTCCTGAGAGCCTGTGAGACTTGTGACTGACGTGTGCCCCAATCCCACTCAGCTGCCTGAACACCCCAATAACAACCCGGGCAGCACGATAGCCACACTTTGACCCATCAACCTCAGGAAGAGCCCCCTCCACTGTCACCCTGGCCCCGATTCCCATGGATGTGATCCCATTTCCCTCCCCATCTCGGGCACTGGTGTGTCTCTACTGCCGCGCACTGACATTTCTTTCCCCGGATGCCACTTATTTATAGCATGCCTGACCTTTTCCCCAAGTTTACATCCTCCTCTCCCTTCCCTTCCACCCACCCAGCTTTGGGAACCACCCCCGGGATGCTCCCAAGCCTGGCTATGTGTAGATATCCCCCAAAACCCAGCCAGGATGTGGTTCCCCAACATCCCCACGGACAGCACGGGAGGACAAAGCTGGGGGTGTCTGTCAGGCACAAGCCCCCTCCTTTCCCTCTGCAAGGAACAGCTTCCAATTAAACCAGCTGCCCGGCTGCCTTTGAAATCCAGATGGCCCATAATTCTTGCTGGGGAAGAGGAGAAAGGCTATTTCACGGCAGCCCCCTGCAAAGGCAGGGCTGGGGAAAGCAGCAGGCTCCATCCGTGTGGGTGGGATTTGCCAGCGAGTTGCAGGCTTGAAGGGCAAGGGAGAGCCGGGAAAGCTTCAGCACTGCATCCCAGCTCAGGGCTCCTTGGTGTGTCTCCCTGCCTACGGGGAAATTGTCCCCATTTCCCCCCACCTTAAGCAAGACCCGATTCCTGCCGGGACCCCTCATCCCTCACTCCTTGGGGAGCGCAGTGGGTCCCCTCCCCTGCAGGTACCTCCCAGCATCAAGCCTCTGCCCAAACTGGGGAAAGTCGCGCTGTGGGGCTGGAGATGCCGCTCCAGTGGCACGACGGAGGGAAGGCAGGTCAGGAAAACACCCAGCTTCAGGATTCAGCCCTTAGCAGTGTAAATCCCCTTGTTCCTGCCAGCCTGGTTGGGTACCAGAGGATGTGCTGCTGTCCCTCCGCAGGCGATGCGCTCCGGCGGCCGCCCCGACCTCGCAGCAGTCGCCCCGCGCCTCCTCTGCTGCCCTAATTACTCCCCTCGCACCCGGCGCCGGGCCCTCCGACCAAATTACGATCGATCCTATGCTCCAGCCCAATCGATGCCATTGACTGAGGCATTAGAAAGACAAATCCGGGCTCCCCGCCCCGGGAAGGCGGCGGCAGGCTCGGAGGCGGGATGGCACCACGCATGGAGAGAGGTGGGATGCACAGGGATGCCCTCACTTGATGCTCTCCATCCCTAGAGCCATGAGGAGAGGGCAAGCACCTTTGAGGACCTGAAAACACCAACTCACTTGGTCTCTGACCGCTGGATACATGGAAACCAGCAGCAGGGATCAAGCTCCTGGACCACACAGCCTTAACCAGCCAGATATCCCTGGCAACAAAGGACATCCCTCCCAAAAACTCCTCTGCTTCTGCCCAGCTCCCACTCCCAGCCGTAAGAGAAAGGATTTTCCCTTAACCTGCTGAATCAGCAAATCCAGCCTGTATCCCTGCATCCCAGTCACCTCAGTTAAGTACCACTAATGTTTAAGAGCACAGACATGTGATGAACCAGCTAACCTGGGCAGGAGAGCTCATTGGGGCAGCTCTGCATGGGATGGGGATGCTGTGGGACAGGGATGCTGTGGTCCAGCCCTGGTACAGGAACGGGCTGTTCTCCATCACACCACACAAGGAACAAACCTCAGTGCTGCCCAGTAGCCACCAGCAAGGCTGCAGTGGGGAATAATTGAATCAGGGCCCTGACAAGGGATCACTGGCTAAAAAAACCCCTGGTCCAGCATTACACAGATGGGAAACAGAGGGGGGCCACCCCAAGCCCCCTCCTCCCGTGCCCTCCAGGAGCAGATAATAGACCCCGCGTGAGCAAATTACAAGGAATTTGCAGCCATCCCATCTAATCCACAGGGGAGACATCTGAATCCTACAAGGAGCATTTGGCTTCTGGGTACAGAGGAGCTTAGGGACATGCAGAGGCATTAAAAACACGCATGGGATTAAGCTGGGAAGGGAGAGCACAGCTGGAGACCTTGGGTGGCTGTGGGAGAAGATGGTTGGGGCTACCCAAGGGCTGTGGGCAAACAGGCTTTAGGCTTAGACATTTAGGCAATGTTCAAGTGTCCCAGTGTCCTGATCTAGGCTTGGATTCCAAGTCAGGTGGAGGTGGGAACCCATGGGATCCTGCTGGACAAATGGAACTTGACCATGGTGTGCAAAACTAAGGTGTCAGAGGGTTTTGGGTTCCAACACTCAACCAGGCACCAAGTGTTGCAGCCCATGTCCAAACTCACAGTCAGGTCAGACAACCCAGCCTTGGGGCAGAGCAAAGCAAACCCCAAGTATCACCCAGGATCTGCTCCATGCCAGTGGGGTCTTCCAAGGATAGACTTTGGCATTGTCCCTCATCATTTGGGATTTATTCTGATCATCTCTAATCCTCGGCCTTGATTGCTGAGGCTCCCAATCTCATTAGCTGGGCTATGCTGGGTCATTACTGAGGTTGAGGGGTGTTCAAAATTGATATTAATCCCATCTTAATAATCTGGCATCCATTGATTTTTATTTTTAACCTCTGATGTTATTAAGATGAGCCGAGGCAGCTCCCTGCTAGTGGGGCAGCCCCATTCCCATGCCCACAGCTGACCCTCTGAGGTGCAACACACGATGCCAAACGCTCCCAAAAAGCTGGTTTACCCCAACCCACGGAGGAGATGCTACCTCTGGCCTTTGCAGGCTGTGAGCATCACCGAGCTGCCAACATACCCAGCAGCACTGACCCCTATTTGCTCTCCTTTAAACCTGTTATTATCATTTTTCTTAATTATCACTGAAAGAAGCAGCTTCCACTCAGCACGTTTAGGGATATCAGCGCTCGCAAGCGCCTGATGAGGAAGGAGCCATTAGCACCCCGTCAAAACAGCATCTTAAAAAGGATCTTTGACAAAATTGTCACAGGAGAGGCAGGGGGAGCCAGGCAGCCCGGCACAGTTGTACATCATTTTGACAGCTCGCATTAAGGCAACTTCAGGCACCTCTGGGAAATTACCTCCCCGTTAAACAGAGCTCGCAGCAAGCGCAGTGCCTGGGGGGTGAGCTCAGCAGCTGGGGCAGACCAGGGCAGGAGGGTGCCCCAAACACGCTTTGTGCACAGAAACCAAGCTCCTGTGCCTCAGTTTCCCCACCCAGCACAACCACAGAGGCAAGAGCTGCTGAGGTTGCCACAACCTGGGTGCTCGGAGGGGCTTTCCTCCAGCCCCGAGCTCCTCTCTCCTAACTCCGAGCTGCAGCTCAGAGCTAATGGCTCTTTACCCGCCTCCTCTCCAGACCTTTGGCAAAAACCAAAATGCCAACAACGTCGGGAACAGCTCGTGTTTAGCTTGGCAGGACGGCTATTGTTCCTATACTGCAAATGCATGTATCACACAGAAATGTTTTGAGTGAAAGCAAGCTGTTCCCCCCAGCCCTGCTACAGCAAGCGTCATCTCAGAGCTGGAGGCATGACAAGAAGAGCTTTTTGGGGTGAAACTACCTCCAAAGGCTCCCCAAATTACGGTGAGGGGAGAAAACCAGCTGCAACATCCCTTCCCCATAATAACCCATCCCTCCATCCCAATCAGGCTGCTGTGGGCACATTTGAGCCCAAAGCCAGGAAGTTTTCAGCATGAGATGAGAGAAGTGATGGAGTAAAAGCCAAAGTCAAGCATCATGATTACACCAGTTCCATGAGAGTGCCTGTAGAAGCTCATGGGGAACAGACCAATGCAGAGGCAACAGTCCAAGGTAAAGATGTGCAGATAAGGAGGGCAGCTTGGTGGCCTTGCTGTATTTTTAGTTCCTGGTTTAAGAGCCAACAGTTTAATAAGGAGGTTGTTTTAATTGGAACTCCAGTCACTAAGAAAAACACAAGGGGAGTAAATATATAAAAATAGTCATGTTTCTAAAGAGTCTGTGGTATTTGCCTAATTAAATTGAGTGTGTTAATTACAAATCAAACTTAGTGCAGCTTAAAAAAAAATAACCACAGGCATTTGCCTTGTTTTGAAGAGCAGCTGACTTTGAGTTGGAAAAACAAGTCTGGACCTCCTTGTTTGCAAAAGAGTTTTGGAGAGACACCAGGATGGACCACAAATGTCTTCAGGCCAAGGATGAGGAGTTGATGGATCCCAAGTGGTTTGTGGTCCAAACCTACCTGCACCACCTAACACGTTGTTCCTACCTGGGAAACCCGTTGCTGGAGGTCCTGAACATCACCTGGACCCAAAGCAGGAGGTTGCTATGCCCCAGCTCAGGCATAAAGGAAGCTGGTGGTACCCACAAGGTGCTCCTCAAAGCCAGGCACTCATTGCTAGGATCTGGGAAGAGTTAAGGAGCAGTCAGTAAACCAGTACAGAACTACAGACATCAAGTTGTCAACATATGATGGGCAAAAAGTCACATCCTTGTGTTGTTCCAAGCATCCTAGGGTCAGGCATCACCTCTCTGGGCATCACTCATGGATTCTCTTCAGGGCTAGAGACACCCAAGAGCTTCTCATCCTTCCTCCCTCCATACCTGAGCAATGCACAGCCATCACTTGCAGCTGTGCAACCCACAGCTCCCTGCCTTGCGCTTCAAAACATCTCCCCAGCAATTACCTCCACGAAAAGTTATTAAGGAACGTCTTTGTCTGCAAGGGATTAGAATGGCAGTCATTAAAAAAAAAATTGGCATCAAGAACTATGTATATTGCAAAACAAAATGTGTTGCTTTTTAATATGTTTTTATAACCCAAACAAATTTGTTTCTCACACTCCCAGGCTGGAAAAAGGAGCCGTCCGACAGTTTAGGATTGCAGTTTGCAGTCAGCTCCGCCAAGGAATCTGTTGCAAAGCTGTCGCAGCAAATAAATGCCATTCCCCTGCTGTGCTGCAGCTCCGCCGGCGCTCCGGGCACGGCTCGGCGGCGGGGAAGGTGGGACGGAGCTGGGAGCCACAGGGAAAGCAGCTGTGGAGCAGCAGTCACACGTACCTGCGTCACCTCCCCCGGCTGGCAAGGACACGGTGGCCTTGCACGAGGGTTGGTGCAGCACAGCATCACTCCTGCTCCATGGGCTGCGCTGGCATCTCACCAGGAGATGGTTCAGAGGGTGAAAACCCTCAGCTGATGGCCCTGTCCCCATGTGCTCCTTGCTCCACCACCATTTCCCCTCTCCCACCCGCGCCTGACTCCTCATAGGCAAAAAAAGGAGGAAAACCCCATGGTTTCATTTATGTTAATGCAAACAAACGTGCAGCCCCAGCTCCTTGAACCCTTGCAGAGATGCAAAAGCATTTGAATGTATGAACATCCTTTGCAGCGCTGACAGGGAGATGTGGCACCAGGCACAAACAGAGCATCCCTGCAACCCAAAGCCAAGGATGCAGCAAAACACCTATAGGGACCCACCACGCCCTTTCTGATGCCCAGGGTCAGTCCCAGCAGAGAGCAAGCCATGGCAGGGAAATGACTAACATTTGGGAAAACCTCCCAGAACCTGAGCATCCTTTGGGAACAGGGAAGGCAGAGCAATCCTCTCCCTGCAGCAGCCCTGCCCTACACACTTTTCCTCCCCTAAAGCAGCCGTGATTGTCACCTGCCTTTTATCATCACAGCAGCAACACAGGGCATGAGATGCTGCTCCCAAACTCCCCACACAGCCATTGAAAGTGGGGGATCTGGAGATTCCCAGCTCGTTGCCTGAGGGGGCCCAAGGAAATTAGCCATTCCTTGCAGGAAAGCCGCCTGCTGCAGGCAGGGAGCCATCCCAGGCAGCCCCCGGGGGGGATGCTGGAGCTCGCCTTGCTTTATGCTCAGAGAATGGCTGATTCACACTTATTCCAGGCATCCCCTGCAAAACCTTGGATGAGGACAGAACTCCAAGCTGAGCGGGTGTCTTCCACAGCACCACGCTGGGCTTCCCTTCGGGAGGGATGCTGTGAGCCAAAACCATGGGGTTTTTTTGTAAAAACATGAAAGAAGGCCTTACAAATTAATTAAGGGAAACCAACCATTCCTGGGATAAGTCAGCCCAGCTCCAGACACCTGCAGCTCCAACCCTCAGAACCTGCTTAGTTTTAGTCAGCATCAAAAAAGTCACGTCTATTTTAACATCATGTTTTTACATTTAAAATTAAGTCCTTAAACAATGCAAAGCTCCAAACTGAGAGTGGTGCAGACTCAGAAAATGAGCAGGGGTTCCCAGCATGAGCCAAATTAGATGTTAGGGGACAGGGAAAAGGAGGAAAAAGATTATCTTGGAGAGGGGAAAAAGTAGGGACAGTTTTCAAAACATTTTCTTCTTTAGTAACATATATCGAGTGAGGAATGGGCAGAGCAACTGGGCACCCCTGTGCCTTGGTCTTGGCTCCACAACCCACATTTCTCCTCTCCCCATCACCCCGTCAACTCCTCCCATCCCTCAGACTCCCTCTAACATTCCTAGGCTGCACCTGAGGCCACGCACGCACGGGCAGAGTCAAACAATAGCCTCGATGCTTTATTAATTTCCAAGCATAGAGGCAATTAACGGCACTGCGCTTCGAAAACTCCTAATTGGTTTTCTGCCGAGCCTCCTACGGGCACAGGTCCGTGCTCGGGCAACTCTTCCCACGAGCAGCACCAGGAGGGGATTAGAGCAGTGGGACACGCAGCTGCCAGGGGATATTTATGACCACTGAGAGATAAATAGCGAGGTGACGCGGGTGACGCTTATCCCCCAGCAGTGCTCCATCACCGCGGCCCCGCTGCACCCAAGGCACGATAATGGCTCTGGAATGCTTGGCGTGATGGATGCTGTGTGAGAGTGACAGTTGCTGAGGCAACCAGATGCAGAGGTACCCAGTGCTCCCCTCGGATGGGCTCCAGTATGGAAGGGGTCCCCCTGCCCGGGTCAGGCGGGGACAAGCTCATTGGCAAGAGAGCAACGTTACACGGCACAATTAATTTTTATGGGTAGCTGTGGTTTTAATTGCTTTGTAGGGGCTTGGGGGTGCATTTACATGAAGAATATTAGGGATGCAGTGAATAAGGAGACCCCTGGGGTGCTGCAGCAGGGTGGTGGGACTTGAATTCACCCAAATTCACCGCTGATTTCTGAACAAAAGCATCTCCCCAGGCACCGCTGTAACCCAGGCATGCAGATCTAGTGCCTGGCTGTGCCAGGGGGCAGCTGGGAACACGCCACCGCATCCATCTCTCTGGATAACGAGGTTTTCCTCCCCAGGAGGGGGGAACACAGCACAGGGATGTTCATTAGTGCCTCTAAAGCCACGTGGAGACACACACGGCTGCCAGGGCAATGCACGGCCCTGCAGAGAGGCACGAGCAGGAGCTGCAATGCTGAACGAGCCAGAGAAGGTCTGGTCCAGCCCAAAATTACCCTTTGTGTCTGTAAGAAACAATTTCCCTGCATGCTGAGCAACACCAGCACATTTCCCTGCCCGTAACCAAAGCCATGAACAAGTAGGACTCCCCTGACAGACTGGGAGAGCCACTCCATGCCCAGAGCCCCCTGTGTCACATTCCTGGAGCTCAAGGAAGACTCCCCACCTGAACCACCTCACACCACAGAAATCCAGGCCCTGCTAGGGGAAGGAGTTGCTCTTCCCAGTGAAGGGAACCTCTTGCAGCCAGCATCCCCCAAACACAGTGAGCTTATCCCCCATCACAAGCCCCAGTACCAGGCCAGGAGAGCCATGGGGTCATCAGAATAGGCAGGAACCAGGGCAGAGAAGCTGGAAAAGTGGAAGGGTTTCCCCTCCCCTATTTAATCCTTCATGCTCTGCAGCTGTGGCTCCCCTGGGTTTGGGAGGTTCCAGATGCTTCCCATCAGGGCTGTTGTCACTCCTGTATCCTTGTCCACCCCACGTTCTGCTCCTGTTTGTGGGCATGCCTTTGGGAACACTGTCCCCCTTCATTCCCTCATCCATGGGAATCCCTATGCTGCCAACCTAAGGCAGTAATGTGCCCACTTAAAATCCTCTTCCCCCCTTCAACCCACATTAGTTATTTTCCTCCATTAAAAAGCAGCATCCGAGGCTGCAAATCCTCCAGCAGCTCATCCCTCGCCCCTGCCTCCCCTCTCCAGCGCTCTTCCATTAGTGCCTCCATCCATCCTGGCCAAGAGCTCCTTAAAAAATCCTCTAAGCCAGGAGGAAACCCCTTCCCCCCAGGAGAGGGCAATGTGAGCACCTGGCCCACCAGAAAATTCCACACTGGAACGATGCAGGCGCCTACACGGAGCTGTGCCCAGAGCCACCAGACTCTGGAAAAACCCCAGCCCCAGTTGTACTCCACATCTGGGAGCTTTGGGACATCCTCTGCGAGCCACCTGGAGATACCTGGGCTATGAGAGGAGTACAGGGGGCCACATTAGCTTCCTACATCTCCTTCTTGTATTAATCATCTCCAATTAGCCCTGACGAAGCAGCACATGGAGAACCGGAGGCACCAGCAACCTCTCCGGAGCTGGCACAGCCTTTTGCCCGATCATCCTTCCCGGCTTGATGTCCCTCCAGTGACACAGAAGAGAGGAGGAGGGGGCTGGAGAGGGGTGGGCTGTCATTGCTTCGTAGGAAAAAATGAGTCCCCACACCCCCTGCCTTCCTCCTCCCCTTTCCCGGTCCCCCAGGTTGATGCACAAAGAATAGACCCGGTCGCTGGCGGGGCTGAGTAATGCTCTGAGCCGCTCCTCCCCGGCAGTGAGTAATGCCGCTTTTGTCTCCCGTGCCGGCACCACATTAGCCGGGAACACGGCGTGGATCGGGAACACGGTGTTGCTAGCTGGGAATACGGCGCTCCCGGCACAGCCCCACCTGGGGCAGCATCCCCGGGGTGACCCTCGGTGGGTTCACATCCTGCGGTGCCACCTCTGCCCGTGGTGTCACGGCACCTGTGCCCATCTGGGGACACTTGGGCATCATCCCCTCACCGGGCATATCCTGGTGGTGTGCCCCGGGCTGCCGTGCCCACGGTGGAGGGGTAGCCCGGGCTCCCCTCACCTGGAAGGGACCCCGCGAATCATTAGGTCCATGCAGAAGCACCTCCCCACTGGGTGCCATGGAAACGTGGCTCCTGTGGAAAAAAAAAAGGAGCCTCTGCTTCCACCTGGATGTTCCTCCTTCCCGAGGAAACAGCGAGGTGTGAAGGGTTTGAGGGTTTGACCCCAGTGGTGTTGGCTTTCCACCCCTGGCCGTGCCACCCGGGGCATGTTTTGGGGTGGCCAGGGCCAAGCCCTGTGGGACCCCCGAGCATCCTCTCCTCCTGGTGCTGAGTCACTTGGCACTGGCGGTACCCAGACTGCGGCAGCGGTGCGGGGCTGGGGGGTGGCTCCTGCTCTGGCACCCACACGGCAGATGGCAAGCCTCTCGCCTTGTGATTTGATTTGATTTTTTTAATTTTTGGCTGTTATTTCGATCCGTGGCCCCTTTTCCCTCCCTCCCCCCCTGCCGTGTCCCCTTACCACCTCCTCCCCGGCAGGAGCAGGGAGGGTGGCCGTGGTGAGCATATTTTTTGCACAAACGAACACAGCGTGGCTTTCAGTGACTTCCTGGAGCCCTTGGTGGCTTCCCCGTGGGACACGGCAGGCTGGCGGTGTCCCACGTGGGACAGCACTGGATGCTACACTGGAAACAGCCAGCCCCCAAGCTTCTGACAGCACCACCAGCACTGCCAGACAGGCAGGATGATGTTGGTGTCCCCTGTCTGAGAGCATCCAGTGGTGGCCTTGGGCACAGGGACATCCTGCGGTGCCCCAGCGAGAGGACAGGTCTTGGAAGTGCTGGCAAAGGGACAAACACCAGCCCCATTGTCGCCCAGCACCTCCCTGAAGGGCCATTGGCAGCACGAATTTACTGGGTCTCAGCCCAGTTCCCAGCAGGCAAGTGACTGGTGTCACCAAACCGATGTGACAAGCAGCACAGCCAGCCAGAGGCATGTCCCTCCTCAGGGCCTGCTCTGTCCTTTGCAGGAGCCCCGAGATCCTGGTGCCACAGCGAGGATGATGATGCCACTCGTGCTGACAGCACCCAAAATGTGGGTCATGGCCACCAGCAGTGACCTGGTGCACAACCCCCCTGGCCACCCACTGGGGGTGACCAGCGCTGATGAAGAGCACTGCAAGGAGGCTTTGGGATGTTCCTGCGGGGATCCAATTCCTTTTCCAGTCCCTCTTCCATGGCTGCACAGCCGAGCCGAGGGAGAAGCCTTTCCTCAGCATTACGAGAGCAGCAGCTCAGCTGCGCCGGGGAGAGGAAAAGAAAGAAAAAATCCCCAGCGCGAGCAAGACAGCCTATAAATAAAAGCTGGAGAAGTGGGAGGCAGCAGCCACAAGGGCTTTCTGAAGCAGCAAGACAAGCAGGTGCATGTTGGCTCCGGCTCTCGATGGCTTTGTGTTTCCCGAAGAAGCCTGGGTATCCCTAATAGCCGGGCTCCGGGTGGGAGCGGGGCTGGGCTTCCCTCCCTCGAGCGGGGAAGGCACAGACATCTGAAGAGCAACTACTGTGCAGAATGGATGGGAGAGACGTCGCTGAGCCGGGGGAGTGCAGGGAGCCGAGGAAGAGGGAGGAAGGGAGGGAATGGAAGGCTGAGAGGGAGCTGCCGGCACCGACACAGCCCCAGCGGCTTCAGGTTTAATGGATGAGGGGGATCCTACAGACAGAATTTCCTACTGGAGGTGATGGTGGATGGAGGGAACTGCCGGAGACCAGCCTTGAGTGCACCCAAACCGGGATCCCATCACAGAGCGCCCTGCAGGGACACAGGAGTGATGGAGGGAAGAGAAATGCCTGCCACCCCCAGGGTCACCCGGAGTTGCTGGGGAGGGGGACCCCGCGTTCCACCGGCGCCTGCCAGCACACAAGGAGTGGAGGGAAGAGAGGAAGAGAAGGAGACAGATGGGCAGCGATGGAAACATAAGTTAACTCGAAGGAAGCGGATAAACAGCAGGCAGGGAGCAGATCCCAGCACATATGCTGTGCTGCAGCCAGCCAGGAGCGAGGAGGTTCCTCGCCATCCCCGGTGCCCAGGCCTATGGAGGGGTCTGGGCTGTGCAGGAGATCGGCAGGGGGATGGGGGTGAAGGTTTGAGGCTTGGGGTGAAAACCCCGGGGGGTTTGAAGACAGAGCTTGTGCGTGCAGCTCGTGGTCATGATGAGTTGTGGGAACCTAAAGCAAAATCTGGCCAAAGCCACAGAAGAAGCATCTAGGAGATGGACATGACTCCTAGCTGGGGAATCACAGACCAGTGTCCTATGGCAGCTGGGGTGGATTTGACCAAGGAGAGATGGTCCCTCCCTTGCTGGCAGGGACAGCAGGGCAGGCAGCAGGACTGGGGCCAGGTGAGGTCTCCTGCCTCAGTTTCCCCAGCCAGGACAGGAGAGCAGAGCAGCATCAGCTCATACAAAGGGCTGTCAGGATCAAACACTGTTCCCGGTGCCGACGCAGTGGCAGCTGCAGGTCACTTCTGAGGACTCCAGCAGCGGACGAGAAGGGAATGAAGTCAATCCAAAGCCGAAGCAGGGAGGCTGAGACCCTCAAAAGTCCTTGAGCCCTGCAGCACAGTGCTGCCTGATGATCACCGGGGACCCCAGTGCCAGCACAGCATCGCCGGCTGCTCCAGTCACACCTCCACAGCAGGAGGGGGACCCCGAGCACCCTGCATTGCCCCCCCTGCCCGGAGCAGTGCAGAGGGGTCTCTGCTGAGGGGACTCTCAGCTGCCGCAGCCCCCGACTCGCCCGGAATAACAAGCAGGCAGAGCCGCGGAGCTGCCGAGAGCATCTCTCCAGTGACGGTCGGCCGGGTGCTAATGAGCCCCGGGCTCTCCGATCTGCTCAGCGAATGTCATGACCCAGATTAATTGCTCAAAAAGACACCCAAAGGCTGCTAATAAAATTGAAAGGGGAAAAAAAAATGCGGAGAAAAAAGGACAAAAGAGAAACCAACCCCACAACAAGCCCCCTACAGTAGGCAGCATCCCCCCCTCCCTCCTCCGCGCATCCCAGCGCCGGCAGCCCGGAAAGCGCTGCCCGTGTCGGGAATGCGTGTCGGGGCAGTGGGCCAGCCAGTGCCGTGGGCACACACAGCCACCCTTGTTCCCCGCTCCCCGGCGGAGGGTCAGAGCTGCCCGCCGGCCTCTCTGCACAAGGGGAGCCTGTTCGGAGGCACCCGTGCTCCCAAGGGATGCTGACGCCTTCCCAGGGGCTGCCAGCACGGCCGGATGCTGCGGGACCCCCACATCCCAGTGGGTGCCCCGGGGCTGCCACTCTGGGGGGAGCGCTGTGCCCTTCTGGGGAAACTGAGGCATCGGGGGCCAAGTGCTTCAAAGGACTTGTCTCCGTCTCTGAAAGCTGTTTCAACACCACGCAGAGTCTTCGCTGGCACGGGGCACTGCGAGCAGGTGGCCTTTGCATCCCCACTCAAGTCCTTCCTCCTGAGAGCAGCCTTTCTCCCCGGAGCCTGAAGACACCAGCATCTCCAAGGCTTTGGTTTCCCAACCCTCTGGCGGTGTGTGGCAGGCTCTGGGGGGCTCTTGTAGCTGTCACTCAGCTGCTCGCTACCCTCCTGCTGATTCAGTGTCCCCCACTCAGCTCTGGCATTTTGTCGCAGCATTATCCCACTTGCCATGGCCATGGCCACTGCCACCACCGTCTTTGCACCCCAGCAGTGCCCCTCCAGATCCCCACATCGGTGCTGGGGTGGGGAACCCTCTCCAGGGATGTCTGCACACCAGGGATTCTCCTACCAGAACTTGAGCTCAAGTGCACACGGTGGCTACAGCTGACAGCTCTGGCAGTGGGGCCATAATCCATTTACCGCCTGAAAGTGCCTTCCTGTGTGGAAAACAGATCTTGATCATCCCATGGACACGGCAACTCTCACCCCTCCACAGCCCTGACGAAGAGGAAGGGGCTGGAGGGTCTTCCTGCCAAGAAGTCAGGAGGAGAAGGAAAGAAGGGAGTGGAAGCAGATGGGAAATGACCACCCACCCGGCTGCTGCTCTCTGGTCTCCAGGACTCCTGACCTAGTTATAAGCCATGGAGGCAAAGCGCAAAGCAGCGAGGGATGGGGGAAGAGCCCAAGCCCAGATTTCCAGACATAAGTGGGTGATGGACAGGTTAACCCAGGGCCAGGGAGCTTCCAAAACAGCCTGCGAGACAGACCCTGGCTCTGAGCCACCACAGCTCGTCCTGCCGTCGGTCGTGTCGAGCCGGCGACGAGCCACGGCGACATTTGAAGATCTGGGAGAAGACACCTTCTGAGAAGAGACCTAAACTGCTGCACCCACGCAGCCGAGTGGAGACGTGGGGGCTGCAATCCCCCCGGAGCATCCGCTGTGGGCACCTCGGTCTGCCGGGGAAAGGCAGCACGAGGAGCGGCGGCTGGGAGAGAAAACCAGGAGCGCTCAAATTAGAATTAATAAGCCACAAATTGGTAGCGGCAAGAGGAATTAATGCTGGGAAGAGGCTGCCAAGGGCCACGGGGAGAGAGAGAGGCACCTTCTCGGATTTCCGCTCAGCTCAGAGATGTATTTCCCATCCCAGCAGCAAAATGGAGCCAGCCCTGGCCTTGTTTTATCCCAGCACCTTCAGAGGCAGCACCTCTGCAGCATCCCCTGGGCTCCCTGGCGGGGACATGCCCTGGATCCAGCACAACCCTCTCATGCCAAACGCAGGACCTGCACCATGCCAGCGTGTTCTCAGTGACGCCAGCAGCTGGATCGGGACCTATTTGGGCAGCAGCGAGCAGACCAGCTCTATTCCTGGCTCCTGATCCATGCACGGCTTGGGAAGCAGCTTGAAGCTTTGCCAGGCATGCCAGAGCCTGATTCCCAGCCCAAAAGCATCACTGCAAGACAAGCACCATGCCCAGCTGGGCAGGAACATCCACTCTCCCCCACGTCCATGGGGGCGTCCAGAGGGATGCGCGGGGAAGATGCTCTGCAGCGCTGCCCACCTCTGCCTGCCCCCCATCCCAAAGCACCGGGACACCCCTGGAGACCGAGGGGTCGCAGCCAGGAGCCCGCAGCTCCCCTCGCCTTTTCGGCAGCTCGCAGCCCCGCGCGGTGCCGGCTGCGGGCGACGGTGGCTGCAGCGGAGGTGGGAGCGATGATGACTCAGGAGATAATGAGGCAAATCAGAAGGAGGAGAGGAGCAGGGAGAGGACGTGGCGAGGAGGCAGCTGTGTCCTTCGGGCCCACACCCGCTCCCCCTGACGTGGCACCGCAGCTGGGGTACAGGAACACTCGCCCCCGGCCACTCTGACTCACCCCGGGGGGCTCGGCAGCGCCGAGGGGGGAGGCACTTTTAACCCCATCCCTCCTCCTGCCGGGATGGGGTCCCCAGGCAAGAGGGTGATTGGGATGTGGGGCTGCACTTGGGGCACCGTCAGGAGCTCTGGGGTCCATCCAGCCCCCACCCATCGCCCCCAATCGCACTCTCGCTGCTGTGCCACTCCATAGGGAGCCCAGGGACCGGCTTTGAGCAGTGCCTTTCATCCCTCCCGCTGCCAAACCTGCTGGTTCCCCAGCTCCTGATGGATAAACAGCCTCTCCTGCTTGGGGAAACTGAGGCAGGGAGGCACCAGACTCCCCCGAGGCTGCTGTTTGAGACCAAGCCAGTGAGGGAAGCCAGGAGTCCTGGCTCCTGTGCTCATTTTCATCCCAAACTCATTTATAAAGTCATTTTCCCAGTGTGCTGGTGGCAGAGCAGTGCCAGTCACCTGTGGGGCGGCTGATGTCACTGGATCACCCTTTGCTGGCCAGTCTGGGTGGCTTTGTCCCCACCCAGCACCAGACAAAGGAGCTTTTATACCTGAGAGCCACCCTGGCCTCGCCTGTGTGTGCCCAGGGCACAGCACATCACCTTTCCCAGCCTCAGTTTCCCTTCTTGTCCAGAGGCATCGCCTGCTGCAGAGGCAGACCTGGCACTGCTGGGTGCCTCAGTTTTCCCTCTGGCAGGTTCAGGCTTGGGGACCCTCCCAGCACAGCCCAACTGTGCCCCTCCATCTCTCTGCCCCTCCACCTCTCAGCATTTTCCTTCCTCGGGAGCCGAGCCTTGGCAAGGGGAAGGAGCTGCTTATGCAGAACAAATGGAATCAATCAAAACAAAAGGCAGCGGGCCTGATTCTATTTATTACCCATCCAAGGGTATAAAATACATTTCCAGACATCCACAGCCATATGGAGAAGTGGAACCCACAGGGGCCACCCCAGTGGGCAGGGAGAGGCAGGGCAAGCCATGCCCACAGTGCTTGGATGAGGGCCCATATACCACTGACCAGTCAGTCACCCTGCCCTGTCCCTGGGCTGGTCCTGGGGGCACCTCCCAATCCCTCACAGCTTTTCACCTCACTGCATCACACTCTCAGCCTGCTCCCTGGGACTGCACCTGTTCTCAGCCACCCACTGGTTAGGGATGTTACCTCCAAGCAGCCAGGGCACATGGAGTGGAGGGAGGATGAGGAGCAGGGCACTGACACCTGCCCAAAATAGCTGGCACTGGGTGCAGCACCACCTCCATGGACACTTCAGGCACTCAGGATCCACGGTGGAGGATCCAGCAGCAGGATCCAGCCCACGCTGCCGAGTGCATTGAATCTGTGCCTGCTTTTCCAGGGCTGCCACTCATGCTAACACACTTCCCGAGCTCCAGGTAGCTTCTCACTTCTTCCTCGGCCTTCCCAGCTGGTGGAAGAGGTGATGCTGGAGTGTGTGCTCCCCTCTCAGCTGGGGCAGCACCAACCCTCTGGCATCTAAACACATGCTGGCATTGGTTTATTAACACGCTGGTGAGGCTGTAGCTGGTCAGTGGCACATCAGAGCCTGAGTGCCAGAGGGAAAAGCTGGCTCCTGACATGTGTGGCCAAGAGGATCTGCAGGGGAAGGGGGTTTTTGTGGCTGTGTGAAACAACACAGCCTCTTGTCCTGCATGGCTGAGATAGGACTGAGACCAGCTCAGGGCTAACAGCAGACCTCGGCACGGCTCCCTCCTGGTCCTGCCCCTCGGGGTGGCACCCACAGGTGAGCCATGCTGGGAATCCACCTGCCCTTCCCAGGTGGAAGATGTGCCTCAGTTTCCCCTTGCTGTCAGACACCTCCTACCCTCCTCCTGGAGCAGAGGCCAGGCTCCAGCCCCAGGGTGTTTGGCTCCATCCCGGTGTTCCACCGAGGGCAGTGGCACTGCCACTCGCTGCCAGCACGTGGGGAGCAGCCATGTGCTCTGAGCCATTACCCAGGCAATTAGGAGATGCCAGCTGGGCTTCGTGGTTGCCTGAGAACAAACCGGGCCACGCAGCTCCCCGCCCCGGGATCCCACTTTGCTGAAGCTCAGCTCTTCCCACCACCCTGGGCTGCATCCCTGCGGGGTTTGGCTGCTGGATATTGGGAATGCGACGGGGGGGACTCTCGGATCCCACTTGGCTGAAGCTCAGCTCTTCCCACCTCCCTGGGCTGCATCCCTGCGGGGTTTGGCTGCTGGATGTTGGGAATGCGACGGGGGGGACTCTCACACCGTGCTGAGGATCAGCCGCAGCCCGGGGTCGAGGTGCGGCAGCGAGTCCCAGCCCCGGGGCGGCAGGGATGATGATGATGATGATGATGATGATGATGATGGTGATGATGCTAATGATGACGACGATGACGATGATGATGCTCAGAGGTGGATGAAGCTCCCGCCGCGGCCGCGGGCTCCCCCTGGCGGCCCCGCCCCGCCCGGAGACCTCGGGCCCGGACGGTAACATCACTCAGCATCATTCCCACCGCCAGCATCCGCATCAGCGGCATCCCAATCACCAGCATCCCTCCCCGCGGACAGCATTCCCCCCACCCGGCAGCATTCCACACCGGCTGCTTCCCAAATTGGCTGCATCCCACACGACAGCATCACACCGGTAGCATCCCACACTAAAAAGCATCCCACACCAGGAGAATCCCACACCAACAGCATCCCAGCACCAGCAGGATCCCACACCGACTGCATCCCAAATCGACTGCATCCTCACACACCGAGACCATCCCTCACCCTCCCCCACCGGCAGGATCACACATCGACAGCATCCCAAATCGGCAGCTTCCCTCCCTCCCTGGGCACATCCCACCCTGGCAGCAGTCCAGAGTCTCCCGGGTCACCAGCCACACTCCTCTGAGCCGCCCCACAGCCCCAGGCAGCATCCCCTTTCCCTCCACCCCTTCTTCACCCAGCAGAGACTCAGTTTAAGCCCATTCAAATAATATTTCAAAGAGAGGGTTAATGAAGGGGTTTACACCGGGGCCCTTCCCAGCATCCCGAGGGACCCGGCACACCAAGCACGAGGGGCTGGGACCTCCTTTCACAGAACAGTTTGACTTGAAAGGGACATTTAAAGGTCATTTAGCCCACGCACCCTGTGTCAGTGTGCACCCCTGCTTTGGGCTGTGAAGCCCCCACCACACTGAACATCAAGATATTCCCCCCCATGGCAATCCCACAGCTTTTATAGCCCCCAAATTCACCACCTCCTGCAGAGACCCCCCAGACCCACCCAGCGCCCAACCCAGGCCCCCACCAGTCTACAAGGATTTTCGCCTCCACAGGACTAAATCCAACAGCAATCAGGGAAAGGGGGCAGGAGGGGAGGGAGAAGAGGCACTATTTTCTTTTTCCAATTTGATCTTATTAAAACTTCATTCAAAGAAATAGACTTTTCATCTCAAATCTCATGCAAGTTTCATGGCACTGCAGATGGTGGAGCGGGAAAACGCCCGTCGGAGAATTTAATAACAGCACCCAGCCCTTAAACTCCTCACTGGGGAGGGCTGTGCCAGCTGACCAGTGTCCCCACTGAGCACCCAGAGTACACCCCACTTTAAGGACCATCCCCCCTCCTCCTCTAATGGCCTTGCTCACGTTCTCCCCAGTTAAATCCGCATCCCTCTCCCGTTAATAAATCCCTGGATGTGCCAGATGCAGGCGGCGAGCCCGCTGCACCGCTGCCCATCAGGACATCAGCTCGGCCGGGCCATGTCCTGCTGTCACCCTTCATCCCTTGCCATGCCTCAGTTTGCCCGTGTCTGGATCAGGGATCACCCCGGGGCTCTGCAGGGAGGGCAGGCAGTGGTGCCACACGCCAGCCTCTCGTGGGACCTGCACATCAGCGTGCTAAGCGGTGCCTGGGTGCCTCCGATGTCTCCCGGGGACCGTGGAGCAGCTTCCCAGCCCGCGGCTGCCTCTCGGGCTCCGTGGGAGCAGTGACTGAACAGCATCCCCAATACAGTCATTAATAAACATCGATGCCGCCCGGGCGCTGCTCGCCTCCGCGGAGCGCTGCTCAGCATCGCAGGGAGCTGCTGATTCATCACAGGAACCAGCTCCCCTCGGCTCCAGCGAGCAGGGATTGGGCTCAGAGAGGCTGTGCAGAGCCCTGATCTGGCACAGGGGAGCCTGCAGTGGCCTCCACTTCATGCCTGGCTGCTGTGGGAGCCACAAACATCACCAAGCCAGGTGCGAAGCGTCTCATCGCCTACATAAGAGGGAAGTCCAGGCTGTTCCCAACTTGGAGGTGGGTATGGAGGAGTCAGGGTCTTGAGTCCTGGCTGTGTCACACAGGTCTGCTGCAGCCCCCCATTACAGCTGTGGGTGTCGGAATTACCCACCATAAACTGGCTCTCCATCACCCATCCGTCCTGCCCTGGTGTGTCCCTCAGCACCCCAGAGCCTTCCCGCAGGGATGGGGTGCACAGGTACCCAGTGCCGGGTACCCAAAGCTGGAGCATCACCTGCTGCGAGCTGGAGGGCAAGCTGGGGGAGATGCAGAGCTCGGAGCTCTGCTGAGCCCAGCCAGCCATCCCTGTGGCCACAGGAACAGCCAACCCAGAGCCAGTTCTCTGCAGCCTGGGAGATGGTACTCGCACACCCATAGCCATCACCTCCTGGAAGATACCAGTGCATCCATAGCCTTCTTCCCGGCACAGCCATCCCCGCTGAGCCAGCCCGGGCCTCCTGCCACAAGGGGGAACTCCTGGGCTGGACAAGTTCGTCCTAGAGATGCTCCAAAGCTTTGCACCCTCAGCCCCTGCTTGCAGGGAGGGGTTTTGGCCAGAGAAGAATGTTCTGCTCTCCTCAGCCCCATAGCAAGGAGCCTCGGACCCCTTCTCTTGCCCCAAACTACCTGAAGGCACCTCCCATCACCCTGCCCCATGGGAGGGTTTTGGTTCATGGGATTCCTGTCTCTGACCTCCTTTTCCCAGCTGATCCAATTCAAGGGATGAGGGCCAGGCAGGACATAGAACACACTCAGGATGTGAACAAGGATGTGTAGCAGGGCAACGTTTCTGAGGCATCTCTGATAGTACCACAAAAAAAAAAAAAAGGCACCCATTCTGTGTGGGTGACTCAGAGGTGTCCTCAAAGTGAGGACAGCCTGGACACTCATATGTGAAGGACACACTGAAGGAAAGCCAACAGGACTTCCAGGAAAAATGTATCTGACCTGGCTCAAGCTACTGTCCTGTAGCATCCACACGGATATATTGGGAGCACACTTTGCATCCTGGCTGGACTTGCCACGCTCTGGGGTGAGCCCAGAGTCCTTCAGTGGGGCAGAGATAAGTGTCACCAGAGCTGAGCACGGTCCCCAGTCCTCTTGCTGCCATCCAGCTTTCTGTCCCCACAGCCAGGTCAGGTTTTGTGGCCACTGCCCTGCCACATGGACATGCATCTACCCCTCCAGCTCCCCAAAGGTTCCAGCCCCTCCACAGCAGAGGATGGTGTTTGGCTTGGCTACGTGGCTCTTCAAACAACAGGGCAGTTCCAGGATAAAGCTCCCCATGGTGCTGCTCACATGGAGCCCACGGGAGTGTCTCTTTGGGTAAAAGTATCAGATAAACTCCAGGCTGGGCTGGCTCCAGTGCTAAGCATGGCTGGCCAGATCACCTTTAGGCATCACCACGGGGTCCCTCCGTCTGTCTGAGCTCCCCAACCCCACATCTGGGTGATGCAGGGGCATCACTGACACCAGGGACAGGGCACCAAGCACATCTGGAAGGGACCTGGGTAACGCTGCATCACATGGAGCAATAGCACCAATAGGGGCAGAGAGGCAAATAGAGGTGATGAAAGCTACAATGAGTTCGGGAATTTGCCTCTCCAAACCCTGTGATTTCCCTGTGGCTTTAATCTGCACAGAGACTCTTTCAGAAGAAGGAAAAACATTCCTTGGACGACAAGCTAACCCTAACATACTGGGAGAAGGGTGGAGGAATTTGCCCCCCAAAATGCTATACCAGGAGCAAGGGAGAGAAAGGCAAAGCAGGGAAAGGGGGAGAAAGATGCCAGGAGGATGGAAAAGAGAGGCATGGACCAGCAGGATTAGCAATGATAAACTTGCAGCTAAACTGGGCTTATGTCAGCATGTATTACCCGAGAGTGACAGGAATGATGGGCTTGCTCATCTGCCATTTATAAGTGGCAAATGCTCCCTCCATCCTGTTTACTATGAATTAGCTGGCATATGTCTAATCGCCTTTGCAAGCGCCAGTCGACTGGCAGAGATTAAGGCCCTGCTCCTCCTCCAAACCCAGCACTGCACTCCACTGCAAGGCAGCAGGACACTGCTGTCACCAGCCTGCCCAAGGACAGCAGGACACCAAGGATGGCACTCAGCGACACAAAGCAATCCCCCTTCCTCCTCACAGCCCTCCCAAAAAACAAAGTCCTAACACAGACAGGCCTCAGACCAAGAAATCTTTGTTCCTATAAGCCACCAAGGGAGCCTGGGGAGTTCACTTTGTGAGACAAGCCCTCCCCTCCCACTGCTTCAGATCCACAGGCATGGGATGCCCATCATCTTGGTAAGTCACCAGGCAGATGGGGATAAGCAAACAGCACTAACAGGTACCTGAGAAACCAAGAATTAAATCCCTGACTCCTTTAAGCAACTACTTCACTTGAGCACAGTTGCCAATCGAGAACCTGACTGACTTCCATCAGGAGCCACAAAAACCAGCTTTAGCCAGGGATCCACATGGAGAAGAGCCGGGATGGCAAAACCCAAGGCACTTCCTAAACAATAAAGCAGCGCAAGAGGCGTGTGCGTGTGTGGGAGGTGTTTGCATGGCCAACTGCTTGCCCCAGGGCATGTGATGTTTGGCGAGCAAGGTGCTGCTTGGGTGGTGGGAGACCCTTGGCTGACATGGTAACTGCTAGTCAGGCATGTCAAAACAATCTTGGAGGGCTTGGAAAATTCAGCTTGCAGACAAGGCTGCTCCACCACAGCAGCATGAGCCCTCCGAGCCAGAATAAACAGTGACTCAGGAAGGGAAAGAGCAAAGGAGATTACAGGGGGATGGGTCTGCTGGGAGGCTGTGAGAGGCACTGAGAAAGGAGGCTGCTCTTACCAGCACAGGGTGGATTTGGAGGTCTGAATCCCCTCCTGCCATGGAAGCAGAGCAGCTCCTTCTGCCCCAGGGCATGAGCAGCCTGGGATCAGGACTGTGTGAGCCCTGGGCTTTGCAGAACATCCTCACTCTCCTTAAGCAAATGTTTTTCCTCCTGTAACCCTCATTCTACATCAAGAACAGAGATAAATTCAACAAAGCATTCGCTCTAACACTGATTAGCGTGCTTGTGAACCAGCACCTAGGTGGGATCAGGAGAGGAAGCATCCCCTTCCCACCGGCAGCACACCCGTGTTCCCACACCCCAGCCAGAGGAAAAGGGAGTTGTATCCACCTCCTGCACACAGTCCCAGGCTGAGGGAAGCAGCCCTTGCTGTTGCCAGCGACACGTCCATCAGTGACAAGACCTGAGCTGGGTCAGCAGCCTGAGCGCCCAACCTGCCACTCCAAGGGCCAGTGCCATGTCCCCAGAGAGCGCAGTGTAACGTGATAATGACCAGCTGGCACAGGGAATCTGCAGCTCTGGTTTGCTGGGGGATGGAGCAGGGCAGCGAGGACTTGGCTGCGAACAGAGCGAAGGGAGATGTGCAGCACGGGGTGCTCACTGCCCTGGGCCAGCCAGATGCTGCTGTGCTGGCTTGGCAGGGAGAGAAAAGCACTGCACACACCAACCACAGCTGCCTCACACCTCTGCCTGCTGGTGGGATCACAGCTCCCAGCCAGGCTGTGGCTTGGGAGGATGCTGGAGCCAGGTAGGCAGGATGGTGCTGGGGAAGCCAAGGAGCCCAAATTCCTGGCTGGAGCACCTGGTTCAAGGCCTTTCCTAATTAGTATCGCTCTCTTCTCCATCCCTGGACCAGCACAGGGTAAGTGAGCATGGTTTGGGGATGTCCCCAGAGCTGTGGCTCCTCCAGGTCACGAGCACTCCCAGTGCAGCAGGGGAACAGCTGCAGGGAGCTGTGAGCAGGCTCAGCAGTGGGCTGCAGAATGAGAGGGCAGCTGTGGCCCTGTCTCGGGGGGTTAGCTGGCTCCTCTTTATAGCTGGAACCCCACCACGCTGCTGCAGGCAGACCCCTGAGGAATGCAAGCCTTGCCCCCCCTTCCAGCCTCTGCTGCTGGCAGCATATTTATTTAGCAGGAAGGTTTCTCTGCATGGCCAGTCCCCAGTGCTTACTGCCTGCCCTGCTGGCCATGGACGTGAGAGCCCTTGTGCACAAAATATCCAGAGAAAACTACCTCTAATTAGAGGGTAGAGTTAAAAATATCCATAGTCCATAAACAGGGGGAGGCAGACAGGGAAAAGGCACATGCCAGTGTGACTGACGCCCCGGGAGGGAGACGAGATTAGGAGCAACTCAGCCTCACACATACAAATGATTCAAAATAGATGAGCATATGCCTGAGCAATGAACTAGGGGGAAATGATGGGACTGGTGTAGGAGTGGGGTCATGGTCTGTGACACCACGGAATCAACAGCTTGTCTAGACTCCAGCAGACAAAAAAAGAGATGCTGTCTTCAGCTAGGAGTGAGAGGCACTGTGGCATCAGGCCATCCATAAAAAGCTGCCCGAGCAGCAGAAGTGGTGTGAAAGAGGGATGGACACAGGCCAGATACCTGCATCCCTTCTCAGAGCTGCTGAGAGTGATCTGAGTAAGTGGCATATCTGCAAAGGGCCCTGAGATCCTGAGATCAGGAGTGGTATGTATAAATGCACACCTGCAGAGCCTGAAGTCACTGTAGAAGCTCCCCAAGACAAGGCAGAACTTTGTTTCCAGATGTCCTACTCAGTTAGACAGAGGTCCTGTCATACAAAGGGGAACCAGCTTCTTTCAGCCAGGGGTGGGACACAGCTCCTGTTAATCCCAGTGCAGCTCTGGGGAGACTTTCCCTCTCTGATGGCTGATTCTGTCTCCAAATACCTACATCACTCATGACTTTCCCTCTGCCACACACTAAGGTGGCTCCAGAGACACTTCAGGTCACCCAACAAAACCATGTCTGCTGAGAAATCACAATGGCCCAGAACTCTCCTTTTTTGTGTGAAGAGGCTCTTCTTTAACAGAGCAGTGCTCTCCCACCAGGGCAGCACAACCAGCTCCCATCTCTGAGAGCAGCCAAACCCTCACTCTGGGTGGAGGTTTCTGCCAGGACCTCCTTCTTCCCAGGCCAGCAGACTGGCTTGCCACAATCATAGCATCAAAGTTGAAGAGGTCTGGAGTGAACCTGATGGCTGGGAAAGGTCCAGATGGACAGCCCTGAGGACTCAGACAGGCTGCTCCTCCATGCACAAGGTATGGCACAGCTCTCTGGCAGAGTCCTTGGAGCCCTGATGCCTCAGATAATCACATTCCTGTCTGCCATGTGGATTGCTACTGAAGACTCATTGTGACAGGCACAGCCTGTTATTACAGGTTTGAGCAGCTTCTTCCCAGCAGGGCTTGAACCTCAGTTTGGACCTCCAGGCACTGTAAGCATCAAAAGGATCCATTTCCTCCGAGTCGCCTTCAGCTGTTTCCAGATCCCAAGTACTTGGTGTACAACACGCTTCATAGAACCTTTAGAAATCCCTAAGGTGTTTTCCCCCCCCAAATTTAGTCCTAGGTCACCTTTCCTTTGTTCTTACAAGTGCCAGGAGTGAGGTCCCGTTGCCTTTTCCTGCACCTCTCCACTGCCTGTGCTTGGGCCAGGTGATGCAGCACTGTGTTCTCCATCACTTCCCACCACAGGCCTTCCTGGAGCTTGGGAAGAACTCCCTGGCAGGACCTGTGCTCCCTTCCTACCACCCTGTAGGTTCTTCTTGTTTTGAGCATGGATGGGAATCTCTTCTGAGAACAAAGAAATCATAGGAAGAGGCAGGTTTATGCTGCCTCTCCTCATGCCTGAATAGACCCCTGAGCTACCCAGGGCTGCTCTCGGTGGGTAATCTGTTCTGGTTACTCATTTCAACATTAAATAACAAAATGGGAGCTCCATTTGTGTGTGAAAATCAATGTTCTACAGTGCAGAGCTTTGCCGTCCAAGTTTGATGGGCACTATGATTCTTCTATAATATTTATTGTGACTCCTTGAGCTTGTCGAGTTTCACATTTCAAATGGCTCCTCAGTGGTGATGGCAGATTAAAAGGCAGGACCTGGCTGCAATAAAACCACAGAGGCAGCACAAAGAGAAGAGCTGGCACAAATGGTATCTGCCTGAGACAAGCAATTGGCACATCCATCTGGTGTAGAATGGATATCCAGGGTGACGTTCAAGGTTTTGTGCCCTCGTGTTACCCATGAAGGTTATACCTGCTTTGCCAGTTGACTCCAAACCTGGCCTCTGTCTGCACTGATTATTCACAAACATACCCTCAACACATGCCCAGGCCAAGCTCCAGCAGCCCGGAGAGGGAAATCAAGGCTTAGAAAAGCTCCTCAGTGCAAATCCAGCTCCCCCTCGAGTGGCCCAGATGGCCTGGGGAAGCCAGCACACCACAGCACAGTCCTCCTGTGGCTCTCCCAGCACGGCTCATCCCCAGTCAGAGCATCACAGAATGGTTTGGGTCAGAAGGGACTCAAGGATCAGCCAACTCCAACCCCTCACCATGGGCACAGACACTTTTCTCTACACCAGGTTGCTCCAAGCACCGTCCAAACTGAAATAATTCTTTTTTTTCAGCAGCACAGGGAGAACAGTCCAGCTAGAGACCTCCCATCCTTTCTCATCTCCTCTGCCTCATCTCCACTCTTCCCTGATCAAGCTGCTGCTGGAAGTTAAAAAGGATCCTGACACCTCAGTGATTGCACTTTATTGCTGATTATATTCTCTGTCATCACATTTTACATCTCCTGTCAGGGCAGTCCAAAGAGACTGTGCTAAAATGATTCCTTACACAACAGGGACCCAGCCCAGTCAGCCCTAGAGTCAGGTTTTAAGCCATATAGTCTTATTAGGCAATCCCTTCCCCTTCATCCTCAGGGAAACATCCCATCTGGCCATCAGAATTGATGAGACTCCCCACGTTAATTTCACCGGGCTCAGATCAGCCCTTTAAATCTACTCATTAGCATCTTGAGTTAGATCTGCTACGTTATCGAGTTAAATACATTTTTACATCCCTTAATTTCTGCCAGCTCTGCCGAGCCGGTTTACAGACCAGAGGAGAGCTCGGCTTTCATTCCAGCTGCTTGATCTTCAACAGCTTCTTAATTACATCCTCATCAGACACTACTGACAGTCAGTGACGCATGAGCCCTGTTTACCCAGGCACACTCACTGAAGTTGAGGTGACTGTCCCGTGCTGATAATTTTATTTCCTTTCTGTTAATCAAAGGAAAAGGTTCTGGGACACTTTGGAGGCCCACAGGGCAGCTCCGGATACTCTCTGTGCAAAGCCATTTTTCAGGGCAGAACCACTTGGCTATATAAGAAAGAATTTGGTCCGGCACAGAGACTGGGGGAAGATGTTTGTGCCCATCACGGGGAGTTTGGAGCTGGGAAAGGTGTCCCTGCCCTTGGTGGTGGGTTGGAAATAGGATGATCTTTAAGGTGCCTTCCAAACCAAACCATGGTTTGGCTTCCATGACTCAGGAAGCTCCTCAAGAGCAGCACTCTCTGCCCAGCAGCTTTTTTGTGTTTCTTGTTTACTTTAAGTTGTTAAAAGTTTACAGTGAAATTCACAGTTCAGTGAGTTGGCTTGTTAGGGAAAACTACCAGGAAAATCACTCTTTTTAGGCGTTCCTGTTCAATACAGGAGGGAAACACTTTGGAGCAAAACTTGGATGGGTTTTATAACCAGAGTTGTCTTCAAGCTAACTTCCCGGCTCGAAAGCACTTGAAGTTCTCCCAGCGCCTTAGTCGGGGCGAGTTTCCTTCCCTTTACGGTGCTAAACCAGCCGTGGCGACCAGCCCCTCTCTGCACCCTCCGGGGGTCCCACTGCCGGCATCACCCCTTTTCCCCACCCGTGGGGGGTCCCACTGCTGGCATCATCCCTTTACCGGGTGTCGCACTGACGGGATCATCCCTTTTCCCGGGGATCCTTCCTTTTACCGGGTGTCCCACTGACAGGATCATCCCTTTTCCCGGGGATCCTTCCTTTTCCCGGGGGTCCCACTGACGGAATCATGCCTTCTCCAGGGTATCATCCCTTCTCCCGGGTGTCCCACTGCCAGAATTATCCCTTTTCCAGGGGGTCCCATTGCCGGGATCATCCCTTCTCCCCGGGATCATCCCTTCTCCGAGGTGCCACTGCCGGCATCACCCTTTTTCCAGGGGTCCCACTGCCGGGATCATCCCTTTTCTCGGGGATCATCCCTTCTCCCGGGGTTCCCGGGGGTCCCAATGACAGGATCATCCCTTTTCCCGGAGGTCCCACTGCCGGGATCATCCCTTTTTTCGGGGATCATCCCTTCTCCCGGGGTTCCCGGGGGTCCCAATGCCGGGATCATCCCTTTTCCCGGGGGTCCCAATGCCGGGATCATCCCTTTTCCCGGGGGTCCCAATGCCGGGATTATCCCTCTCCCCACACTCCGGGAGTGCCCCCGGTGGGTCCGTCCCTTCTGCCCTCCCCGCAGCTGGATGCTGTGGATGCGGGTCGGTCCGGGTGGGTGCGGGCGGGTCCGGGCGGGTCCCAGTGGGTGCCCGTGGGTGCTGTGGATGCTGTGGATGCAGGTGGGTGCTGTGGATCCAGGTGGGTCCAGGTGGATGCTG
>JAWWEE010000062.1:3092222-3154316 GCA_035221455.1 Xenops minutus
GGAGGGAGGAGGGATGCGGTGTCCTGGTCCCGATCCGGGGGAAACACTGGGAGGAGGGAGGAAGGGATGCGGTGTCCTGGTCCCCATCCCGGGGAAACATCCCGGTCCCCATCCCGGGGAGACACATCCCGGTCCATATCCTGGGGAGACACCGGGAGGAGGGAGGGATGCGGAGCCCCGGTCCCGATCCGGGGGAAACACAGGGAGAAGGGCTGTTGTGCCTCTGTCACCATCCCGGAGAAGCAGAGGGAGGAGGGAGGGAGGGAGGGATGGACTGCCCGGTCGCCATCCCAGGGAGAAGGGAGGGATGCGGAGCCCCCGTCCCGATCCGGGAGAAGCGGAGGAGGGATGCTGTGCCCCTGTCACCATCCCGGGGAAACATTGGGAGGGAGGAGGGATGCGGTGTCCTGGTCCCGATCCGGGGGAAACACTGGGAGGAGGGAGGAAGGGATGCGGTGTCCCTTTCCCCATCCCGGGAAAACACTGGGAGGAGGGAGGGATGAACTGCCCCAGTCCCGATCCGGGAGAGGCAGAGGGAGAAGGGCTGTTGTGCCTCTGTCACCATCCCGGAGAAACAGAGGGAGGGAGGGAGGGATGGACTGCTCGGTCCCCATCCCAGGCAAACACTGGGAAGAGGGAGGGAAGGATGCGGTGCCCCCGTCCCGATCCGGGAGAAACGGAGGAGGGATGCCCTGCCCCGGTCCCGATCCCGGAGAAAAAGAGGGAGAAAGAGAGAGGGGAGGGATGCGCTGCCCCAGTCGTGGTCCAGGGGAGTGGGAGGGATGAGCTGCCCCCTTGGGTATCCCGGGAATGGGACGGATGCCCTCTCACTGTGGGTATCCCGGGAATGGGAGGGATACCCTCTCACTGTGGGTATCCCGGGAATGGGAGGGATGCGCTTTCCCGACCCCGGGCGGGATGCAGGGATGGGATGCAGGGGCTGGCCCGCAGCTCCTCCGGGAGCGTGGTGCTTCAGGGAGTGTGGGACACCCGACACAGCGGGGGAAACATCCCAAAACCCAGCTCAGCCAGGAGCGGGTCCAGGGCTGAGGGTGCCAGGAATGTGCAGGCTCTGCAGGCAGGCAGGGCGGACACTAGTGCCTATTCAAGACCAGGCACAGGCGCCTATTGTTCGGGGGGCCCCGCATGAATGTTTGCAGTTTTAATTGCAAAAACATTTGCTAATTCCGCTCAGGAATGAATTTGGGCTCATTTGTTGTCTGGCTATTAATAGCTGGGGGATGAGGAGGGGGACAGCAGCCGGTGGGCTCGCCTGTCCCTCCCCCCCATCAGCCCAGATGGCAGGAGGAGAAGATGGGATGCAGTGGAGTTGGGCTGCCAACCAGCCCCTGAGTTACCAAAATACACCCAGGAACACACGTACAGACTCACCAGTCACTGTTTTGGGTCAGCTCAAGGCTGAAGTGTATGGAAATATTTCAGTTTATCTAAGGACAGAAAAACAATTCTCCAGTGACTCAAAATAGAGCCTCTCTGCGCCTCAGATAAAGTGAGGTTTGGGCACTATTTACCCAAACAGCCAGTGGAGGGGTGAGAAGATGACTCTGACGCTCATCTGCAATGAGGAGATGGTTGTCATGTGCTCCAGGGTCTGCTGTTCATTTGCTTTGCTGTGGTTTGTAGCAGAAATAGTTTGAGCAGGAGAAGTTGGGAGTGCCTGATCCTGGAGCATCTCACAGCCTTCCAGGTGCTGACTCTGGGTTTAGTTGCTCCCTTTGGAATGGGAAAAATGACAGACTTAGCACAACTTCTCCTCACAGCTGCAGGGTAGGAAGGTGCCCCATTCCTTCCTCTGTTTGTGGGCATTGCCCAAGTGTCCTGTTGAAACCAGCCTATAAGATAGGAAGACTGGAAACAAACTACAGATATTTCTGCGTCTCTTTAGAGACTCAGCAGTTGCTAAAAACAGCCAAACACCACTAGTTTCACACCTCTGCCTGAAAACATTTATCTGGTGAGTAAACCAAGTGGTAGCAGGCTTCACTTTCCATTAAATTCAAAGGGTCATGGCCCAATCAAAGTGCCTCATCCTGTATTGATTTCCAGTAATTTTTAAATTTGGGCTCATAAACCCAGAAGAGCGGGCAGAAGTGAGGCTGAGAATAAAAAGGTTTGTTCCACCACACTTGGCTTGAGGGTACTGGGGGCACCCCATTAAGTCAGGGCTACACTGTCATCAGTATGTAAAATTAAATATGCACTCAAGTCTGCAGGGCTGGTGCTGGATAGCAGGATGGGAGTGTGACTGGGAGGATGTGTTTGTGCCAGCTGACTACTTGGGGAAAAGGAAAAAAAAAAGCATCAACAGAAGCAGACAAAGCTCACAAGATGTTGAGATCCCGAGCTGCCAAACTCTGACCTGCTTTAAGGTGCTGCTTTGACTCCCAAGCGCTGCGAGCTGGGGTTGCCTCTTCCTCTGTGTTATTGCCAGAACAAACCCTGTCCTTGATCGTGGCCTTAAAACATTGCCATGAAGCAGGAGCCAGTGAAGCATGGAGCATTCAGTGCCTTCCCAGCTCTAGGCACTAAAAGCATCTAAAGATTCTGCACATCAGGGAAATGCCATGGTCATAATTAAACCAGCGGAGGCTCCGGGAGGCAGTGGTGGAAAGTGGGGCTTGCAGCTGATAGCAGTGGTGTGTCAGACCTCGAGGTCTCTTATTGCCACTTTCCCTGTGGAAACAAATATTTGGATTTTGAGGATTTCACGAGGGCAGGGCTGTGGAGACCTTCCCAAAACTCTCAAGTATTTCCTATTGAAAACAAAGTGCTGATACCTTATAGCCCTTGATGGGGGAGAGACAGCAAGTCCCAGGCACGTTTCAGTTTTAAAGCTCATTATATTCAAATCTCCTTTTGATTTAATTCTGAGGGTTCGGTAATATGGTGGATTTTGCAAAAGGCTTTTAAAAATCTATGGAGTAGAAGTTCTCATTTCCTTTTTTTTTTTTTTTTAATATGTGAAGTCCATCTGTCCCAGCCACCAACAACTGTTCCGAGTCAGCTGCCAGTGCCAAGAATCACTCGCTGGAAATGTTGTTAGCTCCCTTGCAGTGATGATAAGTTGCTTGTTGGTATTTTCTGATGGGAAGTATTTGCAGTATTGCTTTCTTTTCAACAGGCAGTAAAAAACCGGGACAAACAGCTTTGAGAGCCCTGCCAAAATCAGATGCTTAATAACATCTTCAAAAAAAATTCCTAGGAAGGGTTTGGTGTTCCTATTTGGGTAAGCAGTATCTGGCATGGCCAGCAAAGAGTAGTTGGATGCACATCTCCTTTACAGCTGTTGACAGAGAACGTGACACCAGCACATTCCTTCTTGCCCTGAATACTTCTGACAATTACTTGGTTGAAGTAAATTCAGAGAGTAAAATGTGTTTTCTTCAGTGAGGAGAAAGAGCTGTGGACTGAGTCGCTGCTCTGCTCGTGAACTTGGGTCCTTTTAGTGTTTATTTTCACTGTACAAGTTGAATTCTGGGTCTCTTGGCCCTGCTGCAGCTGTTTTTCAATTATCTATCCACGCACTGAGGATTTGCACCAGGGACACACGTTGAGTTGCCAAAAATTCACCTAAACAAGTAAATAAAGCGGAATGAGCTGCTGCATTTAGCTCCACAAACAAGGGCAAAAGCTGCTCCAAGTGATGGCCATGGGGGGCCAGCTGCCAGTTTACCCCTAACTTTAGTCACCTATCAAGGCTAAAGCAATGATTAACCCCCACTTGCTCCTGCTTTCTTCCCAGTTTGCTTGGAATATTATTTTAAGTTTCTCTTGCAAATTGGGCTGGCTGCTCTCTCTCATCCTCTGCCACGAGTGTTTGCATGTTGAAGCAGAACTGGCCTCCCAGTTGTATATTTAGAGCTAATGCTTCACAGTTGATTGCATGAAGCCCTGATGATCCCGAGAAGGTTCGTGAACTCCTTCCAGAGCCAGCCTGAAGTGGTGGGAGGGAGTTTAGCAGAGGGAAAGATTTCCACAGGCCAACAGGATCCTGAGTCCTCAAGAGCCCTTGTCTGCAAAACAAGAGTGTGTGTTGCCAACATGCCCCTCAACAAGATAAACCCACTGCTCTGTGCAGTGGAAACTGCTGTTTGTATTAAAAAAAAGAGATGATTTTGAGATATAAAATTAATTAGGATAATTACATTCTCAATCTGGCTTCTGTATCGACTGGAATATGAACTGCACCATCTATTCCCAATTGATAAGGGCTGGCTGCCTTCCCTCTGAGCCCCCAGGGAGTATCATGTGTTGATGAGACACAGCATCAAAGCCAGATTTGACCACCAAAGTTCAGATCCACGCAGTGGAGGAGTGAGGGTGTGTGCAACAAACCCCAGTCCTTCGCTGAGTCAGGACATGGCCTAACAACCACTTAATGGCTTTAATTGCACTAATGAATGTCCTGGGCATAGTGTGAAATTTCACCCAAAGGGGCTGGATTGCTGTTGGGTGCAGTTCTGTCAATAGCTGTGCTTGGGGCAGAGAAAATACTTGCTGGGTCACAGTTCTCAAGCTCCCTGCTGCAAATGAGAGGTTTCAGTTTCAGAAAAATAAATAATAGCATAAAAGCTGGACTTTTTTTTGGCTGGAAAGCCCGGGTCTCTGCTTATGACCCTTCAGAGAGCTGACACCCACAATAATAACCTGAGATGAGAGAGGTGTTATTTGGAGAGTTTAGTGGGTTTTTTTTGTAGAGACTTCCCAAAATATATCTATGGACAGTGAAGCATTCCATGGACTTCACCAGAATGTTGGTCTCAGGGATAAACCAACTCCTCACAGACTTCTGTTTCCCATTTGAGAGGTCAAGCAGCTTCCTTGGGGGACAAACACTGAGGGAGGTGATTATTAAAGATATTCCCTGGGCAGGACTGGCCAGCTGAGGTCCTGTTATCACTTTGATTGCCTGTCCTACTGTAAGGGAGCTTTGTGTGACTCCTGTGCAGGAGTTCAGCTGTCCAGCTTGGGAGGGCAGCACCAAGACAGCTGCAGAACAGAGCTGGTGTCCTCTTCTTTAGAGCAGCATTCTAAGGCAGGTCTTCAAATGTTTCAGAAAAAACACCCCAACCTGTAAAAAGTGAGGTCTAGAGGGGCTGTTCCTCCACAGATCTTCAAGCTCCTTCTCTGCTGGGTTGGGTATTGAAGGAAATTGCTTTTGGTTCCTGTTCCAGACCAGAAAACCAGCAGAGAAAAGAGCAGCGGAAGCAAAATTTATCAATGTGAGTTGGCAAAAAATAAAAATAAATTTTTAAAAAAAAAATCATCTCTGCAGTTTCCACTGAGCACAGTTGGGGTGGATTGCCATGAACTCAGCTGTAAACTGCTGAGAGCTGTCAAATGGGAGCCCAGTCAACACTGGGCTGGCATTATCTAATTAAAAAGAAATGAAGCCACATACGTGTTGTAACCTGACAACCCACAGGTACTTCAGATAAGCTCAAAAAATTAGTGGGAATTGTTCTGTCATGCAAGAATCACTTGTCAGTATAAATAATACAAGGTATTGGGTCCTGTGGTGCCTTCATGGGATGGAGCACAGGGCTTAGCACAGAGTTACAAGGGGAAATGAAGGTTTTTCAGAGCAGCAATAGGTGAAATTAAATTGTGTTCAGATAATGCTGAAGGTTTTCTCCTTTTTTTTTTTTTAAGTCATAAATCCTAGGGATTTCAGAGTTAAAGCCAGAACACGCTCGAACCTACTCCCTTCAATGTACCTGATTATTACAACACAAATGTCAGATCAGCGGGTTTTTAAGAGTCCTCTTAATTCATTTGGGCACAGCTGGCTCATGTGAAGACACTGAGCTTTAAAACTGCATCGTGCCAGGGACTTACTATATCTTTGGCACGTGGCTAAAAGGCAGCAGTTGACACTGTCCAGCAGTATTTCAAGATTTTTTAATCATACTATTAAAAATATATTTGGGTAGCCTAGGTAAGATTTTGTGCTGAGCTGGAGAAATCCACTGAAATCTAAGGGGATTTGTTCCAATTACTAGGCTGGGTTTCTAATGCCTGTGACCTCTTCTGAAAATCCCTGCCTTAATAAACTTGGGGCAATTTCTTATGTAAGTGGCCAGTATTTTGCAGGGAGGATGTAAATCAGGACACTTTTAGGCCCTGTTTTGAAGGGTGGGAATGTAATACTTGTTAAAATTCGTGCCTTTTGAAAGCATCTGAGTTCCCTGCTCACTCCCCAACCTGAGATACCTAATCCCCTTGCCATTTTTGACAGTCTTGCCTGGTATATCTCAAGATGCACAGCCATGAAGTCCTTCAGTGGTGGCCAAAGGAGTGCATAAAATTCCACATATCCCAAGTTAAGTCAGGAGTTGTGCTTCATTAGCAATACAGAATGGGGCTGGCAAGCAAGGTCACAGAGGAGAGCTGGTTTGAGAGCCAAGCTTGCCTTTTAACAGGGAAATAGTGCTCTGCACAGCAGTCCTGCTTTTTATTCCCAGGAGAAAGGTTCCTGCCACTTCTCATCTCTCCAGGGTGGCTGCGTGTTCTCTCAGACCTGGAATAGAGGTGGCTGCACAGCAGAGGACTTAATGATTTTGTCTGCATGTAAATGTACAAGGCTCTGCTTGATCTTTTAGCCCAAAATCACCCAGGGAGGCAGGATTTTTGTTTTGCTGGGATGTTATCCTGCAAAAACAAAGGTTTGATGGATGTTAGTGCTGCTACCTGCATTACATGGCATGTATGGCTGCTGCTCACAGGGCTGTCAAAGGAGAGAAAGAAAAAGCAAAAACTCTGTGCCAATTCATGTCTCCACTCACTGAAAGCTCCCCAGAAGATCAATTCATGGTGCTGTTGGGCTGCCATAAAGCTGAGGAGCATTCCTTGGAGTATGGGATGGTAATGGCTGCGTGAGCTTGAATCACAGCAGTGGGAAGAGCCCCAGTGTCCACAGCAGCTCTTCCATGTACCCCAGGGTCCATTAAGGAGATTGCTGCCTGCTAATGGACTTCCTCCTGAGGCTCTGGATGCTAACACTCTCCTCAATGATTTCTGGGGGCTCACACGGCAGGGAAGGTGTTGCAAAGTCCCACAGCTCTTGCTGCTTCTGTGAAAGAGCTTTTATCCCCTCAAAGGAACTTATCAGCAGCTATTTTTAATACACACTTAAATCCGTGCTTTAATCTTTTTCTTCTGTATTGATCTCTGCGAAAGCTCGAGGATAAATATTTCTCTATAACCCAGCACGTTGTTTGGAGCTGGTTATTTTTAGAGCCTGGAAAACATCCGCTCTGTAGAGGCGAGGGCATCTTGGAAAGGGAAGTCCCAGCTCTGTGCTCTGCTCCTCTGGACCAGCCCTGACTTCCACAGCCTGTGGGAGTCCCTGCTCCTTGGAAGAGTGGCTTGTCGAGGGCTTTAGGTGCCAAAAGTCAAGGTGAGAGGAGTTAATACATCCCCCTATTCCTGTGATTCACCTCCCATTAGTGGGATTGCTCTGTGCTTTGCTGGCAGGGCTGGACACACATGCCATGAAGCAGGTTGGCTTCACCCACCATGGATCTCCTTGTTGGTGCAGAGGCTCCTACAGCAGAGGATGTGCTGGTTTCCCTTCCTATTTGGTCTTGGCTGCTCTGCTGAGGGGCTGGTCTGGTTTCTCAGGGAGCAGGGAGGCAATGGCTTATCTCCTTTCTTGTGCAGGAGCAAAGAGCTCTGAGCTGCCTACAGCTTGGTCAGAGCTGGTGTGGAGATCAAAGGCAGAGTGCCTTGTAATCACCTCCTGAGCCTCATGGGTTCTCCCTCAAGCAGAACTGGCTGTTTGAGTCGGTGAGCATCCTTATGTTCTCCCTTTATTTTGGCCAGTTTTCAACATGCCATAAATAACAGGGCAGCGTGGAGCTCTGCCTGGCAAAGCTGCCCTGTGCGTGCTGGAGGGGAGGTGAAACCAGGTACTGACTTGTCTTCTTTTCCACCAGAAATCCTCTGGTGGGCCTGGCCAACACACAGCTGTCCATGTCATGTCATGTCATGTCCCTGGTCACCATGTGCTCTCCCACACAACAGGGCAAGAAAAGCCCTTTGAGGTCCATAGTGGGGCTGGCAGCAGCTCCTGAGGCACCCAGGGACCCCCCTTCTTCATCTGCCAAATGCTCCCTGAGCTCCCCCAGCCAAACAGCTGAGCTGTGACCAGGGCTGGAGCACTGGGGCTTTGCCAAGGGACAGAGGGACTCCAGATTCCAGTTTATTTGTGGAGCATGGGAGGGTTTGGGGGCTCTTGGCTGATGTGGTGCCAAGGCATGATCGTCGCCCACCAGCATCCCGCTGTTGGTCCTCAATAGGGATTGTTCTCCTCTCCTTGGGCAGGCTCCTGGTGTTCCTGCTGCTGGCTCCTTGACCCTCCTCTCTCTGCAAATATTTGGAACAGGTCCTGTTTGGCTGTTTGGACAGTCTGACTCAGCTGTTTAGTGACAAAGGCAAGTCGGAGCCAGGTTCACCCTATGACAAGTGGCTCCACAAAGAGGGGAGATGAGGGTCAAATTCAGACATGGGGCTCTGGGGGAGAGGTCCTGGCCCCAACTCTTAGGGCTGGAGCTGGGTTGCATGCAGCACTTGGGCAAGGGAATCTCCTCCTTGGCCATGGCACTGCACAGTCCCGAGGAGAGCGTGTTTTTGGAGGGACAAATATGGCACAATTCTGGCTGCTTACGTATTTCCCAAGAGCTTTTCAATTCCTGGCTCATCCTCGGTCACTTCTGAGGCACACAGGGCATAAATCTCACATCTGTCACTCAGCTTCACGTTCTGCAGGTGAGCCAAAGTCTATCTTTGCTACAAAGGCTTCCCTCTTTCGAGTTTCCTTTTGGTGTCTGTGTCCCTCATTGAGAAGCAGCAGCTCCTTCAAAGAAATGCAAGGAAGCCCATTTGCAGAATTTACAGCTGCTTCCCCCAGGCTTGAGAGTCCTCCTCTTTAGGAGAAAGCTGTTAAGCATGTTCTTAAGTGGGAAGATAAGTGGTGTTAGGATCCTTTCATCTTCTGGCTCAGAGCAGGCTGGAGATAACTGATAAGGGGATGACAGCAAGGAAGATGCATAGGCACCTTTGGATTTAATTCCTACTTTGCAAGGCAGTCTTTAAAGCACATCTCTGGTGGGAACACAGGCTGGTAAAATAAAGCTGGTCCTCCCTTCTCAGCATATGTCTTTTCCTCATGTCTCTGAGGCAGATCCTGTGTGTGTGTGCCAGCAGAGCTGGTGCAGAATGGGCTGGGTTCTCCATTTCTGAGCTCTCCTTCTGCTGCTGACATTCGAGGGACTTGGCTTGGCTTGTCTCTAGACACTGTTTCGGCTGGTGATTCCATTCCCACATTTCTTTTCTTCTTTTTTTTTTTAACAGATTTGGGCTGTGCTTTAAACAGGGCTGCATTTGCAGTCTTGCACGTGATGTGCATTCCTCTGCAAGGGGCTGGGGGCCAGCACCCATCAGCTTCACGTGGGTGGGGGGTCTTCAGATCCCTCCTGAACAGACTGTGCATTCTCTTCCAGAATTCCTGCTTTAGCCCCTCGTCTGCTGGCTGGAACAGGTGGCAAGCACATGCCTGCAAGGGTCTGTGTTGGGGGTGGTCTTCAAGGTCAGCTGTATCCTGCCCACATTCCTGCTGGGTTCCTCTACCCCATCTCCTGCCCTAGCTGGCTCTGGGCCACCCAGCCCTGAGGTTCCTGGCCATGAAGACGCTCTGGTTGTTGGAAAGAAACCACTTGAAGGTGCTGTTCCTGCTACCCAAACCTGCACCAGCCTCCAAGGGAAAGGGGGAAAGTGGTGGGGGCAGAACATGCCCAAAATTCACCAGCACACTCACACTGTGCATCCCATGCCCTCAGGAGGGGGGACAGCCCTTGTGCAGCTCCAGTCCGTGGCAGGAGAGGCTTTTCCCAGGTGGGACACGCCATGGTCTCTGGTGGTGGCTGTGCAGGTGGAGCTGGGCAGCTCCTGGGCACGCCAGACCTCGGGACAGAGGTGAAGGCTGGGCTCTTTGAGCCAGGCAGGTCTCTGGCAGGGTTTTGGCACAGTTTGCAAGCACATCCAGAGGAGACAGTGCCCTGAGAAATCCACATCCAGGTGCTGCTGTTCAGTGAGCTCCAAGGACATGGTGCCAGGCTTTTCCTCTATTGTGTGACCAGGGTCTTCTGCTCCCATCCAAATCTTCTCCAGGTGAGGCTACAAACCTTCCCATGGCAAACCCCATCTTTCTGCCCCACAAGCCTCCCCTCAGCTTTCTCCTGGGGGGCTGCTGCAGCTCAGCAGGGCTGGCTTTGCCAGCCCAGAGCCCTGGAGTGTGAGCAGAGGCTGCAGCTCCCTCTGGGATCAGCCCCCAGAGCCTCTGCACCTCGCTGTTACTCAGCACTTTTCTCTGACAGGGAATTAAGTAGGATTTCTAGGTCATTGTGGGCCTGTCAGGAGGAATCGTCTCCTGTAGACCTCATTATCAAGGCTCTTTCTGCCATGCCAGACTTCAGAACAATTGCAGCCTGGTTCCCTAAACACTGACTAATGAGACAGAGCTGTTAGCAGCAGTTTGCTAAATAAAGGCTGTTTCTGCCTGAGACAGAATAGAGCCAGACGGGATTTTCTTAGCTGTCTCTCACACAGAAGGTATTTCAAAGGACCCTTATTAAAATAATGAGCTAGATGTTGCTCTTGTGGTGGCTGCATGGGGTCAGTGCCTGATGCTAGTGCCAGGTGCTTCCTCACAGCAGTGACTTCAAGTAACTTGGCTCAAGAAACTTAAAAACCCTCTCCAGCTGCCTCGGTTTCAAGGTATTTTGAGCATTTACCTGAGCTCCCGTGCCTTTGTCCTGCTGTGGTAGTGGCTTGCTGCCTCTTGGTGGACAAGCTGGGTGACCACCTTTATTTCCTTGTGTGCCATGGGAAGATACTTTATGATCTCCAGGTTGTGGCAAAGCTTGCTGGGCATTCATGCCCATGGGTTTGGAATGGTGAGGGATCCAGCAGTGGAGCAGAAGAGGCAAGTGGGACAAGTGTGTGAAAGGAGGTGGAGGTTTGCAGCTTGCTCAGGTGCTGAGCAGGAAGGATGCAGCCCCCACCTGGGCACTGTGAAGCCAGGTAACTCCTGCTGATGTTCCTGTAATGAGATTTTTCATCCTGCCCCTCTTCTTATCGTCAGAAGGGCCTGGATCAGAGATAAACTCTGAAGCACGATGGGATGGGTCCTCGCCTCTGGCTGGAGCAGGCACAGGAGGGCTGGCTGGGAATTATTACCTGGCCAGTTTGCAGGTTTGTTGGAAGAGGTGCTTTGATGTGGCAACGGGAGCCCATGGAAGGCAAACTGTGTCTAGACAGGTTTTTCTCTCACTCTGTTATCTCTGAAGCAGCAGCAATGTTGCCAAACAAGCTGAATGGCTCCAGAAGAAGAGCTATTTCTAGAAAGACAGAATGTGTTTTTTTTCAGGAGGATCCAAACCAGCTGTCTCTGGACCTGGAGCAGGTGGAATTGCTCCTCTCCATGCCCCTCACACTGCCTGGATTAATTAATTGCTCCTAAGAGTGAGCAAGGGGAGGTCCAGGAGGTGGCTGCTGTGTTTCCAGGAGGGGACCACTGAGCACTGCTGTGGCCAGGGTGGAAATCCAGCAGGGCAGTGGATTTTGGCAGCAGTGCTGTGCTGGGGAAAGATGCCCTTGGTCTGGCAAGCTGGGGGCTGCCAGGTCTTGCCCAGCAGAGCTGGCCCCTGTGCCCAGTGACAACTGCAGCCAGTGGTTCAGTGGCACTGGGAGGGGAAGCAAAGGCAGGCTGGCATCTGGAGAGAGTTGTCGCTGGCTGGCAAGCCCTGCTCTCAGTGCTGTCTCAGCTCTGCTCTGCCATCTCCCCAGGGCTGTTTGGGAGGGGAAGTGGAGGCTGGATTCAAATGCCTATTGTCTGTCCTTCAGCTGGGAGCAGAGCCAGCAGAGAGAGCAGTGCTGGCAGCATCTGATGCAGGGGGCAGATGTGAGGGGGAACATACTCATCCGTGAAACGCTTCCAAAGGTGCCTCAAAGGTTAAGTGCCATGTGCTGGAATGTGCACATGGAGGTCAGGAGGGAAATCCAGGGCTCCTGGGATTCCTGCAGGGTTTGGGGATGCTTTTTGAAGGCAGCTCTTGCCCCTGGGACAAGCCCTTGTGCAGCATCTGTCTGGGTTCCTGCTGTCCTGGGTCCCTTTTGTTTAAGCATGGCCAGGCAAAGCCACACCGTGCCAGGTTTGGTCTCACCTGGGGGCCTTCAGGGGTGCTCAGGTGGGCTCAGCCTGGCTCCAAATGCTGCCAAAGGAGCTGAGAGCAGAGTGTTTCCTGACCCTGCCAAAGGAGGGCTCGGCCACAGGTTTCGAGCCGTGCTGGAAACTTGGCACCGAGGCACGGAGCAGCAAAGAGCCCAGCTTGGCTCTTCTATGTCAGGGTTGGCTTCTGCACTGCTGTGGGGACTGCAAATATGTTCCCAATCTGTTTGCTTCACTGACATGACTCCAAGACACACAGGGAACAGATACACTGACCAAGAAGGGGCCATTGTTGGAGGGACCTTCACTGTGGCTCTGCTGGACTTCATCCCCAGCATCCAGAGTGCTCAACCCTCCCGGCTATCCCAGCTTGAACTGCACATTAGCACAGACAAGCCAGGGGTTTGTTCCTGTTTTGCTCAATTTGTCCATCCCTGCGCCCTGATCTGGCCTTTTGATTTACATGCTGATCTCTGGCAGGCAGGTATTAAATCAGGCTGTAGATAAAAGCAGTTGCAGGCGCTGCTTTCCCTGAGAACCAGCCCAGACATCCCTAACACATTGCTAATTGCAGCCAGGCAGACAGATAACTCCCTGTGCTGCAGGCTGAGCAGCGAGGAGCCAGGGCAGGGAGGGATGGCTTGATGGACAGGTTGGGATTTTGGCTACGGAGGAATGAAGGCTCCAAGAAAAGCAGAGAAGAGGAAGGGAGTTACCTCGTTTGTTTCCAGCAGCCAAGGCAGGCTTGTCCTCTGAGAGGTATTTCCTTAAGCTTTACACAGTCCGAATTTAGTCGCAACTTTTAGGAACAATAAAGGCTTCCATGGTTTCCCTTGGAGGAACTGGAATGAATCCAAGTAGATTTTAGCGCTGAGAAGCAGATCCTGCTATTAATACCAGCCTAATCATTTCTTTCGATCTCCTTCCCACCTTTTTTGCCATTCATACTCCTAAAGCCTGCAGGCAGCTTACCAAGTCCAGTCCACCCCCTTCTTTAGCTGTTTCTGACCCTGCAGACCAAATTGCAGCCTCCCCTGGCTTTTTAGGGTCTGTGAGGGTATTTAATATGCTTGCACCGGGCTGGGGTGGGGGCTGTCCCCCATTCCTCAGGCAGCATGACACGAAAACCCCAAGGCTGTTGGGACAGTGGAGCAGAGCTGAGCTTAACCAGGGACCAGCACGTGCTCATGTCTCTGGGAAAAGGGCCTCTGACCAGGACTCAACTGGGAGCATTCGGCTGAGAAAATTCTCTGCTAAAAATAGCAGCAGATGATGTTTAAGGAGGAAAACAAGTCAGGGTTTGGGAGAAGTTAGTTCCCAGATACGTGGCTAATTCAGCTCCCCCAGGACAAGAAGTCTTTTAACCCCTCCATGCTAAGGCTCGTTTCTGCTCCATTAAACGAGCCTGCCTTGATCAGGAACCCAGGCTGGGACAAGCCAGGATGGGTTTTGTCCTCACTCTTTGCTCTGACACAGCACTGCTCCCCTCCCTCTTCCCCTGCTCATTTATGCCAGCGTCTTCCTAATAGCTCTCCGTGTCATGCTTTTCATCTTTATCTGTCTGTGACTCCATTTGGGCTCCCTTTAATTCCCCGATGTGCTTCCTAAGAAAATAATCTCCACTGAACCCTGCGGTGCTTCTCCCTGCGTGGGTTTGCACAGCCTGATGTTAACAAGGTAAGTCTGTTCAGATGTTGCTCGTGTGATCCTGGGCTGCCCCTAAAATCACACCTCCCCAGCTCACACATCTCCAGGCCTTGCACATGGCTCACACAGCTTCCCACTGGATGCCTTTTCCCCCCCCTTCTTGTAGGGGCTGCATCCTTTGTTCTGACAGATTCGCTGCAAAGCTTCAAAGCTGCCTCGCAGAGGCACAGCCCCAGCTCTCTCCAGCCTGGGATGACGGCAGTGGGATCACAGGCTCTTGGTCTCACGCTCACAGGCACATGTGGATGTTCCCTCAGTGCCTGCAGCCAGTCCCTCGCAATGTTCATTTGTACATGTTTCGTGTGGCGCATTAGCGAGACAATTGTGGTTGGTACCCGGGGCTAGAATTACACACACACACAGAAAAGACAGAAATTATACTGTAAAATTGGAGGAAATGTTCTTAAAACAAGAGCTGCTTTCGGTCTTGTCATAAATGATTTCTCTGTGTGCTTGCTCACGCCCTCTCCTGTTCCCTTCTCCAGCCCACTCTCAGCTCTTGGCTCTGGTGACTGCTGCTCTCTTCCCAACTCCCATTTTCCACAGGAAGATGACATGGTTGGTCTCCGATAAGCAGAACTTCAGATCCGTGTTTTGCTGGTCAAGCTATAGGCTGGAGGAGACCAGGGGATCAGGAGATTAGAGTCACAGACAGAGGAATAGGGGATTAGAGGCTAAACCCCTGCAAGTCTCTGTATTGATGGTTGGGACACAGCCAGACACTGAGGAGTATTGCAAAGCCTGGTGCTGATAGCATATCCGCTTATTTCCTGTCTTTGCAGTGCAGGCAGCTTTGGAGATGTGTGTCCTCATCAAAAGCCAGGGTCAGGCAGGTAGGGAGCATCCCAGCTCCCGGGGAAGTCAGATACCTGCTGAGATCAAGTCTGTGCCTTGGCTGGCGCCGAGCCTGGAAAACGTCACCCCGGCTTATGAGATTCTCAGCAATCCTTGAGTCGAATTCCCACACAAGACAAAAATAAAGGAACTTGCCCCTTTTCCCGTTGTGGCTCGTTCTGTCTCCCTGATGCTGGCCAGAGATCCATCCCTGCCATGGCTTGCTGACCCCACTCTGTCCTGGAGACATCCCTCAGCATCTGTGTGCTGCAGGGCGAGTCCTGCTGGGAGGATGGGACAGGACAGGAGGAGGACCATTGCCCCTGCCTCTTGTGACAGTTATCTGCTGGTTCCCTCCCACTTTGCACTAATTTGGTATCAGCATCTGCCACTCTGGGGAGGAAGGGGACTTGCTGAAGTGAGAAATAACGTAGGATGTGCCTGCATGGCAGTTCTTGGGGCTGGGAAACAATGGAAGGCAAGTGGGAATAGGCAGGAAGGGTTGGTTTCAAATCTGCCCTTTGAAAAAAGTCCCACTTCTCTTCAGTGCTCACTATCTTTGTTCCTGGGAGTTGCTTTTGCAAGGCACTCTCATCTGGTAAACAGGTCACACAGAATGGCATATCCACTGCTGGCAGAGATAACGTGTTCCTTGCTCTTCCTGACTCTCATTCCTCAGTTTTTTCCTCCAGTGAACTGGAACTGTACATCCTTACTGAGTTACAGGGGACACTGAATTTGAAGGGATAGAGGCTCAGCTGAGAGATGTACCATGCTTGTACAGATGAAGATGATGATGGGGAAGCACTGCCTGTGAGAACCTCAGGTTCCTCAGGCTTCCAGTGGCCTATCCAGCTGTATCCCATGGGTTTCCATGCCCTAAAGCAGAGGTGGGGGTGAGTTGATCTCCTGGGATCCCCTCATGTCCCATTTTCTGTGACTGCACTGATTTTCATGGTCTGTATTGGCTGTGAGCCAGTCCAGTTTGAAAGGTGTAATTACACTGTCCATTTGTTAATTAAAAAGGCCATAGCAGTGCTCAGCACAGTGTGACTGGTTTGATATGTTCCTGGTCAAGTAATCTGTATTTCTCTTCTGGTTTTTGCCACAACCTTGGTGCAGCTGTAATTAGATGCTCTCCTGCCTGATGGTCATCCCTCAGAGCCACACAGCAAGGCTGTCTTTCCCTCCTGGGGAGTCAGCCTGACATTGGAAGCCCAAAGCATCTGTGTAAGGGGCTTGACCTCAGAGGCCAGCAAGGCAAAAGAAATGATCTGGACAGGACTTCATCCCCTGGTTAGTGGTGGGAGCTCTGTGCCCTGTTCCCTGTTGTTTACACAAGGAAAATAAGATTTTCAGTTCAGCCTCACATTTGTTTTTTTGAATGGGAGAAGTAATTCAGCAATGTAAGGGCTGGTGGTGACAGCCTCTTGTATGCACAGCTTTCCTATTCATGTTTCCTTTCTGTTCCCTTCCCATTACCCTTTATCCCAGATTTTGAGGAGCAAATTGTAACTCTTCCCATCTTCTCTTAGATCTGAAGATGGCCTGAAATATATTCCAGAAGGAGATGCAATCTGACATGCTGGAAACTCTCTAGCTCTTGCTGCTTCCGTCCTAATCTCTTTTAAGCATTAGGCATTAGTCATCCACACAAATATTGCTTCCTTCCCATCTTGCACGTACAGTCAGTCCTTTCCAGGAGAAGAGCCAGAAACCAGGGGATGAGCTTGGCAAAACAGGAGAGCTAGGACCAGATATGAACAGATTAAGTTGTTGGGCAAGTCTTGTACAGCCATCTGCAAAGTGTTGGATGTCAATCTTCTCCTGGGTGGCAGCAGTGTGTAGATCCCTCTGTGGAGCTCGTATCCCAAGCCATGTCTGGTGGGACAGGTGAAAACCTGTTTTAATGAAATAAGATCAGTGTGCTAAGCCCTTCAACCTGGGAGCTTTCTCCTCAGGTTGCCAGCCACCAGCTCACCTCTGCCTGAAAGCATCCCTTAGGGAGAGAAGAGCATGAGAACCTGCTGAAGGACGAGGTCCAAGCTCAGCAGGTCCAACCAAGAGCTCAGACTTTGGCTAAGACCATAACTTTGAGCTCTGCCTGCTCATACAGCTCTGCAGGATGGCTCAGGATGCCTCCTGCTAGCATGGCCCTGAAGATTGCTGAGTGGGTGGCGTGTAGATCTGATCCTGAGAACAGGCTGTCTCATTTCTGTAGAGGTGTAGGACCTTAATATCTCATCTCTAACCATGCTGCAATGCCATGAGCACAACAGCAAGCAGAGATTGTGAAACTCTTACCTCCAGAAGCCCTGATCAGATGGGGATTTGAGACAGTCTGTCTGCAGCTGCATCCCAATGTGATGAAACCAAGCTTGGGGAAACCATCAGAAAGCTCTGTGTGGTCTTCACAGGCAGCTCCACTTCCCTCCCTGCACTGTTTGGCTGCAGAAGGAGCTGCTTTGCAGACAGGCTTTTGTCCTAAGAGGGCTCCACATCTCCTTGATAGCAACTTTTTTCACTCCTGAGGGTGGGTGTGCTTTGCTGTCTGATTAGGAGGTAGAACAGTAAATCCTCCTGTCCAAAAGGGGGAAGGACAAATAGAAAAAGAAAGAAGAAAAGGAGGAGAGGGAAAGAAAAAAAAATAAGAAGAAAAGAAGGAGGAAAAAAGACTCTGTGCATGGCCAGGGTGTTAATGAGCCTTCTCTGCAGCAGATACAGTCAGGTCTTTAAGGTCCCAGTTTAAGTCAGAAGATTTAAATCAGGAGATTTGAACAGGTTAAGATTTCATTCCAGAACTACGCACACTCTCTTTGAAAGTCAGGCACCTCCTCACCTTCTCTGCTGGTGAGCAGGAAGAGAGCGAATTAAGGGCAGAATCCCAAATTCTTGCATCTTCAGATGAACACAAACACTCAGTGGTCTTGCACAGAACTCCATCCTGTAGGGTCCAGGTCCTGCTGGGACCACCAGAGCCTTTCAATCAGCATTTCAGAGGAGAGGGCCACCAGTGGGCTACCTCAGAGAGGAGGACAGCAAAAGCCAGGACCATGTGGGATGCCACAGGCTGCTCTGTAATGTTGCCTTTGCCTTCTCTGGGTTAATTATGCCTCATGCTCCCTGCCCAGGCGGGCACATCTCCTCTGTTTGGAGCTGGCACCCTTTTAGCAGAGCGGTACAAGCCATGCATCTAAAATAAGTCCTGCTGGTTTATGATAGCTGGTAAAAATAAAGCCCTACCAGCACAAGCAGCTATAACAGCACAGAGGATTTACGACTGAGTGGGTTTTTTCCAGGGTGGGCTGGCCACAGTCTGGTGATGGCCTTTTTATATCTGTTATCAGCTCCCACACAGACCAGGTCCATCTGTTACTTAATTTGGACGGAGACACTCCTAAGCTTTTGTTCACTAATCGCTCATTGCACATTGACATTGTTCTCCAGCAGGGCAGCCACCCTTGGGTCAGGCTTGGCTGGCTGATCTCGAGGAGACACCGTGGAAAAATGGAATAAAAAAGGCATGCAGCTTCCTCAGGTCACTGGAGCAGCATGGCCCATCCACCTGCCTGCCCCTTCTGTCAGCTTCAAGGGGCTTTTAACCTGCCACTTGGATGCCAGAGCAAACACAGAACCAGCATCTTGGGCTGGAAGTCAAGACTGACTGCTACTAAACATTTATGCACCCTTTGTAAGTCCAGTCTTTACGTATCACAAGTACATTTAAGTCCCTTGAGCTGTTCCTGAAACTCCAGAGACAGACCAAAAAAAACCCTCAAAAAACCACAACCAAGAAATGCCAAACACGCTCTGGCCTCTCATCCCTGTGCCATGCTGTGCTGTGTGTCCTACACCACCTGGCACAAGTGGCACTGTGGAATCACAGTGAGACACACTGGGGATAGAGAGGAGGGGGGATAAAGAGCCTGGAGCCCTGGGAGACAAAAGGATGGATATTTCAAGGCAGATGGTCAAATGTTCCTGAAAGGGCTTATGGTGATTTCCTCCAAATAAGCTGAGGACAGAAACCCAGCCTCCTAATTCCTTGTCTTATCCAGTCCAGCTCTGGACCCTAACCCTTCCTCTGCCCATCCTCTGGGGTTCCCCCCCCATTTCACACACACAACCCATGGGAGGCATGGCCAGTGCTGGGGCCAGCTCTGATGGCTGGGCTGGCCTTGGCACTGGGATGAGGATGGATGCTCCAGGGGCACCTCCAAACCAGCAGCCACAAACGTGCTGACATGCACAGGGTTCAGCTAACATGTTTTAACACCTAACAACATATCACTCACTCAGTAGCTCTCCTGCTACACTGAGTAACCACCCAGAGAGCCAAGATGCTTAACAAGCCATGTGCTTTATTGCAGCATTCCCACGTGGCTTAGACACGCTTTGAATTGCAAATCAAGCCAGGGCTTAGTGATGATGGACACCCCAAGCAAGGCATATTTTTGTTGGTTTAGTGGGCAGGTGTTTAAATACAGCTGCGTGGTTTTGTACTGCTTGTGCCTGACAGTGCATTAACTAAAATTACCGTATCAGATAACTGCGATATCGAGCGATGCTGCAGCACAGACTGCTGGCAGCGACTTATCCCAACTCTTTCCTGGTCATCCTTTTCCTTTGCCTGCAATTCTTCAGCAATGCTTCACCCCCCTCGTCAAGTTTCTGCCTAGAGTTTTGAAACAGAGACGGGGATGGAAGGAGATGGAAGGAGATGGAAGGTCAGGCTTGGCTTTGAACAGTACAGAGAGAGGAGATCTAACACTTCGAGTTGTCTATAAAGCTTTTTATTCCCTTCAGTATAGCATTTTAAAATGATTCAGATAACATGAGTCACAGTAACAAGCATGGGCTGGATCTCTTTAGCTGAAAAAAAAAAGGTGCCATAAGAATATGCTATAGACTTCATTGCCTTGTCCTGGATTCTATTTTGGAGGTCTGATGACATTTGGGATTCAACCATATGTCTGGCTGATTCTGTGGCATATACAGATCTGATAGGTATTCAGGGGTGTAGAACATACAGATCTGGTAGAATTTGGGAGATGCAGCACATGCAGATCTGGTAGGAACTTAGGGATGTAGAACATACAGATGGATGTAGAACATCCAGATCTGGTAGGAATTCAGGGATGTAGCACATCCAGATCTGGTGGGAATTCAGGGATGTAGAACATGCAGATGTGGTAGGAATTCAGGGATGTAGAACATGCAGATGTGGTAGGAATTCAGGGATGTAGAACATGCAGATCTGGTAGGTGCCCCTGCTGTGCCACATATGCTGCTCTGGAAAGGGAATTCCTGGCTATTCCTGCTCTTCTCCAAACCCTGGGTGCCTTTGAAGTGAGATTTACGTAACACAAAACCTCTGCTGCTGATTTACACTGGGCTGAATTAGGCCTAAAGGAACACTTTTGGAATACCCCTTTTGAAAGGGGCTTTAAGCGCTAATGATGATTTAAGACGCCAATTAAAGCAACCCTTAAGTGTGGTCACCAAAGAGACAGCCCTTGGCAGCAGCAGGGAAATGGGACAGAGCACAGATCACCCCAGCAGTGATGTACAAACAGCTGGGGGACACTGGCTTGGTGCAGATTCCTGCAAACCCCAAAAGTAAAGCTAAAAAAAGAGCTGGAAAGGCATTCAGCCCCTGCTCTACAGTCTGTACAGTCACTTGAGGGTTTTGTTTTGTTTTGCTGTCACCTTCTTGTAATTTAGAACATGCTACTTGCAGCACTCTGCCACAGACAGAAGAATAAATCTGTCTTAGCAGTGATTTAAGCAGCCACATTGATCTCTGCCCACGGTCAATACACGTAATAATGTCAGAACCTCTCTCACAGTCTCCAAGGACTCAGCTTCTTGTCTAAAATTTGTTGTCATCCTGCTTTGTGCCTGAGGGGTAGACCTGAATCTCTTGTGTTTGGTGGGTGAGAAAAAGCCTGCTGTGAACAATTTCGGAGAGATGAGATGGGGCTGGAGCTGATGGAGTCCCACTGCCTTGGGGTGGGTATTTCTGGAGCCATCCCTCCCTCAGAGCATCACAGCACTGTGGTTTTGCTGTCCCCTCCTACAGCTGAACTAACACTGTAGCTGCAGCAGGTGTACCTCAGTAGGACTGTTCCTGTGATGTCCCTTTGATGGGACAATGTTTTTGTGAAAAACACCTTGTGTAAGGAAGAATCCATAACAGAAACCAAACTGGCACAAGTTTCCTTTAAGGATCGATGAACCCTGACTCTCCCCTTCTTTCTCTAGTGTTTCCAAGAGGAAGATACATATGGTTGCAGAGGCCAGGTAGATGCTGTGGAAGCTGCTCTTCAGGTGCTCTGCACATTTTGGAAGTGTTCCATCCCTTGGGAAGGAAGCATCTCCATAACTCAGTTCCCTGATGGAGCAGGTGCTGTCTGTGAAGAAGGCAGAGCCTACAGCTTCCCCCTCTTTGAAAGCTGAGCCAAAGCCCTTAGCAGAGCCACCTGTCCTGAGCAGGAGGACAACCAGCACCTCCTCAGAGATGCCCTGGCACAGGTTGGGCACAGAAGCTGTGGCTGCCCCATCCCTGGAAGTGTCCAAGGCCAGGCTGGAGCAACCTGGGCTAGTGAAAGGTTTCCCTGCCCATGGCAGGGGGTGGGACTGCATAAGCTTTAAGGTCCTTTCCAAGCCAAACAATTCCATAATTCTGTGATGAACAGAGACTTCTCCCAAATATGTGCATTAAAGTCCAAACCACAGTCCACAGCACTGACATCTTAGCTCGACGTGGGATCTCTCCCAAATGCTGCACGACTGTCTGCAGTGCAGAAGGAGGAAGGGTGGAAAGGTCCTGCTGAGAGCAGTTTTGGCTGGGCCAGCTATTAGTTTGCATCAGCCAGTGGCTTTTGTGTGAGTAACAATGATTTTGCACACAAAGGCAGCTTCTAAACCTTGCCAAACTTCAGCTCTCCCTGGTGGTCTTTGGGGTATCAGCACCCGGGCTCCCAGGAAAGCATCAGCATTTAACAGGGTCAGGAATCAGCAGGGAACATTTCAAACTTGCTGGAAGGATTTTAGGTGTTGAAGGCCCTCAAGCTTTCAGTGGGAGTGATTTTGCATCTCTCAGGCGTTTCTGCACCAGAGGAATTTTCCCCCTGCATTGTCAATCTCTCTCCAAAAGCTTTCCACCCTGAAAGCCAGCACAGGAATTTCCAGCTATTTGTCACGATGCTGAAGATCATTTCTTTCTCCACATCTCCCTTCAGCTGCCTTTTCTGCTTTCTATTCATGTTTGTTATGATGTTTTACTCTGACTAAGACAGTCTTAACCTTCAGCTGCCTCTCGTGTCACTGAGCCACTGGTTCCCATCACCTTTACCCTGCTGTTTGATCGATGCCCAGTGAGGTCAGTGGGCATCCATCCTCCCTCAGCTTTCCACGAGCTTCTGATGGGATTTGTCACAGCAAAGCTGTGACCCCATGGCAGACCCCTGATTATTTGGGCACTAATTACAGCGTGTGTCCTCCTCCTGTAAGGCAGGGCTTTGGAGCAGCCTGGTTTGTGAACACCAGAGTCTGGCTGAGAGGCTTTGGAACAACCAGAACACCCAGTTGCAGAACACCCTGTGTGATTGAAGGCATGGTTTACCTGTCTGGTTCACTCTGTCCCTCCTGTGCCATGCTGGGAACTCCCTGCCTGTTCCCTTCTCCCTCCTGGGAGTTGTTTCTGAGTTGGGTATCCAGCAGAGCATGAGTGGTGTTGGTGCCTGCTCTGGTGGAGTGAGCAACAGCAGGGACGTGGAAGGCAGACACTTTAAACTAAAATAACACATGAAAGAGGGGAAAATGACTGCATTAATTGGGAACATGTTGGTGCTCAGAGCAAGAAGGGAACAGGCATGCTGGTGGTATGAGGATGTCTCACAGTGTTGCATGGCTGAGCTTCTGTGCCAGAGTGGGTCTGGCTGGGGCTCTGCTCACAGAGCTGAACTCCTGTTTTCTCCTGAATCACAGTCCTTTCATGATTTCCTACCTCACATTTTACATCACCACACTTCAAATACTTGCAGATGTAATCAGCATGTGTTAGAGGCCAGGCCTGGCACTTTCCATTCCCAGGAACTGACTGGATCTCTTGGGGTTGTTCTGCTTCCTCTCTTTTCCTGACCATCACATTAATTTGCAAAATAAGACTTTCATTCTTGTGTTACCAGAGTTCTTTTACCATCTAAATAAGCACAAGGCACAAGGAAATGGCTTGTGCTGGCACTGCTTTTATGGTGTTAGGTTAATCCTCCTCTTTAATTGCTACTTCTAACAATTATGTTTTCCTGTATTTACCCCACACCTCCTAAATAAACTTAGTCCTGTTGGAGCAGCTTTAGTAGTCAGGAAAAGGTTTTATCTGGGGAAGTCAGTGCTCAGAGATGATTTCTCAGCAGGCAGTGTGTTTCTAGCTGGGTGACTTATGAGCTGTGCTATTTCTTATTACCTTCTGTTTGTTTTTCCAGGCTGCAGACTCTTGGCTGTGGAACTGACATCCAGCAACACCAAGCCCGTGGTGAAGGAATTCCAAAGTGAGTGGCTGCACTGCCTGGGGATTTGCATCAGGCCAGACAATTGGGGAAAATTCTGCTTATTGGTGTCTGGTTTCTTGGAGGAGACAGGATTATGAGAGCCTGGGATTCAGAGAAGTACAGCCTAAGAATATGTCTGTATTTCAGTCTGATTGAAATGGTTTACTGAGGTCCCCTGCAAGCCATTGGCATTGCAAAGTGCTGCCTAAGTGCTTTTTTGAACTGGATCCCAAAAGAAGGAAAAGCAGTTGCCTTGCAATTAATATACTGAAGAGGGAGTCAGGAAATTTATATTTTATCTTGGCTCTCTTAGATGTGCACTGGGATACTGGGAAGCCACCTCTCAGCCCTGCTGTGATGCCCTGTTCTGTAGAGATGAGATGCCAGTGCCAGCCTCAAAGGGGAGAGGGTTTGCTGGATTTATCCCCAGGAATCATGGGCTCAGTCCATCCCGAGACACTGCCCAGGGAGGTTGTGCCTCCCTGACTCACATTGTAGCTCTGAGCAGCAACAGGACAGTGCTGTGGGCTCTCCCTGTCAGAAGGGCTTGTTTGCCATAAGTCACAGCCTGCAGAGAACAGTGTGTTCATTTCTCTCCAGAGTTGATAGCTGTTGGACTATTATTTTTGCTGGCCAAAATCCATCTTCCCCAACAGCTCCTGGAACCCAGCAGTGTTTCTGTTTGTCAGATGAAAGAGAGGGCTCTGCTTTGTGGGCAGCATCTCCTAATAAAACACTGAGCGAGACTGCTTAAAGCAGAGCAAAAATACAGCTGCTTCCTATTAATCTGTATTCCCATTATTTCTCCTTCTAGGTGTGGAGCTGTCCTGCATCATTAAATCCACTGAAACTCCAGATCCCAGAATTGAGTGGAAGAAAATCCGAGATGGGGAAACCTCTTACGTGTTTTTTGGCAATAAAATGCAGGGTATGAAGATTTTTTTTTGTTCTCAGATTCCCCAAGCAGCCTCCGAAGCCATACAATGGAGACCAAACAAGCCTGCAAAAGGCAGGAGCTCTGGCTGTCTTGCTGCTTTCTCCTGGGACAGAGTTCAGCAGTGAAAGTGCAGGATGGAGAGAAAGCAGCATGTTCTTTCCTGCCTGCCCTCACTATTGACAGGTCACAGTAGGGAGCCACAGAGAGCTGCAGAAGGTAAAAGACAATTTTGGGTAGGAAAAGCAGATGCTGCAGCTTCCCTTGTGCAGAGCCTGTTGGGCACTGCATGGCCCCTGGGTGTGTGAGCTCTCAGCACCAGGCACTGACCTCTCCTGTCTTTCCATGTGACATCCCAGGGCTCCACCTGCCCTTCAAAAGGGGGGTGTGTGTTGAGCTGTCACAGGGCTCTGCAGCATCCTGGGAACATGAGATTACAGGCTAACTCTTTGGCTTGAGAGGAAATCTCCAGTGCCAGGAGGGCCTGACTCCATCTGGAATTACTCCAGCACTTTAGATGGGACCAACAGCCACATCCAAATGAATCTTCCAAATGAGACAAGGCCTGAGGATGCCTTAGAAGTTGGATTTTGCCACGATTTTTGACACTTGGAGTGGTGCTTTCCAGTTCATCCTCTTCCATGGTTGGCAGCACTGCTTTCCTTTGTGGCCTTCAAGCATCAAGTTCCTTTTAGCTGGTTCCCTTTGACTCCAGAAAGAATCCAAAATCAGCTTATCAATTTATATGCCCAAAAGGTGTGACCAGCCTGGTTTTTTCCTCTCTTTCCTCTGTCCCAGGAGACTTTGTGACCCGGGCAGAGATTCTGAGCCGGACATCCCTGGTGATTAAGAACACCACGAGGATGGACACTGCCACGTACCGCTGCGAGGTGGCAGCTCCCTCTGACACCAAAACCATTGATGAGATAAATATCCAGCTCACAGTCCAAGGTATGACCTCAAACCCACACACCTCTTGCAAGGGGAAGGGGCTGTGGGTCTCTCCAGAGCCCAAACAGTGGTGCTCTGCAAGCTGTTTAAAACCAGCTGGGGATAATGCAAAGTTTTGATGCCTTTGTGTTATAGAAAGCGTGTCAGAAGTGGTTTAGTTCTGCTCAGCAGGGCCATTCACCTGGTTTGTGTGTTCCCACAGTGAAACCCATGACTCCCAGATGCATTGTGCCTAAAGCTGTACCTGTTGGCAAGTCAGCCTCTCTTCACTGCCACGAGAATGAAGGTTTCCCAAAATCCACTTACAGCTGGTACCGCAACAGCGAACCTTTATCCCCCGACCCGAAATCGAATGCCAAACCCCACAACTCCTCCTACACCCTGAACCCTGCCACAGGCACTCTGGTAATGCTCTGACAGACATAACCCAGGCTTGCTTTGCTGTATAGGTTGTTTTTAAGGTTGATTGTGGTAGAAAAAGCCACACCAAAACGCTGCCAGGCTTTCAAGGAGGGAATAGTTTGAAGGAGGTGAGGTGGTGTAGGATCTGGGTGAGTTGGGAAAGGGAAGATTGATGGAAGGAGATCCAAGTAATTTGATTTTGATCGCTGCTGATACCACCTACCTGATTAGACAGAGGGAAGATGTCTCACCCAGGGGGGATGCTTTTTTAATACACATTGTTATCCCCTCACAGTGCCTTGTTCCTCATGTCCTGCTCCCTTCCCTTTGTCCTTTTCTCCTCGGCAGGTTTTCCGTGCAGTGCACAAAGGTGACACAGGACGTTACTCCTGCATAGCAACAAATGATGCTGGCTTTGCCAAGTGTGAGGAGCAGGAGATGGAAGTCTGTGAGTAGCTCTGTGGACAATTTTCATCAGTGCTGGTTGATTTACCACCATCAATAAAACGCCATCACCATAAGGAATGGGGACATCATAGAGCATTAAGTCTTTCCTGCATTCTCACAGCCCTAACAGAAGAATATAAAAATAAGCTAAGAATTCAGGGAAACATTAAAACACTGTTCAGATCATGAACAGATTTAACCTTGAAATCAGGGACTCAGCAACTCCCTATGAATGATTGAGGTTTGCTTAAAACATTTGAGAGATGTCATTTTAGGGTATGTAAAGCTAGAATGTCACTGCTGCCTTAAAGAAACACTGGATGATGGCTTCTCTCTTTGCCAGATGACCTCAATATTGGTGGGATAATTGGGGGAGTCCTGGTGGTCCTGGCAGTTTTGGTGCTCATCACCCTTGGGATCTGCTGTGCCTACAGGAGGGGATACTTTGCAAATGGCAAAGAGAGCGGGGAGAGGTAAGTTGGGATTTCAGGTGTCCTTGGACAAGACCCTGCATGGAGGAGTCTGGAAGGCACCACAGTTCAGTGCCTAAAAGGTGTTTCAGTGCCTGACTCAGCTACATTTCTTCCTAATTCCCTGCCAAAGTCCACAGGCCAACCCAGTTCTTGAGGCGTCCAATTCCCCGCTTTAAACAATGCACCATCCAGGTTCATTTTACAGAATCATCACAGAATGGTTTGGAGTGGAAGGGACCTTAAAAATCATGTAATTCCAACACCCTTTCATGGGCAGGGACACCTTGCACTAGACCAGGTTGCTCTGAGCTCCACCCAACCTGGCCTTGAACATTTCCAGGGACGGATAGTATTTACCTAAGGGAGAGTTTTGGTGTGGCTCCTCTTGTGCTTGCTGCCAAAACCAGCCAGAGGATGAAAGCTGTGCTCTAACATCCTCATCATTTGCATGGGAAGGAGGGGGACCAGCACAATTAAAAGCCTACAGGTGTTTTTCCAATAGATCAGATGCTGTTGGCATAACAAGGTCTTCAGTTTAATGATCAGACTCACTGCACAATTAGTTGAAAGCATCAGGACATGCATAGGGAACGTATGCAGAGGAGCAGGCTCTCCACAGGAAATCTCACTAGTTGTGAGAACCTAAATCTGGCATGAAAAACAACCATTTTATAGGACACATTAAAATGTTAAAAACAACAGCATCAGCATCAGAGACAAGCCTCGATGTCCTTACAGAGTCTGCAGAAGAGAGAACATATATAAACCCAAGATTCTCAGCACATAGATTTGTTCTGTGCTGAATGTTGCTTTTCAGCACAAGTCCTATATTTTCCCCCTCTCTTTGGTTTGGTTTGTTTTTCACAAAGCCCTAAATATCCTATTTCAATGCAGCTGAGGGTTGGCATACACTGGACTTGACAGTTGGATATAAATCCTAAATTCCTGTGGGATTGCAAACAAGTGGCGCTTCCTCCTAACTAAGAAAAATGCTGAAGGCATCTGGCAGTGAAGGATTAAAATGAACTTTATAATTGCCACAGGAAACAGTGCAGGAGGCACAGAAAGGTAGTGACAGGGAAAGGAGCAGGAGAGCCCAGAAAAGAATGAGTTAATCCCTTTGCAGAGTCTCATGGGAACATGCAGCAATCTTTTTACCCTGTGCTGAGGGGGAAATAGAAAAAACACCCCAGTCATGGCAAATGATGGACTAAACCTCTCATTTGAGAAACAAACTGGGTTTCTCTCTGCTTGCTTTTCATTCAGCTGCTCCTCCTCATTTCCATCTTTCTCAGCACCTCCCCTCCAAAATCCTGCAGTCTTCCTGTCCCAGAAATGAGATTTTTTTTTTCCCCCCCCTTTATTTCAGCTACAAGACTCCAGCAAAACCCGACTGCGTTAACTATATCCGGACAGATGATGAGGTAACAAATGATTTGCATTTAACATCTCTCTGTCGAGGAGAGGAGGAGGGTGGGCAGAGGACAACTCGCTTTTTTAGGGCCCACAGACTTTCTTAGGGTGGGATCCACTCCGAGGCAAGGCTGGGGAACGCAGGGAAAACAGAAGGGTGAGGGCTGAGTCATTTCCTTAGAAATGAGGAACAGTTTAAGTTGCCTGGAGTGAGTGATGCCAGCAGCTCTCAAAGGCAGCTCTGCTGAGTTATCTCGTGGCCTGACCCCCTCAGGATGAGTTTCATTGGATTAAGTGGGCAGGACATGATGCTTTTGCCAGAGAATTTGTATTTTGGGATTTGAGTAGATCACTTAAGCTTAAGACCAGAAAAAGCCTCTCCCATTAGCAGAGATACTGATGAGGGAATGGGAGAGTCCCCTGCCACACTGGGGGGTGTGAGGACAGGAGGAGGAGCAGCACCTCCCCAGTATAACCCAGCTGGAAGATGGGGCTCCCTAAGAATGCTTTTATTCAAACACCTTGGGTCTACTTTGTGGGGTCAGCAGGAATGACAAGTTGCCTGGAAAGCTCCTAAACCCTTCCTGCATCCCAAACCTGTTTCCTTGCAGGGTGACTTCAGACACAAGTCTTCGTTTGTCATATAGGACGCCAAAAGAACACTGCAAACCAGCAGAAGCAAGTGTGAAAATACCTCCTCCAGGAACTCAAAGCAAGAGCAAAAGATTAATTAAGTGCGCTTGGAAGAGTTTGGAACACACCAGGACTCGATAGCTAGCTATCTGTATATCTTTTTTTTCTTTGCCAAAGTTTCAAAGTTTAACTCCTCACTGCCCGACTCGCGCCTGCCCTGCCTCTGGAGATACCAACAGGATCACCTGAACCTGTCCTCGGACTAAGGAAGCATTTTAATACTTCCCAAGAGACTGGGCTGTGGAAGTTTGTGGAATTGCCTTCAATTTGTGCTGCAGGGACACGGCCACAATGTGCAAACCACCCAGGGGAACAGCATTAGGTAAACGTGTAGTAGACATTGCTAGTACGTGTTACTAGTAGACAAAAAAAAGGTGCTGATACAGCAGTAGATGGACTTCAAAGAATGATTTTTATCTGTGCAAGGGGGGGTTTTTCCTCCCAGCAGCTCATGGCTGGTGACTTTTATGCATTTGTTGTTGTCTTGTGCTTGACTCTGACTGCTCAGGTGCAGATGAGAGGGGTCTCTGAACAGCCAACACCACTAACGTTCTCAGCCCTTGTGTAAACTTAATTCCTGTTATTTAACATGACCCACCAGGCCAGGATTGCTTCTGTTCCCAGCTCTGGAGAGAACTCACTGCACGCAGGTAACCCCTCCATCTAATCTGCACAAAGCAGACTTGCCTCCTGCGTCTTCCTTGTGCTGAAAGAGGCTTAGAGGGGAGGCAGAGAACAAGTGCTAAGACATCCCTTTCAGGAAAATTAAAGCCAAATACTTTTCCTGGGCTGAAATTGCCATAAAAGGTACTGAGATATCTTCCAGCTTTTTTTACCTTCTCCGTTTCTTTTGTAAAACCCCCCCATTCTAAATTTTTTGCAAAGATCTATTTTGATTACTTCAGAAAAGGTAACATTTCTATTTAAAGTGTAAATAAGCGATGCCAGCAGTGTTTAAGTAACGGAGCTATTTTTTTACTGTTGAAGCTACAGAGAGGAGCTCAAATGGTGCTCTAATATGGCACTGTCAGAGCATATCAGCATTAGTGCAAAGTGTATTAAAAAGCTGCAGGTGGAACAGCATCTCTTTCCTCTTAAACCAGCTTCAGTCATTTCCTTGTCACAAGAGGTCTTACCAGACACAGAACAGAGTCACTCAGGGATAGTTTTTTGTAAATTTATGGCAGGAGCTATCAACTTTTTTTATAAAGAAAACTTTTCTTGCCAGTGACCAACACTTTGTTTTTGTTGTTGCAAGAAATATCCAGGGCTGGCTTTTGGATTCAGTTCCAATGAGGTGACAGAGTGACTTTAATGTTTGCTGCCCCTCTGCAGGTTCCCTAAAGCACTAACACAGTGTGACAGCTACAGCAACCTGACAGGTTTAAGCTACATGGCCAAGGCCACTGTTTCTGGGGTTGGGAAAGGAAAAGCTCAACACAAAAGCACTTTGATAGTGTCAGTTGGTTCTCTAGATGGTAAAAATTAAAAAAAAAAAGAAAAAAGAAAATGAATCTGGCTTTCTTGGCTTGAGAGAGAATAGCTGGAAACACATGAAAAGATCCACGCTGATGGTGTTGAACAGCATTGGGTGATTCAAGAGGTGGATGCAACACTAGAACTGTGCTGTGGTTTAAGGAGTTTTTTAATGTAGCATAATTTAGTGTTCTTGTATTTTCCAATATAAATTAAGTTGTCTTAACTTTTCCTCTATACAGTATTTTGGATACTTGACGATTTGGACTGTCAGTGTTATTTTTTAGTGTTCTGCATTACTCTGCCTGGTTTCCTAAGGCCCTCGCTGGACATGCCATTGCTGCATTTGTTTTGCCTAAGCAAAGCTTTTCCACTTGTCCTTTTGCTAATGGAAGTAAAAATAAGGATGGGGCAGCAATAACCAGATGTTCTCTGTGTCATTCAGACACTACCACTGCTATTTTCCAACTCTGTCTATTTTGCAACTCTATTCTGGTTACCTTCTCAAGGCAAGCTCTTCAGCCAAGCCCCCCAGTGCTGATTGCTGCCTCTAATCATTCTGACATTCCTTTACACCCTCTGGATATCCACTGCTCCTTCTCTATACTGCTTTAAGGATACCTAGAATAAGGGAGAAAGAGGAAAGGGTTGAGTCAGGGTAGCTCTGGGCACTATGGGAGCACAATCCACAGTCTCACCAGGAGCCAAAGGCAGCCTTCCTGTGAAAAACCAGCAAAGCTAGGAATCAAAACTTACTTTTCTTAGCTCTAAAAATGCACAGTGGCATCTCTAACGAGAGAAGGGGAGATGATTCCCCCCCCTTCCCACACAGCTTGTGAGAGCTGATGGATGGATTTCATTGTATCATTGTGAATAATATTCAGGTTTGTACAAATGTAATACATTTAACTTTGCCAAGAATGTTTTACATAAATACCAAGCTATAAAGCATTCTTGTAGGGGGTTTTGTTTGGTTTGGGTTGTGTTTTTTAAACAGACATATTATGGGAGGTTTCTGTTTTCAATTCAGTGAAATAAGGGAAAGTCTCTTCTGTCATTTGTATTGGGATGAAGGTGACAAAGTCCAAGGTATGTTGCTGTTAATCAGTTTTTTCTTAGACATTTGGCTATTCCTGGTTCCTCTCTAGAGAAGACTTCTTAATGCACACAGGGCTCATCTCAAATACTGCTGGAGGACAGAACAAAAACAACAGAAGCAGGAAGTAGGAAATAAACTATCACAATTTACCATTCAGAGGGGTTAAATAGTACTTTAATGCAGGAGAAAAGGTACAGAATAAATAGATAGGGCCATAATTGGCCATCACTTAAGCCAAAGCCATTCCATACATCCTCTCTGTCCCAGGTGCTGGGAATAAAGTTTAACCTCGGTGGAAGGTCTGTCTGATCTCCAAAACAGGATAGGGAAAGCGAGGGCAAAAGATGGGATTCCAGTCAGGAGGGAAGTGCCTCTGTTTGCACTCGTGCAGCAAAGCCTGAGGAAGACAAACCAGCATGACTAAACCAGATTCCAGTTCCAAGTGTCAATGACATCTACAGCACGAGCTCTGTGGTAGAAGTTAACCACTTCAGTGATGTTCCTGTGGCATCAGGGAGGCTCAGGAATGGTCAGATTCCTGCATTTACACAGCACATTTGTAAGTCACCTACCCAGGGTACAGAGCTCTGACTTACCCACCTTCATTCGAGTCATATCCTGCTTGCACTCAAATCAGAGTCTCTATTTAAAAGCTCCTGGGTCCAATATTAATTGAACTGAGGGCCCAAGATACCAATGATGTGGTACAAGAGACTTAAGAGGCTGTAGAAATCTATAGAAAAAAATCATTTCTCTGTCAGCTCAACAAGAGGGGAGACAGTGTGGGTGGAATTAATTCTGTAACCATTTATTTTCATCAAATGCTAATAGTTGGAAATAACATAGCTCAAGAATGGAAATATTCCATATAAAAAGAACATTAAGGCTGTTCATACACACAGGAGTTTGCACAACAAATAAGAGGTGATGTAGCGTGCAATTACCAGATTTAGAGGTGTGGCAGTGACAAGCTGTTTTACCTTTTCATCAAATTAAAGCAACTCTATTATATAACCAAGAGGGACAATGAGGGCTCAAGTGAACAAGCCCAGCCACTCACTGCCCTGCAAGCTGTGATAAATGCATTTATTGTGGCAACATTATGCCCTCAGCTTCTTCAAATGGACAAATTATACATCCTGAGAGTGAAGAGCAAACTTCCCTTTATGCTGCAGCTTTCCAGCCCTCCAGTGAGCTTTGTCAGGAGCAGCACCCTGCAATCCATCCATGTGCTAATGCAGGCTTTGTCTGCCCATACTCTGGGCAGTTCGGTGGGAAAAGCCAGCTGAGAACAGAGATAAGGAAGGCCATGTATTCCCAATTGCTAATCCCAGGGGGCAGGGTTTCAGGCAGGGTTTCAGGCAGGGTTTCAGGCTCAATTGTCTGCTTTCAGGGGGGTTCTGCGCTGGGACCTCCTCAGGGGGACGGGCTGGCTGCTCCTTCTCCTGGCTGGGGATTCCACTTTCCACTCCCGGGGCCGGGAAGGGCTGGAAGGAGGAAGCAGAACAGCCATTTATTTTCAAGCACTGGGCCAGCCTTTCTAAACCCTGCCATTACTCTGGTGAACTCACGGTTTCTCTGGCGATGTCAAGCAGATAATATCACTTGGCTTATCCTCAGCCTCTTTATTCTCTGCAAAGAATACACATCATTTGCATATTTTACAGAATGCCACAGATTTAGGGTGGGTTTTTTCCCCCCCCACACCTCATGTGAGAATGCCAGAGATGACTTGCCTGGAGCTGAGCCTGGTGTGTGCGTCAGGCTGATGTAACTGACCCCAGCACCAAAAGTCAAGTCATTAATGGTCTCTGGGGAGATAAAAAACACAAATCAAAACCAAAATACATATCAGCAGTCAGCTTGTGACACAGCCAGAGGGTAAGGCATGCTGCTGTGGAATACTTAAGTGTCACAGAGTAAGTAAATCCAGTTAATTGCAAACACACACACATTTATATCTATATATACATGTCTTTTCCAGCCCACCAGACCTCAGTGCCTCCCACCCAGCCCCTGTGCTGAGTCTGATGAGCCACTCTGCCCACCAGGTTCACACTCCAGCCTTCCTGTGCTGGGGAAACTCCTGCAGTGGGGGACTGTGTGCCCCTTGTCCTGCCACACCTTCCACTGAAGCTGTGCTGTCTTTTCACAGCACTGGGTTTGATCCAGGCCAGTTGCTCTGCCTGGTCAAGGCAGGGTTTGGGGCCCCTGAAAACAGCCCCAGGGCCTGAGCAGCCCTTCCATAAGGAGCTGCCTGCAGCCAGACAAGAGGAATCACTTGACAAGGGAGCTGGGTAGAATTTAGCTTGCCTGAATAGGCCCTAGTTGTCAGCTGTCTCTTTCCTGTCATTTATCTCAGGAGAGATGTCACAATATTCAGATTTTACTTAACTCAACGCTCTGTTTTATGCTCATGTTTCCCAGAACCTTTCACAAGGAATTAAGGTAGGAAGTGCTTTATAGGGCAGGAGTTGGAAACTCAGCTAAAAGGACTTCTCTTTACAGCTTAAGTGGGTTTGCTCTTTAACTCCTGCCCTGTCCTGAAAGGGAATCACTGAAGCTTAGAGTGGAAATCCAACTTGATCCATCTGCCTTAGCTCTTCTGTGCATCTCTCAGGGCTGACCTGTGTCAGAGTCCTCACACTTGTGTGCCTGAACAAGTTACCTTGGTAATGAGACTGGGAGGGAAGAAAGGGTCATCAAGTAGGGTTTCCCATGCAGTATGGGAAGGTGGTACCTTCACAACACACATTTATGTATAATCCCCACTCTCCCAGACCCACTTAAGCCATTCTAAAAGTAACAGGCAGGAGCTGAGGAGTCCCAAAGACAGAAGGGAAGAGAGAGACAGCCAGAACAGCTGAGTAAGGCAAGAAGAAGGGACAGCTGCTCCCAACTTCTCCTGTTTACAAAGAACTGCATCTCCAATACTTTTAGAATGATATACCAGAGAATGAAACATGTTTTATTCTGATTGTGTCTCAGCCTGTGAGACCCAGCACCACCATACAGATGGCTCAACACACGCCAACTGAAGTGATGATCCTGCTCTGTACAGTTTGTCTCCCTGCTGAAGGACACATGCTGCCTCCAAGCAAAGCAAGAATTCAGCCCTAGTACCACTGCAGATTAACATTTTTCCTCTTTTTTTTTTTCACCATATGGTGCTTAAGAGAAACAGCCGTGCAGGCTTCCAGAGACATTGGTGCTTGAAGAATTCTGCTCTCTAAAAAACACAGGCCCAATATTTCTTTGCACTCAGATCCTTGCTTGTTGCTCAGGCAAAGAGAAACATCGAGGCAGACAACTCAGAGCATGTTGGGAAGAGCAGGATCAGATTTTGCAGTGGTTCTGGTTCACCCCATGGCCCTCAGGTGTTTCCAGACTGCACTATGGGCTCCATGTCTGCTCTGCTGTGTGTGGGCAGGGCAAGGGGGTGCAGGGACAGCTCAGACAGCTCTGCCTGGCTATACCAGACCCTCCCCACAACAATCCTAATGAGAGCTGACCTGTGACACACCCAGTTTATGGGGAGCTCTCCACAGCACCATCACACAACTCACACTACAACAGAGGTGCCCTAAAACTGGCAGAAAGGAAGGGAATCTCCCGCTGGAACTCAGCCCCATTTGTGTTTTACTACAGCTGCCTCTTGTGTTTGCAGGGCTGTCAGAAAGCATTCCAACAAAACCTGCCTTTGGATGGTCAGGGCTTGTGAGAAGGACATAAACACAGCAGACAATCCCAATTTGTCTGGCAGAGATTCCTCTCTGTGTATTTTTGCTTCCATTTCCACAGCAGCAAGAAAAACATGTAATTCCTTCTCCAGTGCTCAGTTTAGTTCTTTCTTGAGAACTTCCCTCTGCAGCAGGTTTCTGTAATCCAGTCTAAAAGTGCTCAGAGCCAAGGAGAGCAAGTGTGCAGTCTTGCACACTTTGGTGAGGAATAAACAGCATCCCTTCTCAGCACCTCAGAGTGATGAAGAAAGAGAGGGCAGTGGCTCTGTTACTTCAGCAGCCCAAAATAAATTCTCTCCTGCCCTGACTCAGTGCTCTAACACCCTGTGATGTGCACATGGGGACTCTTGGACTGTCCTTTCCCCATAGACATCATTCAGCTGAAACCATCAGTTACAGAATGGTTCTTTACTACAACCACTTAGATAAATAATCCTGAGCTATCCATGCCTGATTCTCTCAGCCCTGTAAGGGGCTGTGCATTGATAACCCCTCTCAGAGGAGTGCTCAGCCCAGTCTGGGAGGGGCTCCCTGGGGTTATACTCACGCTCTGGAGTGCTGATGGCACGGCCCACCATGGCCACGTTGTCTCCAGAGGACTGTTGGTTCAGGCTCTGGAAGGACACTAGAAACAGCAAGGAAAGAGTTAAAACCAGAAATGTATTCAAGACTCAGGGGTCTGACTAGATGTGTGAGAACCAGATCCAGTCCAGCTTGCAGCAGTGTTCCTACCCTGCTTGCTGCCTGCTGTGCTTGGCACAGATGACAAACTCCTTCCAACACTCTTGCTGCGTTGCTTGCTCCGGTCCTCTGTGGCCTTCCTGGCAGAGTTCAGGATGGCCAGGGTGCTCAGGGATGCTGCTCTGAGGACAAAAAAAAACAGGGCAGAAGCAGGAATTTCCCTCTGCAAGCCCAGATGAAAGAGAGCTGTCCCCTCCTGAACCCTTATCTTAAACACTAAGTGTAAAAGACATTATCCTGCAACACTTTGTGACTTTCAAACCACTCAGGATTGGGTCAGCAAAGCAACAGCCCTGCAGAGCATCCAGACAGGTAGCAAAGAGAAGCCCATACCTGCGACCCAGTAACTGCTGCTTCAGAGCATCAGCATGAGGTGTGGCCAGCTCAGAGGGCACAGAGGAAGGGACTGAGCCAGGGGGTGAGGACTGTCTCCTGCTTGCAGGAGGCTGAGCTTTACTGTTCTGGCCAGCAGGACATGCAGCTCTCTCCAAAGATGGGGATGGCTATGGAAAAAATAGGAGAAAAAGATCATGTATCTCTTAGTGGATATAAGAGTAGAAAACCCTACAAGACACTACATGTTGTGTGATGGGTGTAAAGGGGTGCAAGGGAGGAAGGATTTACTGGCCAAAACCTTAACAAGAAGTGAATATAAAGTTTTGCTGGGACATACATGCCCTAGTTTAGAGGTCTATATATAGGTGCCCTTCTAAAGTGTGCAGAGAAGTGTGCTTATCTCATCTTGAGGTAGCTATCTAAAATAGTTCAGGACAATTGACCAAAGCACACACTTATTTCTTTACACTGACTTTAAAAGAGAATCTTCGTGACTAGGCCAGGTGTGAATTTCCACTCTGTAGACACTTAAAGTCAGACAAAGTGAACCCTTTGACCAGTCTGTCACTGGGGGAACAGAGTAATTAAGCACAGTCAGAGTCAAATTAGACTTGGTTTTCCCTTTAAATTGAATTCTTTCTACATTAATCATTTGCTGTCCCTCTTTGCCCAACACGTGCTGTTTTTTAACGTTCTGAGCACATTAATGACTCCAAACCCAAAGCTTCTGTCAGGACATGTGAAGAGACATGAGGACATTCCATAACCATCCTGCTGCAAGGGATGGAAGAGGGTCCACACACAGAGCCTGGGTGTTGTGAGCACACAAATTTCAGCAGAGGAGGCCACACACTTACAGAGTTAATGGCACCACCAACCTCTGCCTGTGCTGCAGGGACCTGCTCGAGGTCTGACTCCTTTGCCCTGGCCAGCTGCTCTTCATATTTCTTCATATCATACTCCAGCTCAGCTGCCAGCTGCTTGTCCACAGCAAAGAAGTCCTTGATTTCATTTCGGTAATCTTGCATCATTTCCTGGAGCAGTAAGGAATGTTTAAACCCTTTCAGAAATCTCTCCTGATTCACAGCCCCATTCAGATCACAGCTGCTTGAGTGCAAAAGGAAATACCAGTTGGTGGAGCAGAGGTGTTTTTAACAGACTAAGGGTTTCAACTCCAATTCGTACTTAAGAACATGAAAAAGCTCTTCCAGCGTTCAGGCTTTCTACCCACATTCCACTGAGGAGGCTCACACAGAGATCCTTATCTAAAATCCCTCCACCTCCCACAGTATTTAAGACAGTGGCAGTGGCACATCATGTGTCTGCTGCATTTCCCTCTAAGAAGGCTGTTCCTTCTGTTACTGGTTGCACATCCAACACATTAACTCAAGAGAGGATTAAAACCCCCAAAGCAGCAGGAAAACACTCCCCCTTACCCGTAGGTAGTTCATCAGGTCCTTAAGAGCTGGGATCCTCTTCTGCTCCATCAAAGACTTCAGTGATGTGATTATTGGGATGATGTTTTCGATGAAATTCTTCTTTTGAACCTTTTATTTATTTTTTTTTTTTGGAACAAGGCATGAAGAGTTACACGATGCAATAAGGGAGAAGCCACTCTGGTTAGATGAATGGCCTAAGTGAGAGGAGTTATCCCTCCACAGCAAGGGAATTACTGTAATTAAGGCTGCTCTTACTCATGTACAGAGGCTTTTAACCTAAGTGGAGTCTTATCAGACACATCACCAAGTCACTCAGTTCTCACACTGAAGGCAAATTGCCCAAAAGGGGCACCAAACAACATTGTTATGCTCAAATGCTTCACCAACAAGAGAGCTGGGGGACAAGTTTAGCTTAGCACAGCTTCACTGACTTCTGAGGAAACACACTCATCACTCCAGCTCAAGGACAAGCACCCTTCATGAATTTTGCCTTAATATTTTGTTTTTACAAGACAAAGAGCTCCCACAGGTGCCCATCCCTCTTCCCACACCACACCAAGTGCCCTTTACCTGTGAGATGAGCTTTTTCTGTGCCACCTGCATGACAGCATTGGCCATTGCCATTTCATCCTCATCAGGCTGAAGGTCTTCCTCAGGATTTGATCTCATAGTTGAGAGCTTGATTTCCTTGCAGCTGAGGACTGCAAATGTATCTGAGAGCAGCTCACTGGCTTCCATGTCCAATGGGAGGACCTCATCCACAAAGCAAGCTGATCAAGAAATTAGAAGTATTTTAGCAGAAAGAGCAGTGATAGGGAAGAAGGGATGGTAACACACATGGATGAGCTTAAGGGTTTTTTTGCCAGACACCAGTTCTTTGCCAGGTTTTTAAAGACAGGCCTTACCTAGGATGTTGTGGCTGATCTTGGTTGTAATGCTGAACCTCTGCTCATCTGTGAAATGCTCCAGCAGGAACGTGTAGATTCTCATCCTCTTCTCTTTGTTATCTTTCCCCTTCAGAGAGAAGAGATTCTTCGCCCTGTGGCAGAGCAAGACATTTTACAAGGGCCCAAGTCACATTATGCCAACTCACAGGAATAATAAGACTTTAAATCAGCGAGGAATATTTGCATGTCACTTCTAAGACCCATAAAGCTGTTAGGTTTATGCACAGCCCCACAAATTACATGCACAAGTCCTCCTAGAAGGGTCACAGGGAAGACAGGACACAATTTAATGCTGTTTCCCCCCTGTTGCATATATAATTATGAAGTGACACAAATGCTTTGCTGCCACTGAAAGCTGCATGGCCAGACAGGCCATAATTTAGCAGAAATTAGACAGGAATGTGCTCAACTGACCGTGCACTCTGGGGGAACTTGTTGTACTTCCCATGTTTCTCATAGCTGTTGAAATGGAAGATGCACTCAATGAAGTGTTGGGAGAACATAACTGGGTTCCTCTTCAGCAAGAGATGCACCAGGCAGAACTCTCCAAACCTGGAAAGGAGGAAGAGAAAGATCTTATCATCAGGTAGTTTCTAAAAGGCACCACTGAAACACAGCATAGGGCTCTCAAGGCAGGAGGATGGTTTTCCTCTGTCAAATCCCCCTCAATATCACAGTTAATTCTTGCTCAGCTCCATCTGGGTTTGAACAAAGAGATCAACTCACTGACTCTCAGCCTTTTTACATCCAGAAACAGCCATTTCCAGCATCCACAATCCTACCTATTCTCATGGCCATTAAAGTAAACAGAATCAGAAATAAATCTGAACCTGAATAGAAGCACAACACTTCCATTATTTCAATAACTTAAGTTCCACCATAGCTGAGACACAGTAATTAGCAACAAGTTCATCACCAAAGGTCCTGCAAGAGCTGCAAGTCAACCCCAGACCTGAAGAATGTGGTTTTGTCTGGATGCAGGCACTGAATGCAGCTGCAAAGGAAAAGGCTCCCAAAGAAGCAGCACCACATTCCTGTAGGAACACGGTGCTGCAATGTCACCATCTACTGGAAAGACATTTTCAGATATTAAAAACTCACTGAAGAGAAAAGCAAATGTGAATATGCACTTAGGAAGTGACAGTAGGTTGATGGTCCTGGAAAAAAAATAATCCATCTTCAGACTGATTGTTCCAGGCAGAAACAAGCAGCAAGGTGTCCAGGCCACCTCTGCATCCCTGCATGATCTCCCATCCTTGGAGAAACCTGCCCCACTCATTTCTCAGGTAACAGAGCAGCTGGAGACTTTGAAACCTGCAGAAATTTCACAAACATGCACTCAAAGTCAGGGTGCATAACTCCTCTGACATGTCAAAGTATTACAAAATGTGGCAGAAGGCTGAAAAGGCAGAGCATGTCATAAGAAAAAAAAAAAAAGATATTTAATCCCAGTCCTAAAACAAACTCAGCACTTGAGACAGAGCCTGTCAGAGAACCACAAGGAAGATTTCATAAAGGCTTGTTTCAAAAATTCCTTTTTTTCTGGATAACAGAGTCTAAATAGAGCAGAGCTGCATGTTTTGAAGACAGCCAAGAACATGCAGCTTCCTACTTTGGGGCCTTCAAATGAGCTGGATGGAGATTCAGCCCCTCTGTGCTACCACTGCAGACCCTAAAAAGCCTGAACAACTGAGCAAGGGAAGGATTAATGGGATAATCTGCTCTCACTGGAGCTTTTCTTCACATGTGGAGGTGCAAGGCTGAGGCTGGTTTTGAGCACACCTCTGACCTTCAACTCCTCCATTATTTCCCAGATGAGGATTTTACCTGGCAAGGTCTGGGTTTGGATCCACCAAGACACTGACAAAACGGAAGAAGAGACAATCCTTCCATTTCACAAACTCCTCCTGTCAGAAACCAGCAGAAAACACAGGAAAGATATCAGTGTGACCCTTCAAACTGTAGTCAGGACAGTATCTGATGGAACCTACAGTGGTGCATCAGGCAAAGGAACCAGCTCTCAAACCTCAGCCAGAGGTACACAAAATAAACCCCAAAACAGTGTTTGGGAGAATTTTTGGAGCAGCATAAATGCCACAGCAGCATCAGGTTAACCACAAGTTTCAAGCAAAAAGTAGGAAAATGAATAATCTGTTCTCCCACCCAAAAGCAGACACTTTTCAGAGTCAAATGCTCTCCAAGCCTGCCTTGAGTGACTTGATGTGAACATTGGGAGGATAAACATTTTGAGCCTCTCAACATTCACATCTTCAGAATAACAAGCAGAGACAGCAGGAGAAAAAGGTGCTGTGGAGCTTGTTATAGTCACTCACAGAGGAGTGAGACTGAAGGGAGTTCAAAGAAACCACGACAAGAAAAGAGGTAACCACTGACTAAAAATAATCTCATCACCCAACCGTGTTCAGTGTCACTGGTAGGATTTGTGCCTGGCTAGCAGAAACCAGCAGTACCAAAAGAGAGTTGGAAGCAATCCTGAGTGTAGCTGAATGCAGGTCTGAGCAATGCAGCCAGGGGACAGGACTGAGCCCAGGTACCTGCAGGAGGTTGGTGAGCAGGATCAGGGTCTGCTTCCGGATGAAGGGGTTGGGGTCCCTGAGGCACAGGGAGATGCTGGGGATGTATCTGTCCACCATGGAGGTGTAACGGATGCACAGGTCACACATGACAATGACAACGTTGTTCCTCACAGCCACGTCCTGGGACACCTCCAGCTCCCGAGCCAGGGCTGCAATGCACTTCTTTGCCAGATCCTCATGCTGTAAACACAGTTTACCTGGGAAACACGACGAGGCTGTGAATTTATGCTCCTTGCCAACCACCCCAGCCCAGATTTCTGCCTCCTTCCAGTCCAGTATGAGCCAAGAAAGGAATCAGGAAGTAAACAGGGGAATAAACAAGGAACTCATGCTGAAGCTTGATGAGCAATCTGCACGATCTCTCAGAGAGATGGTACTTCAAGTTCTTCCAAACTCCCCTTAGACCTATAGAGTGGGTCTCTATGCCAAATTCCCTCCTTCACAGCAAACTATTTCTGTGTACAGGGTATTATTCAAAGCAGCTAAAAAGAACAGCCCCAGCTGTCATAGGCATATAGCAGGGAGACACCCACCTCTGAGAGCATCACTGAACCAACCTAAAATAAACCAGCCTGCATTCTAACATCACTTCTCCCTGTTTCTAAGCTCTGTACAAAGGTATTAAACTTCCCAAAGCAGTCAAGGAAAGAACAATGCTGTCTATCTCCAACAGAAGAGACTTGTTCCCAACTACAGAGGTATTAAAAACCAGAACTTTCACTTAGTACTCCCCATAATGCTGGGGATACAGACTGACTCCACTCATGCTGAGGAGAACAAGTAACTTTGTGCAGTCATTCTGCTCTAAACCATATCAAAAGCACCAGGTTCTCTTCACCCTCAGCTGAGCATCTTACATGCAAGCTGATCCTTCAGCCAGACAGCAGCCAGCTCTGAGTGCAAGGACAGCAGAGCTCTGAAGGACACTGCTAATTATTGATCACTATTAATGCATTAACCACCTGGAGAAGCAGCCACAGAGCTGGCAGGGTTTTCATGGCTTGCCCAACTTGTTACCATGGATATTTGCATTGCTAAAAGCTATGAGCTGAGGTAATGCAAACAGAGCCCTGTGGTTATCTGTCACAGCTGACACAGTGACACAGCCTGGCAGAGTTAGTGAGGAAAAGACCTCTGAGATCATCCAGTCCAGCCTGTGACCCATCACCACCTTGTCAACCAGCCCCAAGCACTGAGTGCCACTTTCAGTCACTCCTTGGCCACCTCCAGGGATGGGGACTCCCCCACCTCCCTGGGCAGCCCATTCCAACGTTTAACAAACATTTCTGTGAAGAAATTCTTGCTGAGTCCAACCTGAACCTGCCCTGCCACAGCTTGAGGCTGTTCCCTCTCATCCTGTACTTGTTTCCTGGGAGCAGAGCCTGATCCCCACCAGGCTCCCAGCTCCTTTCAGGGAGCTGTAGAGTGATAAGGTCCACCCTGAGCCTCCTTTTCTCCAGGAGTTTGGACAGCACTTCACCAGAAAGGCTGAGACACAAGAAGGCAGGGTGGCACTTACCAAGAGTAATGAATGCATGAGCCCTGACCACAGGAGGCATGACTGAGCCTCTGAACTGGGACAGTGGCTGGGAACCTGGCATTTCCTCACTATCCACAGGGCCAGGCACTGGAAAAGAACAGGTCAGGAATGAGAACACGTCCTGGTGAAGCACTGCCTGTAAATACAAAGCTAAAGGCAGCAGGGGGAGTGGCTCACATTGGTCCTCGTTGACAGAAGCCAGGATGGACTGAACCAGAAGGAAGATGTGCTTCCCCACTTTGGCTGGGCACAGCTGGGCAGCCTCCCCCAGGAGGAAGAGGTGTCTCACCTGCAGAGATAAAGCAACACTGAAGTCAAAAGGCAATGGCTGAGCTGCAAATTAAGTCAGCAGGAGTCAGTGCTCCTCCAAAAACAACTTCAAATCCCCTTCAGTCCTTTCAAGAAGGCAGTGGCTGGAGAACAGAAGGTGAGGCTTTGAAACAGAAATGCTGGGTGGGTGTGTTTAATATGCTCTAACCCCCCACACTTCTAATAATACTGAAATTCTCCTCAAAGCATTCCATGCCTTTTACAGACTTGTCTCCCAAACAGCTCATCTAAGAAGTCTGAGTGGAAAAGCAAAGAAAAACCATGTAACTTTATTAAAAATACATGGGGTATCATATCCTTAGAGCAACTGCTGATGTGTAAAACTGCTGTATGCTCCCAGGCCCATAAGCAGAAGACTTCATTACACACACAAGGCATGCACATTCCTATTACCCCAGTTATTGGCATGAACTTTCAGGAACACCAATTCCAAGTGCACTTACATCCTTTGAATAATCTGGGAAAGGGAACCAAACTTACCAAGACATCTTCTTGCAGATGCTCTGCTCCATCCTCTTTGAGGACTATATTTGAAATGTAGCTCTCACAGGTGGATACTAAATCTCCACACACCTGGTTGAGCAGCTCCTGTTCCATAATTAAACAAAATTAATTCAGGACTTGATTAATTAAACAAAAGGTAGCTGCAATATCTGTCCACACATGAATCCCAAATATCAAAGTCTTTAAATGCTTTTAATAATTAGATCCCATTAAAAATCAATCTGACAGTGGCTTAGAGCTTTCAAATTCTTCCTGCACATCAAGGGACGTGTGCAAGTGTCAAAACACCCTGGAAAATTTGGCTTTTAATGATCCACAGGCCTAAGTTTACTTCATTACAGAAATCACAGAGACTTAAACAAAAAGGATTTAGGTGACTGTTTCATGTACACCCAACACATTTGAGGTGTCTGTGTCAATTTTTAGATGTTGCTTGCAAAGTGCAGTTCCATGACAGTGAAAACATGTTGAGAATTCCAAGGGATGGAAGGGAAATGGAAAGAGCTGATTATCTCCTAGATTGTGACGAATATAAAGCATCATTTCTGCTTTTACACCACCTAAAAGTGGTAACCCAAGAAGCCAAAGACATCACAGACCCAGCTAGGTTGGCAAAGATCATCGAGTCCAACCTATGACCCAACACCACCTTGTCAACCAGCCCATGGTACCACCAAGTGCCACATGCAGCCTCCTCTTAAACACCTCCAGGGACAGGAACTCCACCACCTCCCTGGGCAGCCCATTCCAGTGTCCAGTCACCCTTCTCAAACCTTCCCTGGTGCAGTTTAAGGCTGTGTCCTCTTGTCCTACACTGCTGGGTGCCTGGGGGAAGAGATCAACTCCCACCTGGCTAAAAAGTCTCCTTTCAGGGACTTGTAGACAGTGAGGTCTCCCCTGAGCATCCTCTTCTCCAGGCTGAACAACCCCAGCTCCCTCAGACTTGTGCTGCAGCCCCTTCCCCAGCCTCCCTGCCCTTCCCTGGACATGCTGCAGCCCCTTCCCCAGCCTCCCTGCCCTTCCCTGGACATGCTGCAGCCCCTCAGCATCTTTCCTAAGCTGAGGGGTCAGCCTTGGGCACAGCACTCAAGGGGTGGCATCAGCAGTGCCCAGGGCAGGGGCAGAATGCCTGCCCTGCTCCTGCTGGCCCCACTATTCCTGACCCAGGCCAGGATGCCCTTGGCCTTCTTGGCCCCCTTGGCCATGCTGCTCCTGTCCAGCTGCTGCCCAGCTGTGCCCCAGGTTCCTTTTGTGCCTCTCCAGCCACTCTGGCCCCAGCCTGAGGGTTCTTGTGGCCAAAGGGCAGGACCTGGCACTTGGACTTGTTGAACCTCATCCCACTGGGATCCTTCTCATCTCTGCAGCCTGTCCAGCTCCCTCTGCAGAGCCCTCCTGCCCTCCAGCAGGTCAACACTCCCCCCCAGCTTGGTGCCATCTGCAGTTTTACTGATGGTGGACTCAATCCCCTCACCCAGATCATCAGTAAAGACATTAAACAGGACTGGTGCCCAGATGCCACCTGGGTGCAGCACCATTGCCCAGCCATCAGCCAGTTCTTAACCCAGCAGAGAATGCCCCTGTCCAAGCCATGGGCAACCAATTTTCCAGGAGTATGTTATGGGAGATGGTGCCAAAGGCTTTGCTGAAGGCCACACAGACACATCCACAGCCTTCCCTTCATCCACCACGTGGGTCAGCAGGTCATAAAAGATCAGATTGGTCAGGCAGGACCTGCCCCTCTTAAATCCATGCTGGCTGAGTCTGATCCCTTTTCCATCCTGTAGGTGCTGTGTGACTGCACTCCAGATGAGCTCCTTCAAAACCTTGCTGGGCACCAAGGTCAGGCTGCCAGGACTGCAGTTCCCTGGATCATCCTTCTGACCCTTCTTATGGATAGGTGTCATATTGGCCAACTTCCAGTCATCTGGGACCTCCCAGGTGAGCCAGGATGGTTGATAAGTGATGGAGATCAGCTTGGCAAGCTCTTCCACCAGCCCCCTCACCACCAGAGATAAAATCTAGAGGGATGCTGGAGATCAAGACAACATTTTCAGTCTGAGCAGTGATCAGAAGGGAGCTGGAAAGGTGTTCCCATCTCCTTCTGATCAAGAAATTGAGGAAGACTCTGTAACTAGCATGTCTTCTTCAACAAAGCAGCCTGAGAAAGCCTGTGGGGACAACACAGATTCTTCAGGCTTTCCTCTGCCTATTCCTCAAAACAGCAAACTTTGGAAAGCATGTCAGATGAAAAAGATGTACAGAAGTCTAAGAAGAGAAAGAGTTCAGAAAAAAATTCAAATTCATAGGTGAAATAAGAGCTCTTTACAGCAGCAGGTCAGGATTTGCCTCAGAAAAAATGGGGATCTAAAGACCTACAGCTCAAGCCAAGGGAGCCTCTTGATATCATAGAAGGATGACCCCAACTAAGGTTTTATGCAGAAACAAAGAAGGCAGATATGGCTGTGTTCTAAGGAGTAATTTAGTCCAGAATGATGGAGACATTTACAATGATATTGGTGATTGCATCTATGATAACAACTCTGATACACAATGCTGTTGAAGAGACACCTTCACTGAAGATCAGCTTCTAGTTTGGACCCCTGCTTGTTAAAGCAAGATTCAGCAAAGCTCGTTGCAAGTTAATTAGCTGCATCATTTTAACTGTAGAATTATCCTTTCTTAATTAGTTGCTTAGTTGCACCATTTTAACTGCAGAATTATCCCTTCTTAAGATGTCAGCCTTTTGTCCTCCCTTGCTGTGCACAACAATGGTATTGCCATTTGTCAGTTCTGGGAGGGGACACAGCCAGGCTGGCTGACCAAACTAACCAAAGAGATATTCCAGACCCTACAACATCAGCTCAGATATAAAAGCTTAGGAAAAGGAGCAGGAAGAGGGGCTTTCCTTGTTTCCAAGGGCTGCCTGCTAAGAAACCATTTTATGTTGCTGCAGCCCTGCTTCCCAAGACATCACTGCTGCTGGGAAGCAGAGAATACACCTTGTTATTTTCCACTTGGCTTTTGCATGCTCAAGCTTTTGCTTTTTGCTTTAGTAAAATGCTTTATCTCAGCCCACAAGTCGTTTTCCATCTTATTCTCTCTCCCCTTTTCCAGTGGGGAAGGGAGGTGACAGAGCTGCTAGATGGGCACTTGGTGTCCAGCCAAGGTCAACCCACTACAAAGAGAAATATAAAACATACACATAAAGAGAAATCATTAGGGACAAAGGCCTGCATCAGTTTTAGCTTCTTTGCAACTGTGCTGAGTTTTACCAGCAAAATATGGTCTAACTTCCCACTATGGGAGCACAGCAAAGCTAAGGCATAAAACAAAGTTATGTGCAAGTTCTTAACTCCCTGTTCAGTCCCATGAAGGAGGCCTAGAAAATATGTGTATGTCCAGCAGCTCTGCTACAGAACAGTCAGAGATTAGGGAGCAAATCTATGGCTTCAAACTAGACCAAGGCTGAGAAATAGCTGCTATAACAAAGGCACAGCAACAGGTCTCCTTTAGGAGTTCTCTAAACTTGGACAGAAGGCAAATGCAAGATATTTTTCAGAGGTGTGTGGGGAAAACACTTCTGAAGAAAGAAGATTCCTTACAAGTCCATCCCTAGCTACAGGATGTTCTCCAGCACAACTGCAGCAAAGCAAGTCAGAGCTGAGCAGAACAGGCTTGAGAGGATGAAGTCAGCTCCTCTTTTTTAGAACTAATCAACCCACAGACTGGAAAGAGAAGCTGCCTCCAAGACACAGCCCCCTTTAGTGGGGAACAGGCTATTTTGAGAGGCATATTTGAAGTCCCACCTGTGCCTGCTCTGGCACATCTGCAGAGGCACGGCAGAGCTTCTGCAGGGTCTCCACAGCAGGGCTGATCACCTCCAGGGGACACTGGGACTCCTTCAGCCAGCACTTGATGTTATCTGGAAACGAGACCACACAGAAAATGAGCATTTCCTAAGCTTATCAAGTGCTTACAGAGGAGCAATAACTGCTGGGAGGCAAGGCATGAAGCCTCCTTTCCCCTCTGCAGCTCCTCAGGGCCACTCACCAGTGAGCCTCTCGCAGCTGCTTTTTGGGAGGTGCTTTGCCACGTGCCCGATGACACACAGGATGTGTCCTATGGTACCAGAGCTCATGTTCTGCTGCCTGAAAAAAGAGTGGAGCAGCCAAGCCAACATGAACAACAGCTGAGGAACAAATCACAGCTAGAAATCCTTTCATCTGGGACATGCATTATTAAGGCAGAGCTGTCAAAGCCAATGAAAGCTCAAAAAGCTTAAGGGAAGAGTTGGTGACTGCACAAGTCTTGAGGCCATTTCTTGTTTCCTTGTTGCAGAAGCCACTTCCTGAAGAAAGGACTGTGATCTAAGCAACTAAACAACAATCTGCCCGTGGAAGGACACAAAGTGCTCCCTTGCTTTGTTCCTCCTCTTCACTCCCACCTCTCGCCTGCCAAATAAAGCTTAAAGTACCCACACAAACCTGCTGACACTGTCCCAGGACTCAACAATCTTGGAATAATCCAGCTTGGGTGAAGAACCTGCCACCTTGGCAAGCAGCATCCAAGCTGCCACTGCATGTTCTGTTTCCACATGGGTCATGACATTACTGATGAAGGTGGAGGTGAACTTGTTCTGCTTGGACCACATATGGAAAGCTTTGCTCAAGTATCGGCTACAGGGAAGAAAGAAAAGTCAGGCAAAGGAGGATTTAACAAAATACTTGGTCAAATCCAGCAAAATCCAACATCCCTGTCCAGGAAATGCTGGGCAACAAAAAGCTGGTGTTGCTTGGCATTGCCACTATTCACACTCAGAACTTACACGTTTCCTACATATTTTCAGTCTTCAGTTCCTAACCCTGACCCACTCCAGCCCTGGCACCCCTGCAGGGATGTGGTGCTCTGGGGCAGCAAGACAGAAGGTCCAGCTGGTACCATGACACATCAAGAAATGATGATTTCAGCAATTTGGAACAAACACTTTCTAGCAGTTATTTAATACCCAGATTCACAGAATTGTTTGGGTTGGAAAGGACCTTAAAGATGCTCTTGTTCCAAGCCTCTGCCATGGACAGAGAGACCTTCCCCTAGTCCCAGCCAGCCTGGCCTTGAACACTTCCAGGGATAATGGGACAGCACAGTGATGTTAAGGCATCATATCCTGATCATTTTGCTGTTTCATCCTAATGATCTACCTCACACTGGAAGAGCTGTGAGATTTATCAAGCTGGAAGGTGCTCTAGGGTGAGGAAGAAGAAGGTGCCATGAATCTGCAAACTCTGCTACAAAATAGCCCAAATTAGAACACTGACAATCCCCCAGATTGGCACAGCAGCACCACCAGTACCTCATTTTCTATTTCTGAGCTATTATGCCCTGTTGACTAATAAACATAGAGCTGTCTTTAATCAATGTTGTGTCCCTGTCATACTGTGTGTCATGTCATTTCTCTTGCTTCTACCCACAGCATTCTGCAAATGGCAGAATAATTCGATTTGTCATGAGACAAGTAACATATTGTACATAGGAATTAATACAAGGTGATGTTCTTGCTTTATATATCCTCTCTCACTTCTGTCAGAGGAACACCTCCATCTGACTTAAATATTCATGTGCTATCAATGCATGCAGAACAGGCTGCAACACTCAGGTCCAGGGAGAGAGCACAGGTAACAAGAGCAGCAAGTGAAAATACTTGACACAAAGGAAAACTGAACTCTTCTCACCACCTGCCAACCTGTCCATGTTCAACAGCAACTCTGTCCCAGGAACTGGCAGAGCATCCCTAGTTTCCATCCTTAGCAGTAACATGAACTTACACTGATTGTTTCAAGCAGGGAATTTAAGTAACTAAAAAGAAACCCCCAAGAAATTGAGTTTCTTGTCCTTGCACAAGAGACAGCACGTGCATTTTAACAGTGTGCCAACTGTGATACCTAATAATCTGTGGCCACACAGGGAACGAGAGCACAAACTCATATTCTTTATCTTAGTCCTCCAGTCAAGAGGCAATTTATCTCTGCAAAGGAAAAGTTGTGTATGCTAGCAGGATTGGAAGTTAAACAAATCTGGATTTTTATCCCTGAATGTTAACACAGTAAAGGCAATAAAAGCATCCCATACACTGGACAAAGGGATATTTTAGAAAAGCCATCCCAGCCCATCAGTGAAGGAAAAATGCACTTACTTCAGCTCCTGGCTTTCTGAAGACAAGAGGGTGAGCAGATCCCACGCCAGCTCCTGCTTCCCATCACCCCTCCTGGATTTATTGTAAGATTTTATGTGTTTTAACAAGAGCTCATCAAGGCAATCCAAGGCCTTTTCTTGGACAGAGCTTTCTGCATCCATCACAACAGGCACCACTCCATTTAACCATGCCTTCTGCACTAGAACATTGCTGTCCTGAGACTGAGGGAAACACACGTATCAGAAGGGTTTTTAAATCATTAGAGGTTCCTACATGCGTGGGTTAGAGCAGCAAAGGCCTTCAGATTCTGCCATTAACTTTGCAACTGAATTTTAATAAACCCCAGCACTGCAGTGTGACAGCAGATGGGACAGATGAACTTGTGTCTCCTCGACATCACAAGATACTTGATCATGTCTATGATAAATACCTGGTGCTTCTGCTAAAGTACTGCAATGCTTTGTTTTTAGCTCTATAAAGAATTATAACAGTATTGCAATGAGGCTCTAGAGCAGATGATTTAACACTTAAAAAAAAAAAAAAGAGCTTTGCTCAATATAAACCCCGTGCTCCAAGCCTGAGTTACAGACCCTTTGTGAATAAACAGAAAAGAAGGAAAAATATAGCAGTGCTATCATCTACACATTACATCTGAAAGTGATTCAGGGATTTTTTTTTTAAACTTGAGAAGGCCAGCAACATAAACATTTTCTTCATGACACATAAATCAACAGCCAGAAAAAAAAAAACCATCAGTGCTCCCAAGAGTTGGAAGCATCATCCATAAATCACAAGTAGGTACCAGGATGAGTCACAACTTCCGAGTCAAAAGGGAATGAGGAAAATTAGAAGAGAGTCATGGAATGCAAGTCACTGAATGAGTAAGTGATTGCTGTGGCCCCTCCTCCTCTTAACCCATGCTTTGCCCCAGGATTGCTGCGTTGCCCTCACCAGGAGGAGCTCTGTGATGGATTGCAGGGCTTGTTTCCTCACGGACACTGCGGGGTCCCGGCAGCGCTCCTGGAGAGTGGACAGGTCCTCTGCAGAGCAAGGGATCACCCTGTGCTTCAGGAGGTTCACAAAAACCTGGGGGGCACACACCAGAGCTTGGTTGGGAACACAGGCAAATCAAGAAATACAACCTACCCCCCACCAACCTGAACTAGAGATGGGTCTCACCCAGAGGGAAAACCAGCGCATTAATTCATGAGCACTGGGCACAACCAGATGTAAAAATGGGACAGAACACATCATTTCACTCAATCCTGTTCTGCAGCAGCACTTGGGCAAGGTGAATGTCACAGTTTGCCCCTGAAAATAGCATGCCCCTTGTATGAGCTACAGCTTATAAGGAAGAGGGCATTTATTTTTATTTTTAACCAAAAAGCATCAAAACAAGAACTGTAAAGCCCTAATGGGAAGCTCAGATCAGTGTGTGGATGGAGGGGGAAGAGGACTAACAGAGGAAGGCACTCAGCAGCAGACACCTATTTTTTAAAATAAGGAAATTTCCATTGGAGCATCTCCCTCTAAAAGCTATGACTTCATTACAAAAATGAGCAACAAGCAAAGCAACACAAAGCTCAAAAAGAGGCTGGATATAACCTAATCCCTTTGCTAACAAGGTCAAAACAAACTAAGCAGCTAATATGCTTCAGTTTATGAGGAAGTGTCCTAATTGAAATGCCTATTGACATTTGACAAGAGCCTCTCTTTGCAAATGACAAAATAACAGACTGTCAGCAAGAGCACCAGAAAAATTTCCATCATTATGCCTGCATTATTTACTTATCAGGACCTAGTAAACAAGATCTTTGGAGGCCTGTAGGAACTCTGCAGGGAGAGCAGGAAGCTACAAGTGGGTAAAGTGACAGGCTGCTACCAAACTGGCCTGATTATTTATAAACATGACATTTTGGGTAACCACTGAGAATAGGGAAGGATGCAAAACCCTCTGTACCTGGAGAGCAGATTTCCTCACATTGGTTTTCTCATCTCCAGCTCTCACTCTCAGCATGGCCATGACTTCTTTTCCTGCCCAAAACCAGGATAAAAAGAAATTAGTCACATTACCTTTTAGAAACATGGAATCCCAGAATGGTTTGAGTTGGGAGGGACCTTAAGGACCATCCAGTTCCACTCCCTGCCATGGGCAGGGACACCTTCCACTAGCCCAGGTTGCTCCAAGCCCTGTCTAACCTAGTCTTGGACACTTCCAGGGATGGGGCAGCCACAGCTGGCTGTCCAAAACTTCCAAAGGGCAAGAGAAAAAGGCTGAACAAAGCACAACTTAACCCCAGAAAGGAAAAACAAACCCAATCTTCTAAGTGCTTTCAGTTGAAAATCTGTTTTAATATACTACAAAATGATAAGCCAAATTACTTGATGCATGCTGCAAAAAACCCTATAAATCTGTAATTTCTCATCTCTTTCTTTGCCTACATAAAAGATATTGGGTTACCTTCACAGGCTCCTCAGATGAATCATGCACAGCTCTAACAAAAGCCTGTGGCACAGGTACCTCTGCTACCTGTGCAAAGGGCAGGTGCAGGGCAGAACACAGACAAATAGATCCAGCCCAGAGCCAAAATAGGTTTATCCAGGGCTGAGAACACCCACAACCTTCTGTGAGTTTTGCCTCAGAGCTCCACACAGCACCAAGAATTCATATATGAACTGCTGTGCTTTATAGAGGGGAAATTACTCTGTTCATGAATTCCTTGAGGCTGCAGAATGGCAGCTGCAAAGAACCACTTAAGAGCCTGCAAGGAAACCAGAACACATCTCTCTTCCCTGAATGTCAAGCCAGGGCTCAAATTTTACTTTCCACAGCCATATTCATATTTATTTCTGCATGTTGTCAGAAAAAAATACATCATCAAGGTGATAGCTTATTAAATGGCACAGAAGTGAATGCACAGAGCCACCATTAATTACTTCTCACCTTTTGAATCATTGGACTATTTGACTGACGATAATGACTTAAAACATTTCACCAGTGCTTTCAAGGTTGCTATTTACTGCTTTTTGTTAGATGTCTCACAGCATTAATTTAGATTTCCCCAACATATGCCAAATTTGGAGAACTGTTAAAGAGATTCATGTGGACATCCACCCCATTGCCATTAAGAAATAGAATTAGTCACAGGGAACTAATCAAAACTAGTTTAAAAATAAATTTTTATCAAAGGAAGAAAAGGGACTTTGATCTGGGCTTTCTTAATGGGCAGCTAACAGCAATTCCATCCTCCTCCTGAGAGCAGCTGGACAGAAAGAGCACAGAACCTTCTCAGTGCAAGATTTTGCCATGAAAACAGTCCAGTCTTGTGAAGGTGACCAAATCTGCTGAAGTAATCACACTTTGACATTGATTTTACTCACAGTGACTTGGAAAAGAAAGGGGGAAAAAAAGCCCAAAATAACAAAAACCCCCAAACCCCCAAGTTCTAAAGGGCTGAGAACTCCCAAGGGAAGGCAATGATTGTTTCCTTTGGGCAGAGGAATTCTGCAGTGCACACCTCACCTTGCAGTTTGTCCCCACCCCTTCTTATCTTTGCCCTTGAGCATTTAGCACGTTCTGACTATCCTCAGCCAAGATTTATTTGTCTTTTAAAATATGAGCTGTTTGGTCTTCAGAGAAGTGCAAAATTAGCAGAGGCATAAGCCAAGCACAAGAGTGTGCCAGACAGCTTTGCTAATGCACCTTGACTGACTCGGAGAGCCCTGAATTCCAGGATCCTCTTGAGCTCCAGACAGTCTTTTTTCATTCAAGCCTTTTCTTAATTTGTTTTGCCAAGTGCCAAGTGTATGCTCAGCTGGGTATTGGATACAAAACCAGGCATCCTCTGGCACGAGGAGCCTGCAACTAAACAGGGAATACACAATACCTTGAGTGGCCTGGAGGACTTTTCTATCTGAGAGAGCAGATTAAGGAAATTTATCAGTGGAATGTTTTTAAAAAGGAGGCTTTTCAGTGGAGAAGATTGGAGCCTGGCTCCTGGAGATAGGGAGGGAGATCCCATGTGAAGAGCAGCGTGAGACAGGGAACAAAGACACAACTGCAGGATGTGAAGCAAGCAGAGAATTGAATTGTCAGCAGTTCAAGGGAGGTGAACAGCAAGGACTGAGAGCAGAGATACTGGCAGAGGCCTAAAGGTTAGGAAGAAAAGCTCTGAGACACAAGAGGGAAAGAAAAGAAGAGATTTAAAGAAGGAACATCGTGCCCACAAAAGCCAACTTACATGGTGATTTCATGCTAGCAACAAATTAGAAGCAGCTTGCCATGCTGCATCAGGACATTTAATGTGACACTTGGCTTTCAAGCCCAGCCAATACCTGATGCTGCAGAGAAATGAATCCTTCCCTACAGAACGCTGCTGCTCAGAGGTGCTGTGCTTTACATAGCAAAATATATTAGTTCTTTGTGCACTGGAGCAAGAGATTTAATTACCCTGAAATTTATGGAGCTCCAAGTATTATATCCCACATCAATTACCATCCTTTTTGGAAAGAATAAATTACCTGCTTTTCAACGAGTGTTGCCACCACATTAGTACAAACGAACATCAGTATTTCAAGATTAAAATGTATTTTTCAGACTTGAGTGGAAATAGTATTTCTTTATGGCTGGCACTTCCACCCCCTTCATCACCCATAAGTGTTTTTTAACAGCTCTACAGAAAGTTCTCTCCACTTCCTTTGGGAAATGGACAAGGCATACACTTCAGAAAGCCTAATTTCAATTAAGGCTTTGGATGGTTATCTGAAAAGACTGGTTTAATTTTGACATACCATCAAGCACAGCAGTGTTGCTGCTGTCTGTCAGCTCAATAGTTCTGAAAGTAGCCAAGGTCTTCACTGGATGGTTGGACACAGCTAAAAGAAAAGATAAAAGTGTAAGACTAATAAAGGCATATGTTCACCCAGCAAGATGGCTCAGTGTTAAACAGAGAGCCTCCTGCATGCCCTGGGTTTAAGAGATAGGTGCACTTTTGGGAAGTGGCATTTTTGGGAAGTGGCCTGCCAAAAAAAAAGCCTGAGACACATTGGAAAAGAATGAGTCTGTACCTTCAGCACTGCCTGCCACACTCGCAGTGTCTGTGTTTGCTTCCAGCACTGTATGGACAGAGGCTGCTGAAAAAAGAAACAGAAAAAAACAGCAATCAAACAAAGAGTTTTAATTCCGGATATTCTGTCATTCCAAATTCTTTTCAGGCAAGTAATCTAACCGTGGGATGCTCTGTGCATACTTCTGAGCTCTGCCATCTGGCCTTTACCACACCTGAGGGAGCTGGGAATGCCAGTCACGAACAGAACAACTTAGCAGAAGCAAAAGGCAACTCCAGATTTAATCAGCTGTCAGGCAAGAATGAACTGCCTTTTTTTTTTTTTATATTTTCCCAATGAGCACTTTCAGTTGCCTGTAAACATCCTTCAAAGGGATCTCACGGAGGAACCTCTTCACAAGTGATACACGAGAATAAATCCTTTCCAAATATAAGGCTTCACGAGTAACAAGGCTCATCTGTTGCTTCTCATAAGGATACTACGTGCCAGTTTTTAAGTGCCTGACAACTCCCACCTCCCAGCAACTCTTCCCTAGAAAGTTCAAGAATTATTCCCACTATTTTTCAAGAATTATTCCCACTATTTAATACGACTCTCTGTGCAGGGCTAGCACTTGGACTCGATGATGCTTGTGGGTCCCTTCCAAGTGTGTCAGGATCACAGAGCATGCACTGTGTGCTGCAGCCACCACACTCACAGCTCTGCAGCAGGTCCTGGGTGCTGTCCAGGGTGGCAGCAGCCTTCATTTCCAGGCAGTGGGCAAAGCTGCTCAGGGCTTTGCTCCTCACTGCAGGTGCCCTGTCTGAGCACCGCCCAAACACCATGACCTGCACCAAAAACTTGTGCTTCAGGAACTTCTGCTGCTCCAGGGACAAGGAGCTGTCGGGGTTCCTCTCTGGCAAGTCCAGCAGAGCTAAGGCAACATCAAGAGCAAACACTCTGTAGGAAGTCTGCTGGAAGAAAAAGCACAGGAGGTGCTCTGTTAATGTGAGCAAAGGCACAGGCACTGCCTACTCAGTTCCCCTGCCTTTGGGTGCCAGCAGTAACACTGCTATTCAGGGCTGACATTGAGCCCTTCATCTTCACAGCATCAAGGAGATGCACTTACTTTGTTAAGTGAGTATTTGTAAAGCCAAGAGATGAATTCAGCAAACTCCACACAAGGGAGTTTATTCAGCAGAGTCACCAGGGCCTGGGCAGCGTAGGTGCGATAATCAGCCTTGTCTGGGACCTGAAAGGCAAGGGCAGGTGCATGGTGTGACATTTCAATGCTCTGCTCTGGAAGCCAGAAAAGCATTTCAGAACCTGAGGTAAGTATTTTTTTTTATTTAATGAGCTGATGTGGTCACATTCAGCAATGGCTGAGAGAACAATCACAGCTCCCTTGGCCACTGCTTCACTATCACATCTTTTCATTCCTTACAAAACATTGTGAAAACAGATTTCCTGACTATTACAGATATTCCAATGCATCCACACGAGCTCTTCAGCTCAAGAAGCAGAAAAGCTTGGCATACCTTGACACAGATATGCTGCAGCAATACTCGAAGAACAGGAAATACAGCTTCTTTCAACTCATCTACTAGAGAACTGTACAGGAGAAAAAGAAGTAGGTTTTGGTAAGGCTGGTTTATAACAGGAAAAAAAATCAAGGACAGTCCTTTTGGAATGCATTTACAAAGTTAGGAGAGTGGGTATTCTGGAATCACAAGAGCTAGTGCAGCAGGATATGATCAGAAAACCATATTTATAGACTTACTTTCCACATTAACCTGGCCTTGCAGGCAGAAAACATTTCTTCCAATACCTTTCCACAAGCAGAATAACAGCAGTAAAAAGCTTCTTCATTCTCAGTCTGCTTTTATCTGTTATCTGGGGATCTCTGCATAAACTACACTTTCCAACCACATGGATCCCCAAACAGGAGGAATAATAAACAGGTAAAACATATCATGAACAGGGGAAAGCAAAACAAAACAAAAGGGAAATGAGCTCCATGTTGAACTTTCATTTCCTTTACAATTCTCTGAAATAAAACCCAAGACCTGAAAAACTGACACAAAGCAAAAACACAGAAGATGGGTCTCTTCCACTCACTGCCACTTTCCTGTCTAACAGCACCTCCTTCCCCCTCTGCCAGCGAGCTCAGTAAATTCCCATTACAGACACCTCAATTAAACCTCATTTGCACAAACAACTTCAAAGCAGGTGCCAGTTTGTCTCATCCCTTTACCAACCCAACAGCAAAGCAGAGGCAAGAGAAGCAGAGAGCAGCCAAAGGCAGGGAGGGCAGTGCCAGAGCCCTGCCCCTCACCTGATGAATTTCACAGCCTGGTTCCTGGCACTGGTCACAGCTGAGGTGATGGCAAGGACCTCACGCCTGGAACCCCCAGCACTTTCCACCATTAGAATGACATTGAGGAGGCGCTGGAAGACCGAGCGAAGGGTCTGGAAAGGAGAGGTTATTGTCAGGTTATTTTCTGAAATGGTTAATGAAATACTTCTGAACCAAACAAACTCAGATCAAAGCAATAGCACATGTTAAAGTATGATTGCTAGCAGGGTAATTCCAACAGGGGCTGCTCATTAACACACACAACATCTTTCCTGGCTGGGATGTTCCCATATAAGTTCAGTAAAGCCTAAGAGGGGCTTCCTTAAAGCATCAACAGATCCCCTCCAAAGCTGGGGATTTTAATTCCCCAGAATCACATGGAATTTGAGGAAATTCACTGGAATCTTAAACCAAGAGCATGTCTTTGCCACCATGTGCTCATGAACTTTTGGAGTTCCCTCCCTGCCACACTTTTGGGAGCACAGCTTGTTTTATCATCCTGACACACTCTGAGCAAACAGGAGAGGCAGGGAAGGGGAGCAGCTCCATCTTCCTGTTCCCACAAATGCCAACAGTTCTGAGAAGCCAAGGAGGGACAAGCACACAGGTCTGAGGCTGCTGAAGCTGGGCAGGCACTCAGCAATACAGCAGGTCAGTGTGTACCAAGCTCCAGGCTTTCCTGACTAGACAGCTGCTGATACCCAGCCCTGCTGGCCCACAAGTAGCCCAGGTGGGTTCACACAGGCTCCCAGACACACCCACACTTCCAAAGCCCCATGCACAGGAGCAGCACTCAGAGAAGTGGGACATGGCCCAGACTGCTTGGAGTTTAACCAAACACAAATGTAAAGCTGCAGCCACGTTTCTGGCAGGACTGGCTGTTCCACGATCACAGACTGTGCCCTGAACAAGGATGAGCCCTGCTCAGCATCCCCTGCCCATCACACAGCCCCAGCATGCTCCAGTGCTGCACAGCCCAACCCCACACACGCTGCCAGGCGGTGCTGGAGCTCCATCTAGCAGGGAAGGACAACATTCCAGGCCAATGCAGCAACCTGGAATTCTCTTTTTTAAGGTACAGAGATCTAATGGCACTGCAGCTATCCCTTTGTTTTCAGTTCATTTGCCACAGGAGCACAGAATTCACTGCACACAAATGGATCAGCAAACAAGCCAAAGGGAAGAAGGACTGGGGTGGAAAATGAAAGCATTTTCCCTCTGACCCAGCAAAGACCTGCACATGCACAAAAAGGAAAACTGATGTGAAAAGTAAAAAAACCCACACAAGCAAAAATAACACGTAGAGAAGGAAAAAAGCAACCACTCCTTTACAATACTGCTGTGAGGATGTTAAAAATGTTAACTTTTACCTTATCTTCTGTACCATGGAAAGGGGAACACAGTGAGTGCAATCCATAATAGGCCAGCTCGGGAATATACTTGGCTTTATTAACATCCCTAAGAAAAAAAGACAAAGAAAAATCTTCCCTCTCATCAGAGCAACAGTTACAGCAACTATTACAATGAAAATAGCTCGTTGACTGGAAAACATTCAATATTCACAAGATGCTGTTTGCTCTTAGTAGGTGGAAGATGTTATAATTATCTTTAGCAAAAGAATTCATTGCTTTCATTTCCATATAAACAGAACAATAGCACAAGCACTGAGGGCTTTACTTGTTCAGAGCACCATATAAACATTAAGAGTTATTTGCTCACATAGCTGATGAAAACTGGAACTCGTGCACCACTGGCTCAAAGCTGGTCATTTCAACAAAGACCTGCAAGGGAACAAAGCCAAGCTGAGCTCATCCATCCCTGGCAGTGCTCAGGGCCAGGGCTTGGAGCAACCTGCTCTAGTGGAAGGTGGCTCTGCCCAGGGCAGGGGGGGTGGAACTGGATAAGCTTTAAGGTCCCTCCCAACCCACAATATCCAGGATTCTATGAACAAAACACCTGGCACTAGGCAGCAAGTGAGACAGACACAGAGCAGACACCCCATGCCCAAATTTCCACCAACACTCATCAGGAACCAGGCAAAGAAAGACAGGGCTGCCATCCCTCCATGTGGAGTGCTCTGCAACTCCCAAAAGTCTGTGTTAGGGGACATAAGGCTCCTTGAGGTGAACCTTTATTACCTGCAGGCAGTTCTGCACACACTGAGGCTTTTCTTTTAGGGAGAACTTGGGTAGAAGCCTCAAGAAGTTTTTCAAAAGAAGAAAGATTGCATTGCGGACTTGAAGAAGATCTTCTGTAGACAAGTAAACATTTTCATCATCCTCTTCCTCCTCTGCTTCCAGTATTTCCTCCATCTATATAGGTAGAAAAGAGAAACATCTTCTCAACAGTTTGCTTATTAATACCTGTTTATATCTGAAGAGATTACACAATCATCTTACACCAGAGTTGTCATTCCTGCGGCGTTTTCCTTTCTTTGTATTTCTTCTTGGCTTGGTCTGAGAGCTTTGAGCCTGCATCTTCTTTCTTTTCCTCAGTTCTTGAGGCCAACATTTTGTCAGGGTGTAAAGACACTTATCAAACATCACTTGATGGAACAGCCAGTTAGCGATGCTGCCTGCCAAGGAAAGACAACATGAGCCCTCTTGCAGCCAAAATACAGAGAGCACCAGATCATCTGGGCATCACAGCCCGTCCCTGGAGGTGTTACAGGCCAGGTTAAACAAGGCTTGGGGCCACCTGGTCTAGTGGAAGGTGGTAGGGGGTGGGCCTGGATGAGCTTTAAGGTCCACAGGTATTGTCCTAGAGCCTAACAGAGTTCAAGAGAAGAATAAAGAACTGTTTGAACAAAGCTCAACTGCACCAGGATGACATGTCATCAGTAGTGACATTCTCCAGTAGGACCCTCAGCTGACTGAACCCTTCTAGCTGCAGAATGAAGATCAGCAAAGCTGCAGAACACACCCAGCCTTGAATACAAAAGGATCCTGCTGTGAACCAACCTGCTGGAAAAGCCCACCTGCTGGGAACTTGAAACTAATATTTTTGTTTTCACAAACAAACCCACTCAAACAAGCTGCACAGTGAAATCCCCTCCAAGACTAAGCTTCTGTATTCAGTGTGTATTATTGTCCAGCCAGAGGGATCTGTGTGGTCCCAGCTCTGTGCAGGCTCCTCTGTCAACCTTGTCACAGGATACAGACCTGGACTGTGACAGGAGACCAAGCTGCCATCAGACTGTAACACTCCACCACTCCCACCACGGCTCAGCTTGGCCCCTGAGGATGTCAGGGACATCAAACAAGCAAACACCATCCCTTGCTCCACCTGGAATTCCTCTAGGTGAGAGAAACCTGATCTTGCCCAGAGGATGCTGTGCCCCCAGAGGATGCTGTGCCCCCCAGGGGATGCTGTGCCCAGCAGTGCAAAGGCACACCCAGTGGCTCACCTGGGATCTCCAGCAGCAGAAAATACAGCCCAGCTGCATGTAGAGCATACACCCTCTGCTGTGCATCTGCTTTCCTGTGCTGCCCCGTGTGCACAAAGTGATGCAGCACAGCCACGAGGGCCTGGGGGGACAGGCTGTTCTCGGCAAACACGGCCCAGGTATTCTGAGGCAAAACAGGCAAGGAAGAGTGAGACACCCCCTAATAACACAGCTGCCCAAAATTAGCCATTATGCAGATTTTAGCAGCTGCCACAGCAACCAACCCTTTATAAGTTATGTATTTTTAAATATATTTTAGTAATTATAATACATAACATTATATATAGTCAAAAATATGTTAAATTATACATATATTATTAAAACTTGGGAATAGCTTCCATCTGAAGCATTCCAGCAAGCATGACAGGAATTGTCTGGGGCAGCCTTTGAACATTTTGTGAACTTCAAGGCAGGATGGACGAGACAAACAGAAAATGAGGGGGGCTGGCTCTGCTCAGCACACACTGGGTGGTCTCACCTCTCTGCTCTCAGAGCCCCCAGCAGCAAAGGGGGACAGAGCACTGTAGAGACAGGTAAAGGTGTCCAGCCCCTCCGCCGTGATCTCCTCTGCTAGCCAGGAATCCAGAGGCTCCGTCTCCGTGAAGTCCAGGTCCCACACCGTGGACACCCACACTGAGAGAAGGACAGAGGTTATAAGCGCCAGGGGCCACGTGTCTCCAAAAAGGTGTTTCCCCAAACAAGGCTCTGAAATAAGCACGGAATACACGGAATCCAGAGGGACATGGGAGCACATCCTGCTGTCCTGTGCCACCAGCACCGTGGCACGGGGAGACCTCAGGACCGGGACTAAGAGACATGGAAACACACCAGGACTGGGATGGGGACCGAGAAACTGAGACCCTGCCAGAGACCTGGACCGAAACCGGGAGTCAAAGAGATTGGAGCAGAGACCAGGACCTAGACCCAGAGACCTGGAGAGAGACCAGGAGAGAATCCAGGACCGGCACCGAGAGATGGGGACAGAGACGGACACTGAGACTGGGGTAAGGAGCGGGATAGAGAGACCGGAACAGAACACGGGGTCATCTGTCAGAGCGAGAGGAGGACGGAAAGCGGGAGTCAGAGACAGGGGAGACGGAAACAGAGACCAGGACCCAGACAGAGTGACCTGGCCTGGGACACAGAGACCGGGACCAAGTCTAGGAGCGGGACACCGAGACCGGGAGGGAGCGAGCCCGGCACCGGGACACCGAGACCGGGAGGGAGAGCGGGACACCGAGAGAGAGATGGAGATAGAGACCGACACTGAAAGCCCGAGACAGGGAGACCAGCACAGAACCGGGAAACTGAGAAACCCTGTCGGAGACCCGGGGCACCGAGACCGACGGAGACCCGGGACACCGACCGAGACCCGGGGCACCGACAGAGACCCGGGGCACCGACAGAGACCCGGGGCACCGACAGAGACCCGGGGCACCGAGAGCACACACCCGCGCCCAGCTGCCGCAGCCGCCACGCTCCGAGCGCGCCCCGCAGCCGCTCCGCCGCCATCCCGCCAGGCTCTTACGAGCGCGCCAATGGGCGGGCGCGCCACTGGGCGGGCGCGCCAATGGGCGGGCGCGCCAAGGGGCGGGCGCGCCAATGGGCGGGCGCGCCAATGGGCGGGCGCGCCAATGGGCGGGCGCGCC
>JAWWEE010000062.1:3155414-3166838 GCA_035221455.1 Xenops minutus
GCCAATGGGCGGGCGCGCCAATGGGCGGGCGCGCCAATGGGCGGGCGCGCCAATGGGCGGGCGCGCCAATGGGCGGGTGCCGCTGCCCCGGAAGGAGCGGGGCGGTGCGGGCGGTGCGGGGCGGTGCGGGCTGCGGAGCCGGGGCCGCGGCCGGGGCCGGGCGTGGCGGTGCGGTGCGGTGCGGTGCGGTGCGGTGTGTGCGCGGTGCGCGGTGCGGTGGTGTGGTGTGGTGTGGTGTGGTGTGTCCCCCCCGCCCACCCTGCGCCGCCCCGCCATCGCTGCCGCATTGCGGCCGCCCCCTCGTCCCGCCGCCCCGGCCGCCCCTCGCGGAGTGTCACCCCCATCGCCGCCACCCTCCGCCGGGCCCCGCGCCCGCCGGCCCCGGCGCCGCATCCCCGGGGCCATGAGCTTCTTCGGGTTCGGGCAGAGCGCGGAGCTCGAGCTGGTGCTGAGCGACGCCGAGAGCCGGCGGCGGGTGGAGCACAAGACGGAGGAAGGCAAGAAGGAGAAATACTTCCTCTTCTACGACGGGGAGACCGTGTCCGGGAGGGTGGTGCTCACCCTCAAGAACCCCAACAAGCGGCTGGAGCATCAGGGCATCAAGGTGGAGTTCATCGGGCAGATCGGTGAGTGGGGAGGCCTTGCGGGCCCGGTTGGCCCTTCCCGGTGCGTCTCGTGGGGCCGGGGAGCATCGCTGTGTGCCGGGGTACCGGGGTCTTTGCTGGGGCTAGGGGTTTGGGGAGCATCGCTGCACCCCACTGGGATCCCTCTGGTCCAGGGGTCCGGGGATCCTCACTGGTGCCAAGGACCTGGGGAGCATCAGAGTTGCAAAGAGTCTGGGGATCCTCACTGGTGCCAAGGGTCTGGGCAGCATCACTGCACCCCATGGCATTGGGATCCCACTGGTGCCAAGGGTCTGGAGAGCGTCACTGCACCCCATAGTACTGGGATCCCCCTGGTGCCAAGGGTCTGGGGACCATCCCTGCACCCCATAGTACTGGGATCCCCCTGGTGCCAAGAGTCTGGGGAGGATCACTGCACACCATGGCACTGGGATCTCACTGGTGCCAAGGGTCTGGGGATCATCAGTGGTGCCAAGGGTCTGGAGAGCATCACTGTACCCCACTGGGATCCCCCTATTTCCAAGGATCCAGGGATCCTCACTGGTGCCAAGGGTCTGGGGAGCATCCCTGCACCCCATAGTACTGGGATCCACCTGGTGCCAAGGGTCTGGGGAGGATCACTGCACCCCACGGGGATCTCCCTAGTTCCAAGAATCCAGGGATCTTCACTGGTGCCAAGGGTGCAGGAATCCTCACTGGTGCCAAGGGTCTGGGGGGCATCACTGCACCCCACAGTACCATATTTGCTGGTGCCAAGGGTGCAGGGATCCTCACTGGTGCCAGGGGTCCGGGAAGCATCCCTGCACGCCGTGGCACTGGGATGCCCCTGGTGCCAAGTAGGTTACTCCTGCTCCCAGGTGGTGCTGTGCTGCTCGCAGCATTCCCACGGCCGCCTGACATTATTCCACACCGGGCAGCCCGGCCTGTTCTCCAGGCTGGAGCTGGTGGAAGGAAGGGCATTCCAGTCCTTTTTCAGGTCATTGTTCTCTTGTCCTGATTCTTTGCTTCTGGTCAGTCACCCATTTCAGCTCTGAAGCGGATGAGATTCGGTCCTGTCCTGCAGCTGCAGGCCTGAGCCTGGACCTCCTGCCCGTGTTCCCCAGCCTGGCTGTGCTGGCTGCTCTGGGAGCTGTGTGTCTGCATCTCTCCTCTGCCTGCTGACTCTGAGAGGGATGCAGTGGCCCTGCCAAGGGCAGTGGTGGGTGGGTTTTGTCCCACTGTCCCAAACCACCTTCCCAGCCCTGACCCCACACCACCTTTTACCTGGGCTCAGCTTGGCTGGTTCCATCTTCTGCTCTCAGTGGGTGCCTGAGCACCCCTGCATGGTTAGTTGGGCGACTTCAAGTTGCTCAGAACTTGTGGTTATCTGTGCGTGTAACCAATTTAGATTGAATATTTCCTGCTGTCGTGGAGGAAAGGCAGCTGCCACACCCCCCACCTCGATGGGAGCAGAGCTGTCCGTGTGTTGTGGACATGCCTGAGTCCCACAAGCCAAAATAAGTTGAGGATGTTCCTGCTGGTGTGACTGGGGGTGAGACCTCATGTCTGTGGGGCTCTCTGTGCTTGGCTTTAACCCCCAAAGTGGGCCTGCAGCCTTTGCATTGCAAATTGGGTGGTGAAGGACCGTGAGCTGGAGGTTTCCCACCCAGCCCCAATAGTGCTGTTTGAGAGTTTTGCTGGCTTTGCTTGTGCTTGGCTCTGCTTTTTGGAAAGAAAGGGATCCTGTCAGTGCTGAAGTGCAGGTGAGGCTGTTCATGAGGACCCAGGTTATGATCTCTAATTGATATGATTGCCAGTGGAAATTAAGCACAAACTTTGTTCCTCCTCTCTGCTACCTCATCTGATTCTCATTCCCTGTTTTGGAAGACTTTTGAGCCATACCTATGCACATTGTTGCCCAGGCAGGGTGTGTTGGGAGCTGCTGTGGCTGCACATTAATCCTTATTGCCCACCAGGCCACTTTAATGTCACTGATTTTTGTGCTGCTGATGGCACTTCTTAGTCCCATCCATCTCATCTCCATCTCTTACCTTGTGTTCTGACTTCTCCCTGCCAGGAGGTCAGTGTCTAGGTGAGACAACAGGTAGGGAGACTGAGATTTGAAGAAGGGATGTGTCACAGGGAAGGTGCTGTTCCAGAGCAGGTACTAGAGGCCAGAATGAGCTCTGGGTCTTGCACACTGGTGAGCACAGAACCCATTTAAGATCTCATTTCACCTGTGGTTGTTGTGGCCTGAGCATGCCACTGAAATGCTGTCAGGTTATTTTCTCAATCTGGAAATATTATAGCTCTGAAAACCTGAAATTATAGCTTATTCCTGTTTGACAGGCTAATGTCTGCTGAGTGTGGGACACATCAATCCTTCCACTGCTTAAGGCTGCAAAGTGCCACACCATGACCTTCTGAGGTGACAGAGAGCTCAGTACACTGACTTTGCTTCCCCTTGCTTTAAGTTTGATTTTTGCTTTCTGCATCATGTGGCAAGATGGTACAGGCTGATTCCTCTTTTCCTGTGGCACGTGGCTTGCCCCTGTCACATCAGCGAGCACCTTCCTCTCAGTGGACACACATATTCAGTGCAGGGAGGGCTGGTTATTTATGTCACCTGCCTGCCCAGCCTAAAGGCTTTGATGACATTTGCTGTTGTGCGTAAATAAGGGGACTTCCAGTGCCAATATTTCCATTAGAGAGATAAGGTGAGCAAAGGGCTGCAAGAAACAGACATCACTTAAAAGCTGAAATCCCATCGTGCATGTCAAGGAGGGAAGAGCTGCAGTTCCTGAACACCACTAGTACCCCTCAGCAGCCTCCCCTGCACAGTTTAGTGCTGACACTGAACCTTGTGTGTATGTGATTGTCTGATGACTTAGGTTTTTGTTTCCTCATCTAACCAGAAAGGCTTCACCTTGCAGAAGGACTGTGTGGGTGTCCTATGGGCACCAGCTCACACACAGGGCTGGGAAGGGCAGGTTTCGTTGGTGGTGATGTGTAATACCAAGCTATGTTAATGCAAATTGCAGAGTTTGAAGGTTTTGGTGCTTTGACTTCAGGGAGAAAACTTGCTGGAAGTGGGGAGGATTGCTTTCATTAAATGAGGAAACCTGGAGTTTCCTGCTGACGCAAGAAGGCTGTGGGAAAAGCTGAGGCAATGTGACCGTGCTGGTTACTTGAGCTGGTCTGAGCACCTTCCAGAGGTGGCTGCCCCTCCCTCACCAGTGCTCCCAGGGCCAGTGATGTGTTATCCAGGGGCTGGTGGAGCTGTTGACTCTGCTGCCTCCCCATACACTTGGTAGTTGTGCAGCAGAACTTGCTGTTTTTATTCCCTGGTGTGAATTGAGACCACTCAAAGTCTTTGTTGGAAAAGGATAAGCAGGAACAGTTGGAAGCCTCCTAGCCCTTCTGTTTTGCTCTGTCACTGACTGCTGTTCCAGAGGAGCAGTGCTGGGTTTTCCTCACACTAGCAATGCTTTTAGCCTGGAATATGGTGTAGAAAATTATTGGAAGGGTTTGCATGAGCTTCAGCTCCTCTCCCCAGTCAGTCTGACCATATTTAATATTGACAATAGGTGCCTTGTGTCACCACGAGGCAAATTCCTGATTCATGGTGGCAGGTGAGGCTGTGTGGACCTTTTCCTTCCTGTTTCAGGGAGGAAAACTGTGGCCTTCACTTGGCTCTGATGGAGAGCAGGGAACAAGTGCAGTACCTTGTATGCACAACCTTGGTAGGTTCTGTGACTGTAATGAAGGAGCAGTGGTCTGGACAAGAGAGCTGCTCATAGCTGTGGAAGCTCCTGTGTCACATGGGATTAAGCATCACTGCTTAACCTGGACTTCTGTGTTCCTAGAACTCTACTATGACCGAGGAAACCACCATGAGTTCGTGTCTCTGGTGAAGGACCTGGCCCGCCCTGGTGAATTCACTCAATCACAGACCTTTGACTTCGAGTTCACACACGTGGAAAAACCTTATGAGTCCTACACGGGGCAGAACGTGAAGCTACGGTGAGTGTGGGGCCCTGGCTGCCCCCAGTGTTGGCTCTGTGCAGTCTGCAAGGCTGGCATTCACTGGCATCTTACAGCAGTGCAATGTAACCCCAAATGAAGTTGGGGCAGCTGAGTTGTAAAATGCTGCCTTTGAGGGCTTTATTTTCTAAGCATGAATCAGGCTTCATGGAAGTTGTTTTGCCTCATTTGAGCGACAAGAGAAATCAGCCCCTTCTGAATCAATCAAATACTTGCTAATTTATTTGATAATTCGAAAAATCAAAATAAATGGTTTGGTTTCGTCTCCAGTGAGGACGTTTTTGCTGCAATCAGCTTTGTCAACTTCAGTTGTGCTCTGTGTGCAAACAAATGCTGAGCTTGTAACTTGCAAACTCTATTTCACATCGAGGCAATCAATTGACTTAAAATCCAGTCACTGGCTTCAAAGTGGGCTTTGGGAAATTCTGAGATCTGCACAGAGAGCTGTGTTTGTGGAGACTGGAGAAATCTAGTCTCTTGTAAAAGGGCAGCAGTTTTAACATGTGCAGACTGTTACTCAGATCCCCAAAACAGGGCTTGGGTAACTCAGGCTCACGAGTGCATGGAAGCTGAGAGGAGTCTTAGAATAGTCTGCTTTTCCATTTGAAAGTTCCCTTCTGTCTTTCCCAGTGTGGGTTGTTGTCTGCTCCAGAAGCCAGGGTGCCAGTAAGACTGCTTGGATAGTCCAGTACAACCCGTCCAGCCCCTTGTCCTTCCCTGCTCATCCCTAATGCGAGGGGTCTGTCCTTGCAGGTATTTCCTCCGTGCCACTGTGAGCCGCAGGCTGAACGATGTGGTGAAGGAGATGGACATCGTTGTGCACACCCTGAGCACCTACCCAGAGCTCAACTCCTCCATCAAGATGGAGGTGGGCATTGAGGATTGCCTGCACATCGAGTTCGAGTACAACAAGTCCAAGTAAGTGTCTCCAGAGCAGCTGGTGGCAGTGGGGAAGTACCTGCTACAGGTTTGGAAGCCCAAGGCATGTGTGTGCCTGTCATTCCCAAAGGAATTCTGTGTCCATGTGCTCCATGTGGCTGGGAGACAGCTCAGATCCATGGGCTCCTTGCCCCACAGCTCTGCCCTCTGGCCCATGGAATGGGAAGCAGTGGCTGTGCCTTACTGAGCTTGGAGCACAGCTTGAAGTTCTTGTATAACTTCCCCCTCCCTGTATCCTTGGCCAGATCAGCACTTCCAGGTGTCTCCAAAGAGTGTTTGCTCCTCACCAAGCAATCCAGCTGAAGTGGGACCTTAACTCAGGCACAAGAGTTGGAATCAGCACTTTTAAACTACTCTGAATGCATCTTCCCCAGCTGCTGCTGGCAAATCTCCCTGCACTGTGTCATTAGTTGACAAGGTGGTGATTGCTCAAAGTTTGGACTCGACGATCTCAGAGGTCTTTTCCAACCTAAATTATTCCGTGATTTGGGTTAGTTTTAATTGCCCTAAAAAAATGGAGTTTGGAGCCTTTGCTGTCACAGGGGTTTCTTGCAGGTTTTCAGCCTGAAATTCTGGTTTCATGCTAAATGTTCTTGTGGATTGCTGAAGGAAAAGAGGATGAAAGAGGAAGGGCTGTTTACTGGTGGAAGTGGTTGATGTACCATCTGCAATGTACACCTGGGGCTGTGGATAAGAGCAAGGTCTGCTCTTCAGCCCTGAACCCCTGCACAGGGTCTGATCCTGGTGCTTTCTTCCCTCCCGTGGCAGGTATCACTTAAAAGATGTGATTGTGGGGAAGATCTACTTCCTGCTGGTGCGAATCAAGATCAAGCACATGGAGATTGATATCATCAAGAGGGAAACGACGGGCACCGGGCCCAACGTGTACCACGAGAACGACACAATAGCAAAGTACGAGATCATGGATGGGGCACCTGTGAGAGGTGAGAAGGCTCAGGAGCCCCTCAGAACTCCCCTTCTGAAGGGTTTTGGCCTGGGAGTGTCTTGGAGTGTCTTCTGTGTGCTCACTTGTAGCATCTTGTTCCACTGGTGGGCTCAGGGCTCACATGGTTCATATAACCCCCTTCCTTCTTTGGTGTGGTGAGGGGGAACTGAGGCACAATGAACTGCAGTTCTTTCAATAAAGCAATGACAGAACCAGATATAAATTCACTCTTGGCATGGGCCACCAGCTGGCATTGCTGCAACTCAGAGCAGAAAGGTGTTCTTGCTCTGTGCCAGTCTCCTGTGCCACTTGTTGTCCAGTTCCATTGCCCAGAGTCACCTGCTAGAGAAAGTGTCACCTTACTCATTTTTTCCTGCAGTGGAGATGCAGTAGCTGTCAGCAAGGGCAGGATCTGGCTGTGGGCCCTGCATGCTGAGTTTTGAAGGGAGTTGAGGTCTTCTAGCTCATGTTAGTCCACTTGTGGAGACGGTGGCAAAGTTTGTGGCCTCCTGAGTTTCTGTTTTGCTGATTTATATCCACGTGCTATCTGTGCTGATGGCTCTGTGCCCTTTGCAGGGGAGTCCATCCCCATCAGACTCTTCCTGGCTGGCTATGAGCTGACTCCAACGATGAGGGACATCAATAAGAAGTTCTCTGTGCGTTATTACCTCAATCTGGTGCTGATTGATGAGGAGGAGAGACGCTACTTCAAACAGCAGGTGAGAAGCAGAGCTGCTCTTCTCCTTGGACCTGCAGACTGTTGATTGGGATGTTGTTACAAGGAGCTACTGGGAATTTGGGGTTCCCATGGTGGGAGAGTCATGTTCTTGACTGAGTGTAAGAGCTAGATAAATTAGAGTGTGCACAGATGGTCTAGAAGGGGTGTCCATGCAGGTGAGATGAGCACACATGTTCTAGAAGGGGTGTCCATGCAGGTGAGGTGAGTGTGCACAGATGGTCTAGAAGGGATGTCCATGCAGGTGAGATGAGTGTGCACAGATGGTCTACAAGGGATGTCCACCCAGACCAGATGTGTGTCATTGTGGGGAGATGTGTCGAAGGTGCCTACCTGGGACTTCTTTTCTGCTCTGTTGCCCTGTGGTAGATCTTCTGGGCTTCACCCTACCAATTCCAGCGACACTAGGACAGAGCTGCCCTGGATGTCCTGTGTGTGCTCAGACCCCAGGGAGGGTTGCTCTACCCAAATTTTCGGGCAGGCTGCAGTGTGAGGGCTCTGCAAGTGGCCTCCTGTCCACGGCTGTGGGTGGAACACGCCAGCATGGGCTGAGCTCAGCTCCCTTCAGCCTCGGGGTCTGGGTGGGGCCAGGAGAAGGTCCCACGAGCCCTGACAAGCCCTGGCTGTGTCCCTGCAGGAGGTGGTGCTGTGGAGGAAAGGAGACATCGTGCGCAAGAGCATGTCCCACCAAGCAGCCATCGCGTCCCAGCGCTTCGAGGGGACGTCCTCGCACGGCGAGGCCAAGACCCCCAGCCAGCCCGCAGAGAACAACGGGAGGCAGTGAGGCAGAGGAGGGTGCTGGGCAGCCCCCAGGGACGGCAGCACCCAGGAGCAAGACGCTTCAGAGACTTCGTGACAATAAATACCCGTTTTTGACTTAATTCCTTTCTTCGGAGGACTCGCAGGGTGGGAAGGGGGCGGGAGGGCAAGGCAAGCTGGAGGGCTGGAGGTGCCTCGGTGCTTCCCAATCAACTACATTCCTCTGGGATCGGCTGCTTGGGGTGTCTGGAGGCTGCGGAGCTGCCTGAGCTCCTCTTTGCCCACGCTGCCTGATCTCCTCTTTCGTCGTGGCAGTGGGGAAGGAGAGAGCAAGTGAAGGCCAGATCTGCTGCTTCTTCCCAGCGGGGTGGAGGTTGCTTTGGGGTGGTGTGGGATGAGGGTTTTTCTTGCCTTTCTGAAACCTTCACAAGGGGAGAATGACGGGGTGGTTAGCTGGATGTGAGAGGAGACTGTGGGGTGGCCTGCTTGGAATTGTGGAGTGTTATGCCCTCGCTGCCTCCCCTTCCTCCTCTTCACGCTGGTTTTGGATTCTTCCCTACAAACAGCTGGATGATGTGGTTGCCTCAGCCCTGGGACTCCCATGGGCAGCAGCTGTGCTGTGTCCCTGCTCCGTGGCACGGCAGGGGCTGTGGCTGGTGAGTGGATGCAGGAGGAGGTGGCACGGGGTGGGCAGGGCGGTGAAGGTCCCAGTGCTGCTGGGGTGGGCAAGAAGTGGGGGCAAAAGGCTCCTGGCCAAGAGCAGTGCCTTCCTAGTCTTGTCCTGGCAGCTGCCTGAGTGCCCCCAAGATCCAGACTCCGGTTGCTGCGCTCGTACAGGTCCCAGTTGCTGCTGCAGAGCAGGGGCAGACCAGCCTGGAGAGGTCTGGAGAACAGTTTTGGAATGTGAGACAGAAACTGGAGCTGTCTAAAGTGTGGGCTTTATGCTGTCCTTGTGACAGAGGAGGCTTTGTGTGTGGACAGACAGCTGGACAGAACACGTGTGTGTTGCCTGGTTTGCTCCCTCGTGCCTCTGGGGCAAGGATAGTGAGGACAGAAGGTGGAGGCAATTGTTTTGGGGAGCTCATGGCCTGTGGGTGCTGCTAGATGAAGCCAAGCAGCAACTGGAAGGATGGCAGAGCTCTGTGATTCCAGAGGCACATTCCTGAAGTTCACCAGCGAGGTCTGGGGACATGTTGTGAACTGAGAACCTGAATGCGGGTTTTTCTTTTCTAAAATAAGCTGCTTTTAGTCTTCAGCTAAGTAGTCTCATGAGAACATTCCCAGAAGGAAGTCACTCCTCCATTAAAAATCAGAGGTGGCTTTGTAGGCTTGATTGACCAAATCTGGAGAACATCCATCCTGCTTAGCTGCCCTTCAAGCAAGCAGGGGGTTAAACCTCCTACCAGAGGGAGACACAAGCCTGCACCAAGTGCTGGGATAAGAGCTCCATGGAGTGGGATTTGTCTGGATTTCCCTGAGTTTGTGGCTTGCCATGGTTTTGTCCAGCTTCCTTTTGACTTTGGAATCAGGTTCCTCTGCCCCTATCCTACTGCTGAATGTAGAAGAGTTGTCTTGCAGCTGGGAAATGGAAGTTTCTGCTTTGTTCAGAGGATCAGTGCTGGTGGAGGGAGTGGGGCCAGGGTGGGAAGGAGAGCTCTTTATGTAATAAGACAGCTACTGTATTTCAGTGATAAATGTGTGTTTCTGCTTGCCAAAGTAAGTTATCTTTTACTCACCATGTGTAAGGTTGTGGTTTTTAGTAGAGCTGGCCAGTCTTGCTCTGTTATAGAGGACACTAATGATCTCATCTCTGCTGAATGCTTGTGTCACACCATGTTTCTGCTCTGTACCAGTGAAGACTGTGGCTTGCTTTTCTTTACACGAGGAGTCTGTGCCATGGGCTGGAGCCCTGTCTTCCTAAGACTGGAGCAAAAGCTCACTCTAGACAACTTACCTTGCAATGCCAGGGCAAGGGGTGGCCACCTGCTGCAGGTGTCCCATGGCAGAGGAACCTGGATGTCACTTTGGACACTCCTCCCTCGCTCCCTGGGGGGAACTGCCTGTGCTGCAGCAAGACACAATCCTTTAGGGACAAGTGAAGCTCCCCTGGGAGCCTTTGGGGATAGCAGACTATCTTTCCATGGCTGAGCTGGGCACAGCAGCACCCTAACTCCCCTCCTAGCCTTCCCTCAGCTCCCACCCTGCCTAGATTTATTCCTTTCCTATTGCCCTGGATTGTAGGCCATGTGGTGTTAAAGAAACCCTGTGGAGGGAGGTATCTCCACATTGCAGGAGTGTTGTGTTTCCTGGCTGAACAGCACCAGTGCTGGGTGTGAGATCATTGTCTGACAAGGCAGGGCACTGTAAGGAGAGTGCTGTTCAACATCTGCTCCTCACTTCTGGGGGGTTCCCTTGGAAAGGGTGCATGAGCCTATATGTTGGTTTGGGTTTTTTTTTTTCCTTACTTTGTGTCCCTCTGGCCCCTGTCCCTACTTGTGGAACCAGAATTTAGAAATGATCCCCATTTTTACTGAATCTAATGGACCATTCAACCTGTTAGCCACTAGGCCCTGTGTTTGTCTGGGGTGGAGCAGATGTGCTGAGCATCCTTAGAGAGAAGTTGGAGCATAAGGTCACTCCAGGACAAGGTACTATAGAGGAGTGTTTCATTAGCATGTTAAGGGGCAGGTGCTGCTCCAGCACCCCCTGAGCTGGTGGTTCTGTGCTGTACTTGGGCCATTCCCTCTCTCCCAGGCAGAGGGGAGTGGGCAAGTACTAAACCAAGCAGTGCAACCTGTAATTAAGCCTCTGCTGTGTTTACATGTTTCTTAATTCGTTGTCTTTTCAATGGCTGTATTTTAAAACTTGGGTTTTTTGTCTCTCCAATTAAAAAGAGCCAGCCCTGGCTGTCAAATGCTGTGCACGAGTTTGTCTGATATGCTTTATATTGGGGCTGGGTTGGGTTGGGTTTTTTCCTGGGGCATTAAGAGATTTTTCTTTAGTGCCATAGTGTGCAGCTCTCCAGACATGCTTAGGAGTTGGTCCTTTGTTATCTTTATAAATCCTTGGTCTTTCTTGAGTCAGTGCTTAGCAGCTGTGCTGGTGAAGAACCCATGCTTAAAAAGTAGCAAGTTGGCTTTATTTTCCTCTGTTTCCCTGATGTCAGAACTAAAATAACAAGGGAAAATTTGTACCTGCAGGAAGTTAACTGTGACCTGCTTTGTATATACATCTCTAGAGAGACTATTTCCAAGAGCATGTGGTGGCAGAACAAGGGGGAATGCCTTCAAACTGAAAGAGAGTAGGTTTAGATTGGATGTAGGGAAGAAATTCTTCCCTGGGAGGGTGGGCAGGCCCTGGCACAGGGTGCCCAGAGAAGCTGTGGCTGCCCCTGGATC
>JAWWEE010000062.1:3181833-3218906 GCA_035221455.1 Xenops minutus
TGGATCCCTGGAAGTGTCCAAGGCCAGGTTGGATGGGGCTTGGAGCAACCTGGGCTGGTGGGAGATGTCCCTGCCCAGGGCAGGGGGTTGGAACAAGGTCAGCTTTAATGTCCCTTCCAACCCAAACCATTCTATGATTTGAGGTCCAGGGTGTTTTGCAAGATAATTCTGCACCTGTGGGTGTTGCAGGATCAGTCTCTCCACAGTGTTTTCTACACTACTTCCTAAGGGATCACAAGGGAGACAGGACAGGGAGCAGAGCATTTCTATTTCCCAAGGATAATGTTCATGTTGCATATAGTGATCGTTCCTAGGTAGCAAGGGGTCTTGCCTGGATCACTGGAAAACATCTGATCCCTTTGAAAAACACCTTATCATTTTGCTACCTTATCAAAATGTCCCTGAGAAGAGAAAGCAAGAAGAAAGAAAAAGGAAAAGGAAACCTGCCCTTTGACAATTCCTAGACCACTGTCTTTTCGAAGCTACTGTATTTTCTCAGCACTCTGTATTTTTCCTATTATTATGTTTTATAGCCCAAATTGACAGATAGGAGTCGTGTTTCCATGGAAACCAGCATCCTTCATGCTCTTCCCCTGACTAGGCGCCAGGTGGCGATCAGGCAGTTCGGGTTTGCAGCCACAAAACACAGAAATGCAGCAAAAATCGCCTTATTCCCTAAAAATACCCATTCCCGGGTATTTCTATGCAATCCTTCTCACACCCTTCATGTGAAACAGCACACAGGTATCGTGATAGCAGCGAGAGCAGGTGGGGACTCAGAGCACAGCCTTGGTGTCACTCACACCACCCTTTTAGGAGATGAGATGGGGTGACCAGGAAAAAAACCAATGAGCCCAGGTTCCTGGGGTCTTACCGGGCTTGTGTCAGTGATGTGGCCTCCAGAAGTCACCTCAGCAGCGATGTTCTCCTCTTAGATCTGTAACCAGGCTCTGCAGATGCACGGGGGCTACGGCTACTTGAAGGACTATGCAGTGCAGCAGTTTGTGCGAGACATCAGAGTCCACCAGATCCTGGAAGGTAAGAGACACTCTCACTACCAGTGACTTGGCAGTGGAGTCAGGAGAGAAAACCCTCTCTGGAGGCCCCCACCTTCCCACATGACTCTGTGATTCTTGGGTTTCAGAGTTCCTGTTTTGCTCTGGGCAGGAGGTGCCCCTGGGTGTCCTGTGTGTGAGTCCCCTGGCTGGGAGCTCTGGGTGTGTTGGAGCAGTTTCTGTCTATTTTAAGAGCCTTACAGCAGAGGAAGATATTTAGTTGTCATGTTAGCAGTGCCTCTGTCCAGTTTCATCCCGTTACTCCTTGTCACGTGGTGATTCTCCCTAACAATTCCTTTCCTGTGATTCTGGGCTCTCTGCACTCTTTGACATCATGTCCCAAACAGTGTCTGGCTTTCTCTAATCTCAGTTTGGCCAGGCTATCTGATAAAGGACATGTTCTGTCCAGCACTGAGTGGGTTTGCAGCCTTTGTGTGTGTTATATATGTAAATGGTAAAGCAGAGATCTCAGATTTTGGTATAAATCCAGTTCTTCTCAATGCCTGGTGCCTACACCCTCCCAGTGCCCAAATAAAAAGCAGCACCAGCATCAGAAGCCTTTCCCAAGCAATGTGCTGGCACTTGGCAGCTGTTTTGGCCCAGCACCTCCTAAATGCCACCTCAGCTGGTGGGAAGAGCTTTTCTGGGCTGTAAACTGCAGATCAGGGAAGAATGCTCTTTGCCTTTTTTGGGGGGGAAATATTGAACCATCTCTTAACTGTCTGTCCTGCTGCAGGTACCAACGAGGTCATGAGGATGATTGTGGCCAGGAACCTGCTGCAGGGCTGATGCCAGGAGCCACTCTCCAGCCTTAAAATTCCTTTGCCTGTTACAGCTCAGCCTGTTTCCCTCCCCTGCTCACCAGCTCTCTTCCTGGGAGTGGAGAAAGGGATCCCTTAGTGGAAACAGTCTTCCTGCCTTATCCCCTTGGGGGCACAGCTGGATGGCACAGCTGCACTCTGTGCCTGGCAGAGCTGCTGTCACCAGCCTGCAGACATAAATCACAGCTGTGAATACAAGCCTCTGTCTCCAAACCTCGCTTCCATCCTCCTTGGAAAGAGAAACAGCAGACCTGCTGCTCACCTCTGCCAAGGCAGGACTGAAATGGGAGCTCAGGCAGGGGTGCAGCCTGATCCCATGGGATGAGGGAAATCTTCACTTTGAGGGAGTTAATTGCTCTGCTGAAAAGCCTGGGTGCTGAGAGCACCCCTGGGAACAGGTGATCCACAGGTACTGCAGCTCTAACCACCTGCAGAGTGCAATGGCTTTCTAACCCAGGAGCAGGATGCCTCTGGTTTAGGTAGGAAGCCCTTCTCTCCCTCTTTTGCCAGCACACCTTTTCCTGATGTCCCCACCACTGCTTGTTCTCTGTATTCTCACCACATCTTGGTGCTTAATCTCAAAGAAGCCTTTGCAGCACAGAAGTGCAATTGAAAACTAAGGTTCTGCACAGAAATATGGAACTCTGTTGCCTCAGTGCTGTGAATGATGTAAGTGGAGTAAAAATATATGTAAATTAAACTATTTTTCCCCCCTCGGGTTTGGAATCAATAAAGCAATGATGGAAATGTTATTGGAGTGTCAGTTGTGATAATTTTCTTCTGTGGTATTTCAGGTGATTAAACAGAGCTAACTGGGAATTTTCGATGTAGGGGTTGCAAAATAGTTCTGCTTGAGGGTTTTTTAGTTAATGTCTTTATTAATCTCTTCAAATCAACCAGCTCCTCTTTTCTCTCAGCAGTACCTGGCAGGGAAGGGCGATGACTGAGCATTAGCAGCAGAATCATGAAATGTTTTGGGTTGGAAGGGATCTTAAAAAGTACCTCAGGACACTTTCCACTGGAGGAAGTCTGCACAAAGGTCTTTGATCTGAGTTTCCACACTGCAGGAGGCTGTTGCTGGCAGGCCCTCGTGTCTCCTCCCTTGGTTTATGGCACATTGTGCAAAGAGAATTTCTCTTGCAGGGCAGTTTAGAGCGTGAAAACCTGGGTCTGAGACAGGAACAGCCCCCTGCCCACCTGGGAGACCCCCTGCCCGGGCACAGATCTGCTCTGGGGCATGGGAGGGGGCTCTGGCTGGGTCTCTCTTGGGGGTCTCCAGCTGGGGTTTCTATTGGGAGTCTCCCTTTGGGATCTCTATCAGGAATCTCTGCCAGGGGTTTCTCTCTGGGGTCTCTATTGGGGGTCTGTATCCAGGGGTCTCTATTGGGGGTCTGTATCCAGGGGTCTCTCCAGGGTCTCTCTCCCTCCAGGGTCTCTCTTCAAGGTGTCTATCAGGGGTTTCTCTCCCCGGGGTACCTGTCTGGGGGTCTCTCCCTGGGATCTGTCCCCGGGGTCTCTACCAGGGGTCTCTATTGGGGGTCTCTCTCCCCGGGGGTCTGTGCCTGGAGTCTCTCCCAGGTGTCTCTGTACAGGGGGTCTCTCTCAGGGGTCTCTACTGAAAGTGTCTATTGGGGGGTCTCTCTCTGGGGTCTCCATCAGGGGTCCCTGCTCAGGGTCTCTCTTGGGGGTCTCTCTATAGAGGGTCTCCGTTGGAAGTTTCTCCCGGGGGTCTCTCCCAGGGTCCCTCCCAGGGTCTCTCCAAGGTCTCTCCCGGGATTTCTATCGGGGGTCCCTCCCAGGGTCTCTCCTGGGGGTCCTCCCCAAAGTTCCTCCCGTGGTCCTTCCCGAGACCCCTCTCCAACGTCTCTCCCGGGGGTCCCTCCATGGGTCCCTCTCCAAGGTCTCTCCCCGGGGGTCTCTCCAAGGTCCATCCCCCCCCCCCCGGTCCCTTCCAGCCCCCCCCCATGGTCTCTCCCTCTCCCCCTCCCCTCCCTCTCCCCGTACGCCCCGCCCCTCCCCGCGCGCACCGCCCGCAGCCAATGGGAGGTGGCGGGCCTGCCCGGTGGGCGTGGCCTGGCGCGGCGGGGCAGCCAATGGCGTGCGAGCGGCGGGGCCGGTGGGCGTGGCCAGGGGCCAGGCCGCGGGAGCGCGCCCGGCGGGGCTCGGGGGCGCGCGGGTCTTTGGGGTGGGGGGGGTCCCTTTGGGGGGCTTTTGGGGGCCCTTTGGGGGGTCCCGGCGGGTCCGCGCTGTGCCCCCCACCCCAGGCCATGTGGCCGTGCGGCGGGCGCCGGCAGCGCCGCCTGGGGGGCGCCGCGCTGCTCCTGCTGGTGCTGTGGCTGCTGGTGCGCAGGTGAGACCCCTCCCCTGCCTGACCTGGGGAGGGGGCGCGGGGGGCACGGGGGTCCCCGCGGTGGCGGAGGGGCCGGGAGGGTGGCGGTGTCCTGCTGGGTACAGGGCCCTGCCCGCCGGGAGTGGGGTTTGGCTGCGGGAGAGCTGCGGGTGGACAGACGGATGGATATATGGATGGATAGATGGATGGATGGATGGAGATATGTATGGATAGATAAATGTATGGATAGATATATGGATAGATAGATAGATAGATAGATAGATAGATAGATAGATAGATATATGGATGGATGGATGGGTGGGTGGATGGATGGATGGATATATATGTGGGTGAATGGATGGATGGATGGATAGATATATGGATAGATAGATAGATATATGGATAGATAGATAGATAGATATATGGATAGATAGATAGATAGATATATGGATAGATAGATAGATAGATAGGTAGATAGATATATGGATAGATAGATATATGGATAGATAGATAGATAGATGGAGATACGGATATATGGGTGGATGGATGGATGGATGGATATATATGTGGGTGGATGGATGGATGGATGTATATATGGATGGATGGATAGATAGATAGATAGGTATATGAATGGATGGATGGGTGGATGGAACCGGGGAGGGGAGGACGGTTATTAACGTAATTAACGTAATTAACGGCCCTGCGGGGAGGGGTCCCGGCTCGGTGGAGCGGCGTGGAGTGAGATGGCAGCCCCCCGCCCCGCTCCCGTCCGCATCCCGGTGGGGCCGTGGGGAGGAGCAGCGCAGGATGAGCCAGGGCTATCAATAAACGCTGCACCTGATGGCCACGGCTCCTGCCCGGCCTCAGGAGGAGTGCCTGGCAACCTAAATCAGGGTCTGTGTTCCAGAAAAGGCTCTCCTGCCCGCCTTGGCTCCCGACGGGCTTTGCATCATCACAAGGATGGAGCAGGTGGTACCCAGGGGCTGTGCCCACCCCTCTGTGCCCACCCCTCTGTGCCCACCTGCCCAACCCTGCTACCTGCCTTCTTCTGGCCCTCTACAGCCCACCTGTATTGCCCAGGAGTTGTTCAAGGTTCTATCTTTGAACCCCTGGGTTTTAGATCATGTGCATTTTGGGGGTGATGCTCTTTCCTGGGTGAGTGTGTCCTCTGTCACAGCCAGGGATGCACAGCGGCTTCCAAGTGTGACAGGAGCTTTTCACAGGAGCTTTTCAGTCCCTGACAGTGAAATGCTGGGGATAAACACGGAAATATACATGGAAATGTATGGAGGTGGAATATAGTTATTTATTGCCACTTGGATATGTTGTAATGGGTTCTTAAATTCGTTGTCAGGAGTCGCCTGCTGCTCAGGGCTGTAGAAGAGCCGTGATAAATCTTTGCATAATTAGAAGCAAAATTCTTTGAACAGCTGGCCTTGGGTTTGTGGCACGTGGGTTCTTAGAGAGGATTATTGCAAACCAATACCTGATAAAGGCAGAAGAGTGTCTCCTGTTAGAGTGTCCATAAAACACTATATCCTTCGGTACATGGTGTTTATCTCCATTTTCCAGGTCACCTGTGAATAAACTCTGCTACAGATTGATGGGGTTATTACCCCAGCCTGGGTGATGGAGGATGGGGGGCTTGTGTGACCCACATGGGGCAGGACAGAGAGGTGGGAGCCAGGGCAGCTCGGAGCTTTCACTTTCCTGCGGCCAGAGAAGCCCAGAATAAACAACTAAGCCCTCTGAGACAGGTCCCAGTGGAGCTTAGGGATGAGCTGCAAAGTCCCTTGTCCTCTGAAGTGTGTCCTGTGGCATCAGCAAAGCAGGTTCATGGTCTCCAGGCTCTTTCCCCTGGTTTGACTTTTCTCTTTTGCATTAGCTTTCTCTCCCAGCTGTGCTGGATGTGTGGTGGTTGAATACAAAGCTGAATCTCTCTTGCAGAGAGGACTTCACCTAGGTTTGTGTTTGCTGTCTGGTTCAGAAGTTAACTGGGACTTTTCTATTCCATCTTATAAACACAGACTGATCCATTAAGGACTAACTTCTCCATCCCAATGTCAGAGTCTCTGTTCTGGGGGTACTTGGTAATAGAATGATATTTATTTTTTGCAAAAAAAGAGACTTTCCTGAAGCAGAGATGAAATCATAGGCTCACAGAATCCCAGAATGGGCTGGGTTGGAAGGGACCTTAAAGACCATCCAGTTCCATCCCCTGCCATGGGCAGGAACACCTTCCACTAGCCCAGGTTGCTCCAAGCCCCATCCAGCCTGGCCTTGGACACTTCCAGGGATGGCTACTGAAGGACAAAATAAGCCAGTAACCTTTAGCAAAGCAAAAAAAGATTCTTTGCAACTTGTGCTGTCATTATAGAAGTGAGGGGAAAGAAAATCCCCTGGGGGCTATAAATTGCTCTCAGGAGGAAGCACAGAGCCCAGGTAGACTTTAAACTGTGGCAGTCCAGCTCAGGGTAACAGGGTGAAGCTCTGCTGAGTCACAGAAGGGTTTTTTCTGAGGTTACTTGAACAGATCCTAATGAGGGATGTGGGTTTCAGGATATCCAGGATAATATGTTGAAAATATTGGGAGCCTGGAGCTTCCCCCTGGTCTTTCCTGGTGGGAAAAAATACTGGAACTGGGGAGTTTTAAAGTAGGAAACTTACTGGAAGTGTGCCAGGTTAGTTATGCCCAGGATTAAGAAGATGAGCTTAAGTGATTAGTTTATTTTTATCTGGCTGTGTGTGCTTCCTGAGCACAGCCTTCATTCTGGCACCAGCCTGCAGCCCTTCTGTGTGCAGGGGTAATTTAGGGCCCCACCTAGCTCAGAAACAACTGAGAAACTTAGGTATTTTCCAACCTAATCTTTAAAAACTGGAGTTTTGCATCTCCAGACCCCTTTGAGCTTCTTGCCTTGTCAGCAAGAAACAGAAGTAGATACAGCTGCTGTTTTGGGATCTGAATTGCAAAAGTTACAATCTGTGTAAATAGAATAGAATAGAAGGGCAGGTGGCCATAGGATATCCTGTGTGTGGATGGGGAACATCCTCCCCTGCTGCTGAAGTTCCTAACCATTCCTTGGGAGCAATGCTGCCATTTCCCAGCCTCACATCATTATTTTCTGGCTGTTCCCACTTTCTATCCTGATCCTACTCAGGCAGTCACCCTTTAAATGTGGCAGATTGGTATATTGTGCTGATTTCTGCTGCTTTGAGCTGCACCACCTTCATAAGCTGTTATTATTACACCACCTTCTGAATGGATCCATCCCTGTCTCCTTGCCCAGCACTATTTCTGTGGATGGTTTGGCAATAAATGTGAGTGCTCGTTGACTGAAGGCAGTGAATATCTAACCTGGCTTCCTTTTCCAGGTACTACCCCTGCCTGCTGCCGGTTGTTTCAGAGCCCTGTGAGAATGCTGTGCTACACAGGTACCCTCTGAGCTTGTCAGCCAGCCTGTGCACTACCCTGGAAGTCTTAGATTTAGTTCCTTTGTAGTCTCCTTGCCTTGTCAGAGGATAGGTAGTCACTGCAGCCTGCTGGTTTGCAATGCCACAGCTCTGAGCCATCCTCACCCTCTGCTAATAACTGCTTTACACATAGTCTAGCCAACAGCTGAAGGCTTAGGTGCTCCTCTCCTCTCTCTCTGTGATGTTTCTCCCAAATGTGTGGGTCACTCTTGCTTTGTGGAGCTTGGAATTCATTCCTCACATCTGGCTCTGATGACAAACAAGCTGCTATTGTCTGACTCTCTGTGTATTCAGCTGGGGTGGTCTGATGGAGGCAGTGAAACTGCCTTGTGGCTGGGTTTGGTTGTGAAATGTTTTCTTGGTTCAGCCAAAATGAGCTGGGCAGCCTGGAAGGCAATGGGGGGTAGTTTCTTGGTGCAGGGACTGACCTGAGTGGAGCTGTGACAGCACTGAGTGCTCACCCTGGTAAGTGCTGAGGAACTGCTGTCTCCTTTGCTCTGGCTCTTTGGCAGATTAACATATTCAGGAGTTAATAGCAGCAATGTGGGCAGAGGTAAGTTTGTGGTGACAGCTGACTTGGTCTTTCCTTGGTGATGAATATGATCCATGGGGGTTCATTAAATTAAAGGTTCTCTGTTCATAGGACACAGGTGAGGGGTTTTCATTTTTCCCATGCATTGAGTTGGAAGATAACAGAGTCCATGAGACATTCAGGATGGCAGTGGTGCTGTTGGAACAAGGATCTGGAAGTCAGCCATCATGTGCCATCCACTGAAAAACAGGGAGATCTTCAATTGCAATAAGTTATGGAAGTGTTTGCAAGTATTGTGAGTGAAAACTTCCCCATCCTGTGTTTTCAGCAAGTGAGTTGCATGCTCTGTGCCTGAGCAGGGCTGCATTTCAGCTGTAGAGCGTGGCATTCAGGATGGAAGCTGCTAGTGAAATGAATATTAAATCCATATCTTGGGAAGATCTTCAACTGTTTTATAGCCTTCTGAACAATCCCCGTGCTCTGTGTGACAAAATGTGGTTTCCTTAAGAAGCAGAGCTGATCCTGCTGGGTGAAGTGGAACACATTTCTTCCCCAGGATGCTCATATGTCTTTCTCTCTCTTTCAGGTTTAACTGGAGTGAACTGACCCCTCTGGGGTCGTGGGGAAGGACCCTTGGCCTGCAGACAGAGAACTCCCAGTTCCTCCTGGAAGGAATGCCTTTCCGCATATTTGGGGGCTCCATGCACTATTTCCGAGTGCCCAGGGAATACTGGGAGGATCGGATGCTGAAAATGAAAGCCTGTGGCTTAAACACCCTCACCACGTAAGTGTGCCCCCTCCCCAGGCTCTCACACCTCTCCCCTCCTCTGGGGTAGCTGCTGGGACTTTATCATTCATTCCAGTGGGCCATAACAATGTGTTTCCATACTTGTTGTTGTGAGAAAAGACATAAAAAAGAGTAGAGGGGCCTCAGGTTTTCTTTTGAAGCCTCCCAGCCTGCATTATCCTTCACCTGCACTGCCCTAACTCTGCCTTTCAGGTACGTGCCCTGGAACCTTCATGAGAAAGAAAGAGGGAAGTTTGACTTCAGTCAAAACCTGGATCTAGAGTATGTGGTACAGACAGCTCTGTTCTTAAATACCCCTGGGTTTTGGGAGGATGTGCCTCTGGGGTCTGGCTGAAGAGCATTTCCAGCTTTTGAAGCAAAGCTGTATCTCCATCAGGCAATGGGGCTTTAATTCCTCCCCCTGCCTTCTGGAGTCCTGGGAACTTAATGGGTTCAGCACCAATCCAGCATAGGTGCTTCATCAAGCAATTCCCTTCTGGTTTTGGCACCTGAATTTCATGGGGATTGCAGCATTAGGAGTGTGTGGAGCAGGGATTCTGCAGGCAGACAATAATGCTGCTCTCTGCATCTCCAGGGCCTTCCTTTCCTTGGCAGCCAAAAATGGGCTGTGGGTGATCCTGCGTCCTGGGCCTTACATCTGCTCTGAGTGGGACCTTGGTGGTCTGCCCAGGTAAGTGTGTGAAGGATTCAGCTGAGGGGAGCATTTGGGACAAACCAACCCAACCCTCTGACCATGCAGTTGAGCCTCCTTCACAGGAATTGTTTTGGAATGGCTGGCTGCAGGATGGGGATATTTATTTTCTGTGTCCCCAAAGTGGGTGAATATTCATTATCTTACTGAGCTCCTCTAATTTCTTTTGAGTGTTTATCTTTAAAATAATAACTGTTATGACAGCCTACAGCAAGGAAACAGAATTGGGGGAACCCATCCTCTATTGCTGTTGCATCTTGACTCTCTATAACGTGAATATAAGAATTTCCTTCATCTCAGGTCTCTCTTAAAAGTTCTCTTAGAATATCTGTATTATATGGGTGGAGTAATCAAGGCCCCCAACTTTTCCAGCCTTCTTGGTGTATTTTCCCCTAAAGCACACACTGAATTTTGCCCTAAAACACACACTATATGTTCCCCTAAAGCACACAGCTTGCTGTAAGGGGCTCTGAGAGCTGAGGGAACACATCAGCACTGGGACTTGCCTGGTTTCTAGAGCCCAGTGGAGCCAGTGCCAGGTTCTGTACCACTTGTTTTTCCTCCCTGCACACAACATAAACCTCAGTGGAGACACTTGGCAAAATGTGGGGATTATTTCTCTTAATCTTTTCACTTTTAGAATTCCCTGCCTTGGGCACCAGAACTGCCAAGAGCAGGGCTACTTGTGACCAGAGCCAGTAGCCACCTGAGTGTTAGATTGAGAGGTGCAGCTATTGTTAGTTGTTGTCACATCACCCACGTATTTTTGTAATCAGGCAGATGAAAAATTCTGATAAAGAGCAACAGTACTATTCCCATTTTACAGATAAAGAGCAGATGATTTTGTAAGCCCACTGAGCTGCATTTAACATAGAGGAGTTGGGTCTTTCAGCCCTCTGGAAGGATGTTACTTAATCCCTCCTTGTGCAGAGACAAGGAAGGCTCACTCTGCTTAAATGGTTACAGCACTATATTGTGCTCTTCCACCAATTGCCCTTTTCTGTGTTAAACCCAAACAGAACTAAGTCTTGTAAGTAGAAACAATGGGAACAATGACTGGAAGCTTTGTTTTGAGCAATGTTTGGGATCTTTATGAAGGAACACTTGGTTGTGGAGTGCCCTTGGGAATGCAGGGAATTCCAGAGTAACCTTTACAGAGATAAAATTAACCCTTGAAATATTTGGGCAAGTTTATGAAATAGTTTAGGCTTGAAATTGCAGAACAAAAAGGAGGGGAAGAGATTGGCAATTGAAGCCTGGGCTTATTTAAAGGTGTGAGTGGTGGGCAGCCTCAGCCTCACATGGTGACATTCCCAACTCCTGCACTGTGGCCAAGTGACACAGAAGCACCAGTGATTCCTGCCCAGGTGTGGGTGGTGTTATCTCTGGCAGCTTGACTGGACAGGAGACTCTAACACATTCTCTTTGCTGCTTTTCCATAGCTGGCTGCTGCAAGACCCAGAGATGCAGCTGAGGACAACCTACAAGGGCTTCACAGAAGCTGTGGATGCCTATTTTGATCACCTGATGCCTGTTGTTGTCCCTCTCCAGGCAAGTCCAACCCTTTAGCCTCCCCACAAGTGGGTTCTGGCTGCACAGGTGGGGGTGAGCTCTGTGTAACAGCAGCAGGTTGAAGCAGTAACAAAAAAAACCAGTTTTTTATAGAAACCAGCAAGGGCTGGTTGGTTTGGGAGCATGAGAGGCTGGAGCTGAGTCCATGTGGGGCTGGTGCCTCTTTCCTGCAAGGCACTGTCACTGGGATTTTGTTCCCTGGGGTTAGAAATCATGGTAAATAACTTGTCCCTTTTGTTGCCCACAGTACAAGAAAGGAGGTCCCATCATTGCAGTGCAGGTGGAGAATGAATACGGTTCCTACGCCAAAGACCCCAACTACATGGCCTATGTCAAAATGGTAATGGGGGCACTTCTGCTTCTCCCTGTGCTCAATCTCTCCCACAAACCACCTTCCTTAGGGTGGGTTCTTTCTTCTGAGTAACTTCAGAGACCCTTGAAAGCTTCAGTGCCTAATCCAGCTGCATTTCCTTGATGTTTCTTCCTGGAGTGGGAGCCTCTCAGTCCTGAAAAGGCTGTGTTCTTCTGTCTGCTGGGGAAGAGGGTGATAGGAAAATGGGAGGTGTCTGTAGTGCATAGCTGGTCTTCAAGAAGCTTCTCCTGGGAGTCCTGCTTTGCTTCTCTTAGATGACATTAGATAAAATTTTCCCTTTGTTGACTTTCCTGGGAGGAAAGTTGGTGTGAACAAGCCACCAGCACACTCCTAAAGTTGTGCAATCTGGAGCTCAGCATCAGGCAGGTTAATTTGCCTAATGCCTCCTTTACCCCTGTCAAAAAGCGATTAGATTGTGCCCTGGCTCCTGCCTCTGAGTGGGAGATAAGGAGCTGCCCTCTGCCCACGGGGGCAGCTTATCCTGGTGGATCTCACAGCAGTCTGACCTGTTTATTTACCCCAGTGCCACTGCAAGGCAAGCAGATAACAAGATCTGCAGTGTGTCTTGCAGGGTTTGTTGTTTAATTTCTTCTCCCTGAATGCTTCAAGGTGCTCCTGCACGTGAGGGAGGTCACCCATCCAGTGTGTACATGCTGTAAAATGTTCCCTGCTAGCATTATCAGATCTTTGTGAAAGCTTTTGGGTGCTCCAGCTTCACCCTGAGCACCCTGAGGCTCAGCTTGTTCTGTTGCTCAAGGTGTGCAGAGGCTCTTCAGGCAAATAAATCCCCTGGGAGGAGTGTTAATCTGCATAGAGCTGTGCCTGCTGCTGACCTAACTCCATCTCGTGGGGTGATTTAACTTTGCTTACAGGGTTAAATATGTAACATATACATATACAAACAAGTATATATATATACTGGAATATAAATATGTATATACTTGTATATATACAAACAAGTTCAAGATATAATGCCAAGCAAATGGTTTGCAGAGCCCTAAATGGACTACAGAGACTCTGGGGGGGTCTGAGCAGCCTGTAAAGCTCTCCTTGCTTTTCCATGGCTCAGGGAGGAAGGAGCTTGTGCTGTTTCACAGACTTGTCAGGACACAGTCCCTTGCCAGGCCTGTGGGTGGGTTTTTACAGTGCTGTTTCATCATATTCTGGGATTGTATGCAACTTGCATCTTAGGAAGTGTGGTGTAGTGGTTAGAGATGAAAATGTGGGAAAGCAGGATTTGCAGGGATTCCTTTTAGGTTGGAGTGGGATCTGAGGTGAGGTGGGGCTCCTGTTCTGTGTTCTGGTTTGGGCCTCAGGCTTTGAATGTGGCAAGGTGAAGAATTCACATTCAGCATATATGGCAAAGTTGTAATCTTCCTGGAATTAATCTACTTATTAAAAAACACCCACAACTCACACAAAAACTCAAATCCCTGTCCTTGTCTCACTCTTTTAGGCAACAGTGCCATGAAAGGTGTATTGACACATCCCTCAGGCTGTTAACACAATGGCTTTTCTTCTTTTTTAACTTAGGCCCTGCTAAAGAGAGGGATTGTGGAGCTGTTGATGACCTCAGACAACAAAAATGGGCTGTCATTTGGCTTGGTGGAAGGAGGTATGTGCTTGTGGAGACAAGGTAAGGCAGTGATCTTTGGGAACATGGCTTTTGAAGGACAACATTCCCTAAGCTGCACCCCCCAAGGGTGTTCTGTTTGCACCCCAGAGGAGGGACCCCTGGGCTGGATGGTGCACACCAGAACAAGCCCAGTCCCTTCCCAGAAAGGTTTAGGTGGTGGTTTTGCCATGGAAGGTATAACAAAGGACTGGGTATCTGTACTGCCCAGTGCCTCAGGAGATGGCAGCACCCAGCATTTCTTACAAGGCTGAAGATACTACTTATGGCTTCATTTCAATATATATTAAACAAAGACCTCAGCAATTACTAACAGTAATAAGTTATTCCTAAGATAGCTGTTTTGCAGTTAAAAAGGGAAGAAGGTCCATCTAAACCTTGATTCTGAAATGCACATGTTGGAAGTTTTAGCAGTAGTTTGTGGGGCAGCCTTATCTTCTCAGCAAGCTTCCTTTGGGGTGAGCAGCCTTAGGCAGGCAAAGGAGGGTATCAGGTGTGCACAGTGCAAAAGGATATCCACTTTCCCTTTGAAAAAATATAATTCCATTAAAGTTTAGCACCCTCCTCCTTTTCCCCATGAAGAAATGGAGGTGCAGCTGTTGGAGTTTCACTGAGCCCTAAATCTGGCTGTTTGGGGCACAGTGTAACATTGATTCTCACATTTCCAGGTCATTTCAGCTGAGATTTAATCTGTCCTTGTCCTTGGTTCCAGTTCTTGCCTGAGGAGTATTTCTTCTCTGAATGAAGTGTTTGCAGGGTGCAGATTTTGAGTGCTCCTGTCATCACTCAGTTGTAAATAATGTTAATTTTCTAGTCTCAAACATGGAGATGATTAAAGGGAAAGACTTTCCCCTCCTTTTTTGCCCTCCTCTTGTTTTTATATGACAGTATGAGAGGGACAAAGGCAGTGAAGTCCATGGGCCTTCACAAAGGAGGGTGATGTTCTTCTGTGGATATTTTTGGATGTGCAGCAGTTTTCTGCTGTGACCACACAGAGTCACTCTCTCCCTACCAGAGAGCTGGCAGGAGAAGGGCTGGTGTGGAAATCCCTGCCTTGCCCTCATCTCCTGAGGCAATGTGTGCTGCCTCAGAGCTCCTTCTTGCTTGGAGTTGTCTTTTCTGGCATGTTCATACTGGGAGCTCTTTGACACCAATTTGCCCCTTGGATGTCACAACAATCTGCTCATTAGAGGCAGCATGTCAGTCATGGGATGTGTGGAATAACTGAGGCTCCAAGTGGGACAGCAGCAGGGTGGTAGGAAAGGGCTAAAGGAGGGTCAGAAGGGGCTAAAGGAGGGTCAGAAGGGGCTAAAGGAGGGTCAGAAGGGGCTAAAGGAGAGTCAGGATCACTTCCCACCCCTGGAAGTGTCCCAGGCCAGGCTGGACAGGGCTTGGAGCAACCTGGGCTAGTGGAAGGTGTCCCTGCCCATGGCCCAGGGATAAGATGATCCTCAAGGTCCCTTCCAACCTACCCTATGATTCCAAGCTGGGAGGCTCTGACCTGACACAGCACAGCCCCTCTGAGTGACAAAATTAAGCCTCTGATGTCCCTCCAGGACCACAGTGGGGAGCTGTGTGTATGTGGGAAGTACATCCTGTGAGAAGGATGAATAAGGCTCTCCATTTTCATGGTGTGCTGTTAATCTGCATGAACAGCAGAGTTGGGCTTGTTCTCCTTCAGGAGTGCCAGCTAATGTATTACAGCAGTGCTAAATCCACGTTTTATTTTGTTCTCCCTTCATGTTTTCTGTGCCAGTTCCTTTAGCTCAGCACAGTACATAGGTCAGCCTATTAAAATCCAGGTATAAATAGTGAGAAGTGAGCTTTTCCTTCTGTAAATATTCTGTTTGAAGTGCTCTGTCTGACACAACTGGGGCTGGATTTGATCTCAGCTCTCCTGTAAGAAGTCGATTTTTAATACAGAGTCATATCCTTGCTCTTGCATTTCCAAAGGTTCTTTGGGAGAAATATCAATGTGACCACGGGCTACAAGAGGAGGAAAATGGTTCAAATGGGTACCAGGGGCTGGGACATTGATCCCAGATTAGTGTCTTCTGTCCTGCAGGCAGCTGTTCCCACTCCCAGCCTGGAGATCCAGCAGCACACCCAGTTGGTTCCCCTGCTCTCACAGGGCAGAAGCACAGAAAACTCTTCCAATTCCAATTCTCTCTGGTTCACTTATCCTGTGGTTTTTCCTGCTCACCCCCACAGACATGACAAGCTATAGGATATTGCCTGGGTAGCAGTTCCTGCAGCTAAAGCCTGGGAGATCAGTGGGGCGTCCACATAGGACTTTCTAATAATTTTGCCTTTATGTGGTGCCTTTTATCTAAGGATCTCCAAGTCCTTTGCAGGCTCTAATTAAAGCTTGTGGCACCCCATGAGCTGCTCTGATGCTCTCTCTTTCTGGTACCTCTGAACATTAGAGCTGAATGATGGCCTGCAAGTGTTCCACTGTGTGCTGTGGTCCAGTTGGATTCTGCACACCCAGCAAAGACTTTGATGGGAAATTTCTAAGGAGGATATTTTGGTAGTTCAGAAGATGTTCCACTTCCCCCTGAGCTTGTGCTGGGCTGATGTCTAAAGAGATGGTCCTCTGCATGTTTGGTATGAGTCTAAATTAATACATTTTCCTTTTCCCAATAGCACTGGCCACTGTTAACTTTCAGAAACTGGAACCTGGGCTTCTGAAATATCTGGACACGGTACAGGTAAGATGCAGAAACACTTTGTTCATCCAGATTTTCCAGGACAGCATTAGAAGTGAAGCCTGTTTGGATTTTGTGTGTTATTTTGGGATTTTCTTCTCATTAGGCCAAATCCCTCTGGAATCAGTGAAGGAGGATTTAGGTATGCTGTTAGCCAGCACCTTTCCATCCAGCTATGCCCTTTGCTTAGCTGTTAGGGGTTATATTTCTTCACACTTTCAAGTGGTGATACCCAGCAGCTTCCCAGTTCACAGCTGTCAGACCTCTCTCTTGAAGTTCTATCATGTTTTTCCCAACCTTTTTTACCCTGATGATGTGGATGCTGTCAAGAGTTGCTCTGCTGCAGTGTTTCAGGGTGCACTGTGGTGGCTGTGGCAGTCACCTCCAATACCTCCCATTCAGTGTAGATTGGGGAAGTTTTAGTGTGTCACTGGGGCATCTTTAATCCCCTGTGCTGTCAGAGGTGTGGATCAGGAAGGGAACACTTGATGTGACAAGTATCCTGATTGTGATGAGGGAATAGTGAGGGAACAGCAACTTTTGGGTTTTGGCCTCTGCCCCCATCCCTGATCAATGCTCTGCTCACCTCTTCCCTTGGCCTTTCCCTGGGCTCTGGGAGAAAGTCTTGCTGCTGGATGTTTAATACTACTACTTTAATTTCTTTTCCTGTGCTGGCAAAAGGGGCTCTGCTGGATGTGCTTTCACCTTCTTTAGGTCTTCCAAAATTCCCCAAACCCTGCAAAAGAACAGAAGGTGGCACCTTCCCCACCAAACAAATGCAACGTGGCTCCAAAAAAGCAGCTCCTCCTTTGCCACACTGACTAATTACAAAATAGGAAGCCTGTTATTCATGTTTTTTAGGGATTATTAAGATGTGTTATCTTTTCCTTGTTAAGGGCTTTTGTTCCAGAGGGTGATAAAATTCCTTCTTTGACTGGTTTACTGGGGATGGATTGGTTGAATGTATTTTCAAGAGCTGCTCTGTACCTGGAACATTGAGGTGATTACAGGCAGTTGTTTTCTCCTAATGAAACACGAGTTTCTTTAATGCCACTCACCTTGGCCAAATCCTTTGGCATCAGATAAAGCCCCTATCAAATAAAAAGTAAAATTGAGTGGAAATGAAGACCATGAGGCTGGAGTGGCAGCACATGTTGTCCTGTCTGGGTGGAATTCTGCAGGAGCTAAGGGAGCTGGCAGGGGGTGACAAATGGGAAGCAATTGCTCTGTGTGCAGAGCCTTTAATGAAGACCTAATTCCTGCAAAGGCTAATTCTTGCCTGCCAACACCATATGCAGCATTAAAAAGGCATTAACAGCTAAGGTCTGCTGTTCTACCTTGGCAGGCACTGCCTGCCCTGCACCTGCAAACTCTCAGCTGGCAGTGGCATGGCAGATAAGCAGACATTTATAAATGTGTATTTCCAGCAGAAACTAAACAGTGACAGTTGGTTTGTGATTGGTTTTTTTTTGCTACAGCTCTACTAAACAACAGAATCTAGAATTGTTTGGTGTCACCTGATTGTGTGCTGTGCTTTTGCTTTGTGCAGAGGCACAAAGCTTTGTTTGCCTTTCTGGGTATTGCTGTCTCACAGCATCTTGTTCCTCTCATGTCCAGAGCTCCTTAGCTGCCTTTTTTCTCTGCCAATTGAGAGGAAAACACTCTTGTAAACCATTTCACTAATCTGGATTTGAACAATGCTTCTCTAGAAAACAGGGGTGAGTGCAAGACTTCCCTGAATCCATTTTAACTCTCTTTTTTCTTTTGACACAGAGAGACCAGCCAAAGATGGTGATGGAGTACTGGACTGGGTGGTTTGATAACTGGGGAGGCCCTCACTATGTCTTTGATGCAGATGGTGAGCTCCAGATTGTGTTCTTGCAGCCAGGGGAACATGTTACCTTTCGTGGGAATATGGTGAATTTCAGCCTCTTGCAAGTGTAGCACCTTCTTCGTGGTTTAAAAGCTCATTAGGAAGCCTAGTACTAAAAAAATAAACCAACAGCTCCAGATCCTCCAGGGCATCCAAAGTGCAGTGAAAACAGAGCTATATAAGTCTGTTTTAATGACTCTCTTATCCTCCTGCAATTGTCTTTGTAATTGGGTCATTAGTGTGTTCAGTTTAGGAGTCTGGCTGAGTAGTCCTTACAACTCCTCTGCTTAAAAGCAAAATTCCTGCTTGAGTCCATGAACTTTACCCTTTCTCACTCAGAGGAGAGGATTATTTGAATGTATTAATGTGTCCCAAATTGTTAGTAGATGTACAAGCCCTTAGTGAAGGCAAGATACAAATCACAACACAGATCACTGTAACTGCACAGGCGTCACAGGGCTCAGGATTTTTGTGTCTGCCTCGAACTCCTGGCAGTGCCAGAGCCCAGCTTTGTGGTCTGTGGCCCCCCTGGCACTGCCCTTCCTTTGCAGAAATGGTGAACACTGTGGCCAGCATCCTCAAAACAGGAGCATCCATCAACCTCTACATGTTCCACGGAGGCACCAACTTTGGCTTCATGAACGGGGCTCTGGAAGCTGATGAGTACAAGTCAGATGTCACCAGTTATGGTGAGTCTTGTCACTGCTTTGCTCCTGTGCTGGGAGGGCAGCTCTGACTGTCCCTGGGCTGGGGACAGTTGACAGAGACACTGGGAAATGGTCACTAGAACCACTCTGACATTAAGAGAGGAGCTCAGAAGCAAATACCTGTCTAAAAGGAGGGTTTACATTAGTGTTTCCTGTTTCCAAACCCATTCTAGGATGTGGAGGATCCCCTTATTGGTTGTAAATAGAAGCATCACAAAGGGTGACTTTGCTTCTCTTCTTTCTAGGGAGAGATGGTGATCCAAGAGACCACTCTGGTTTTTGATTTTACCAAGTCCAATTGTACCATAAATCTCTCCTCATCTCAACAGCCCTTTGTTAAAATGGTTAATTGTTGACTTTATCCTGTGTGAAATTCTGGATTATGTGCAAATTAGGTCTCTAAAAGTATATTGCTCCTTCCTGAATGGCTCTTCTCCAAAGTAATGGTTGTTTAGTGACAGTCACTGAGATGAAAGTGCACAGGTCTCCATAATATAGACATTGCTTGTGCTTTGGGCCTTTGCTTCTTGCACAAAGCTGTCCCAGAGCTGCTGGGTGTTTTTAAATCACATGTGCTGCTTTTCCAGATTATGATGCTGTGCTGACAGAGGCTGGAGACTACACATCCAAATTTTTCAAGCTCAGACAACTCTTCAGCATGATCATTGGTAATTATAAATCCAGGAACCAAACTGCTGTTCTACCTACAGTGTTAAATGAGGGAATTGTTTGAACTGGCCCTTCTGCTGGAGTTGGTTGCTTGGCTGGGTGATATTTCCAAAAGATGGGAGGGAGGACCAAAGGTCTGTGTTGTCTGAAATCATTGTTCCATCTTTCTCTTTCTTTTTGCCTCCCAGGCCAGCCTCTTCCTCTGCCTCCCATGATTGAAAGCAAGGCATCATATGGAGCAATCCTCTTGCATCAGTACATCTCTCTCTGGGATGTGTTACCTCCTCTTTTACAGGTAACAACACCTGGTTGAATGCATCTCACACCTAAAAGGCACCCCCTCTTTGGTGCTAAAGGCAATTAGTGCAGTGGCTTGTTATCCCATGAGGACAAGGTTGGGGAATGTTTTGTCAAGGATATGCAAAGGCAGCAGATCTTTTATCTTACTTTTTTTCACTGCTCCTTCTCTTCTCTTGGAATTCCAGTTTTGCAAGTCCTTGGCTGCCTTTTCTGGTACCTTGCTGTAGCTTTCAGAGAACCATGAGGGAATTAGGGTTGGAGCAGATCCCAGGAGGCTCCAGGGAAATGTACCCTGTGGCAGAGTGTAAACCTGTCTGAAATGAGCTGTCAGTGCTGAGAAACCACTCCTGACATTAAATTTGCTTCTCCTTTGCAGCCCATTAAGTCAGAATTTCCTGTTAACATGGAGAATCTGCATCTGAACGACAGCACTGGGCAGTCCTATGGATATGTGCTCTATGAGACTGTCATTTTTGGTGGTGGCCAACTGCACACAAGGGACCATGTCCGTGACAGAGCACAGGTAAGGAGCAGAGGGCAGCTGGGACCAGCTTGGGTTGGTGGAAGTGCTTTGGTCTGGAAAACTAGGCAGGAAATGAGGGGAAATGTGAGCTTTTAGGTTAGGAGTGTGATTCTCTCTTTCCAGTTCTCACCTAAGCCCCAACCCTTACCATTTGTAATTAAATTTGAGTTTCCAGTTTACTAGAACTTAGAATATCTTTAAACATCAGAATGTTGAATATTCTGATAAATATTGTGATTTTTTTTCCCCCCATCTGGACTGAATCAGTGACACATTTGTGGACACTGAGTTGTAGTTTGAAGCAGAGTTTCCTCCCCAAATACACCTTCAGTAACCTGTGCAACACGTGGTTCTAATACAGCTGATGAGCAGTTGCTGTTGTTTGCTGTGCTCTGTTCTGCAGGTGTTTGTTAACACTGTGTATGTGGGGGAGCTGGACTACAACACAGTGGAGCTCTCCATTCCTGAGGGACAGGTAACTAACTGAGGGTTGCTCCCAAGGGTGTGGATCACAGAGATCACTAAAGAGGGATTTCTCCCAGGAAGGCACCTCCCACCTAACCCAGACCAACTGGTACAGCAGGGGATGGTTGTTATACCCCAATTAGACACTATCTCACGAGTGAAATACAGTGTGATTTCACTGCCACGTCACTGTTTGTGAGGGAAAAGTGGGGTTTGGATACTTTTCCATGGAGAAGATTCAAGTTATTCAAGCACAAAGTTTGCCAGTCTTCCTGCCACACCCACGAGTGACAACATCAAGTACCTGTACCTTGTTTGTGCAGATTAAATCCATAGGGGCTTCATCTTCCTTAGCACAAAGCAAGTTCTAAGGGGATTTAGAGGCTTGTGCACCTTTTGGATCTCAAATTAAATAAAGGGGAATGTTTCTCTAAGCTCTAAGACTAGTCTTACTAGGAGCTGACACTAAGACTAATGTACTGATTGAACACATGTCAACAGAGTGGCTTTAGGAGTAGGGGAGGGGGTGGATACTCTAATTGTCCTTAAGCCTTGTGGGAGGGTTTATGACATGAGCCTGACCTATCTCAAACTCCATTTCTGGCTCTGGGGGTGATACCAAAATGGCAGAAAACTTTGATGCAAAGGCTGAGATCTCCTCAGTGCTGTACCTGCAGTGGCAGGACTTCAAAGTAAGCTGAGAAATGGCAGCTGCCAAAGGTTTTGGTGCCTCCTGCCCTCTGAAACACCTCTGCTAAGCAGGCATTAAGGCTGGTCCAGCACTGGTGCAGCTGCTGCTCTTCCTTTTGTTTTCCCCAGGGATTCAGGCAGCTGAGGCTCCTGGTGGAGAACCGTGGGCGTGTCAATTATGGCCTGGCCCTGAATGAACAGAGGAAAGGTGGGTTGAATCCTGTGTTTTCAAACTGGCCTGGAGAGTTCTCTGAGTTGAAGCTCTATAGAACTCTCTGTGTGCTTTGCACAGAAGCAGCCAAGGACCCAGCACAGCTCTTGTGGGGCTGGACATGACTGGGAGTTGCTGGGGAATGGTGTGAGGGAGGGAATGTGCTAAAAAAATCTCATCACCTACTATCTGGAGGGTCACAGATGAAAAGCAGTGGCTGTTTAATGCCTTGCATTAAGGCTTCTTATTTTATAGGGGTGCAGCTAAAGCCAAGGCCACCAGTGAATCTTACTCTGCTCTGGGTTTCCTAGGTGATGTTCACATTCCCTTTCTCTTGCTCTGTGAGCATTTTACTTCATAGGGAGAAAAGGAGAATACCTTCTTTAATCTGTGCTTTCCCCTGGGGGGTTGATATTGGAGGATCATACCATTTAAAAACTCACACAATATCAGGAGTGAACTGCATCCTTTGAGCAGAAATGACTGAAATGCTCAAGTCTATCACACACAGTGGAGCTGGAAGAAGGTGAAAACCCCAGCATTCTATTTTAGTGGGAAACTCTATGCAAAAGCTATATAAAATAGGCTGATGGAGTTAGGCACATGACTGTATAGATTTTATTTAATGCAGGAGAGGTACATAAAGCCTCTGGGCTGCTTAGGCAGCCTCAAGTGCAGGACCCAGAAAGAATGATTTTAACAAGAGAGTGCTAAAGGTAAATCACTGATTAAGGTGCCTTAAGTTCCTTGGATGAAAAGCACTGGATCAGCACTGGCCATCAGTGCTTGCCCATGTCATATTTTGCTGTGCCTGTTAGAGAAGTAAGTGCTCTGAAAAAATCTGAATAAACTGAAATCCAACAATACCAACAACCCCCACCTGCTCCATGTGCCAACAGCGTTTTCTCTTGGAGGGTGTTGAACGACTCTGAGTGGAAGCAAAGGGGAGAATGGAGAGGCCAAAGTAGAGAAATGTTCCCCACTCAATCTGGATGAGCAATGGGACCATATGGACTCTAATTCCATTGCAGAACGTGGCTGCTTTCCATCCCCTGCTGTTCCTCGCATTCAAATAGGGAAATCCATCAGCTTTAGCTGTTTTCCAACTCTTCATTACCCCCATTGCTCTCACAGGCCTAATTGGTGACGTCTTCTTGAATAAAACCCCCTTGAGGAACTTCAAGATTTACAGTCTGGAGATGAAACCTGCCTTCATGAAAAGGTTTGTGGGGTTTAAACAATTATTTTGTCTTCCTCCTCTGAAAGCGCCTGTTTAGCAGCAGTGCACAATCTGATGGGGAGCAGCTGAATGCATGAGAAAGGCAACACAAGGTAACAGGAGGGAGGTGGGTTTTTGCACTGAGAAGTTCCTTGCTGATAGATTTGCCTGAAATAGTGCAGAAAATAGTGCTAGTTCATCCATACCATTTTTTAGAATGCAATGTGTTCACACTGTGCAGGATTTAAAGATTTCCTTTCAGGTTGTACAGCAAGGTTAGGTCAGGGAGGTAAAAGTAAGGCTTAGCCACATGTTGGAAAAGTTTGGGTCTTTCTGGAAATTACCAATATGGCTGATAGATTTAGTAATTCAGACTTCAAGGGATGAATTAATTCTGGAAAGCTACTAATAGTGCATTAACAATCCAGATGGCTTCCTCTCTTTTATGTTATTGTGCTTTAATTCAAGAAAGGAAATGTAGCAGGGGGACATTGAGGAGTCTCTGACAGCAGATACAGAAAATTTTAGCACATATTTAAGCCCTGTGAACTCTGGCCACAATCCAGAGAGACTCTTCAGTGATGTTGTTAATACCAGAAAGCAAGTTATGTGCATCCCCCAAGATATCACAGCTCCCCCATTTTGTGTAGGAAGAAGAGAGAGAGACAACATTAAACTGAAATGGCTTTTAAAATGAAAAAAAGTCCATGTTTTGAAATTTCCAAGGACAATTTTACCAGGTGCTGAAGGATTCTAATTGATGGGGTAACTCCCAACCTTTTGGACTGCAGGGTGTTAGAGAACTGTTTCCAGTGAGGAACATTTAAAGCAAGTGAGTTGCCATGGCCAAATAAAAGCAAGATTAGTCACCACTGCCCTCAGTCCCTGGCTGGTGACCAGCAGCACTGGAACACAATCAGCTTACAGTCCCCAAGGGGGAGGAGGGAGTGGGGTGTTGTGAAAGGAACTGTCACAGGCTTTTAGTTGAATAATTCAGTAGCAGTCAGGCTGCACTGGATCAATAACTTCCCTGAGTCCAAGAGATGCAGCTCCTAAGGGTTGGCAGGAACACGTTCTGACAGGAGCTTAAAGCTTCTCCACTCCTTGTTTCCTCTTCTGCTTCTGCCCTGCTCCCAAACTGTTGCCACAGGTAAGAAATAATTGCTGCAAACTTGCAAGGATGTGTTTGTGTTCCTGGACAGGAGCAGGGGCAGGAATGTCTGGTTTGACTCCTGTCAGTTCTGCAGGTTTTCCTTTAGCAAGCCACAGGCATTGAAAGCACAGGGGCAAAGCTGAAGGAGGATGGGTATTTCAGCAGCCAACATGAAGCAGAGCTTCTTAGCACAGAATCACACTCTGCTTTGGGTTGGAAGGGACATTAAAGCCCATCCAGTGCCACCCCCTGCCATGGGCAGGGACTCCTTCCACTAGCCCAGCCTTGCCTTGGACACTCCCAGGGATCCAGGGGCAGCCACAGCTTCTCTGCCCACCCTGTGCCAGGGCCTGCCCACCCTCACAGGGAAGGATTTTTCCCTAATATCCAATCTACACCTCTTGTTCAGTCTGAATCCTTTCCTCCTTTCCTGTCCCTATCTGCTCTCATAAAAAGCATTTTGTGTTGCTGTGAAATATCAGAGGTGGTGGGAGCCCCAGATACCCTTCTCCTGCCCCACAAGCTGGGCTCCCAGTGCTGTGGAGCAGGAAACACCAGTACCCCCCTGTCTGAAGTGGGTCCCTCTCTTTCAGCCTGCAGCACGTTGCTGGATGGAGCTCAGTCCCAGATTACTTTGTTGGTCCAGCGTTTTTCCGTGGAAGGCTCTGGGTAGAGCAACAGCCACAGGACACTTTCCTGAAGCTACAGGCAAGTCCTGCTTTTTCTTGATCAAGATTCAAAAAGAGCTGGCTAGAGGGACACTTGTGCACTAGCTGTGACTGTAGTTCTCCAGTTCTTTAGTCTTCCTCTGGGCTTGGAGAATTATTCTGGGGGTGTAGAAGTCTTCTCCAGCTGGCAGGTCATTCTGTTCAGTCTGTGCAGTATTGACCCTGCAGAGCTGCTAATGACCACTTAGTCTTTTTTATTGACATACAAATGCTATTTGCTATTTACTAGAGGGGTAATGAGCACAAAAAAATAAAGGAGGGACTAGTTTTATTCTTGTCTCCTTGATGTGACATGGAAAAAGTCACTTCTTTGTAGACATGGCATGGGAATTAGCATTCCTGTCATCCTTCTGTGGGAGACTGCTGCTCCTGCATGGAACTTCAGATGAGATATTAAGTATTATTAAACTCTCTCCTCTGATTTGCCTCCCTTAGAGCCAAGGTTTATACCAATCATTACTGTACTGCTCACTTTCCCATTTAGGCTTTGTTGTAAAATATGCCAGTCAGCAGCAATAGAATATTTCTGTCACCTGGGAAAGAGGTGAGGGGAAAGAGGTGAGGGGAGATATTCCATGCTTGGGAAGGAATAAAGGCCTGTCTGTTCCAAGGGATGAAGTTTCCTGTCCAAGCACAAACTGCACATTTTTGAAAGCCTTATCCCTTTAATTAGTACATTAAGGATAACTCCTGTTCAACAGGGCTTACTGAAATGTTCATGGCTTCAGGGATTTGTGCAGGGAAAGCAAGCAGAAAACCTGTGCAAAGTGGCTGGAAAGAGCACAAGTGTGAAAGCAGATTTGGTTTCCTGTGGGGATGCTAATGAAGCAGCAGAGCTGCAGCAGTAATTCCATGTTCTGCCTCCATTGCAGGGCTGGGAGAAAGGAGTGGTGTTTGTCAATGGGCAGAACCTGGGCCGCTACTGGAAAATTGGACCTCAGGAAACTCTGTACCTTCCTGGGCCCTGGTTACGGAGAGGGGGCAACGAGGTGAGGGGAAGGGGGGGGTAAAGATCCTGCTCTGAGCCAAAGAGATGTGTGCAGGGTATTAATTATCCTTCTCTAGCTGAAAGGCAGCACGATAAAGGGAGAGGGTTACCTCCTCAGATCTGTAAAAACTGGGGAAGGTGCTGCTCCAGAGCCAGCTCTGGCTCTGCCAACCCTTAAGACATTGGCAGCTAAACTTCAAAGCACCACATCAAGCTCAAAATCCAGACAAACCTGATGTGATGTTGAGGAATCACACTTACTGTTCAGACTCACACTGACTGATCTCTTTAAATGATGCTTCCTTCCCCTGCTGTGAAAGTGTGCCTTTTCCTCCTAAAATGACCCAGAGCAGCTCAGGCTTTGGGTGAAGGAATGTCCCTGTCCCTGTCTCCTGCAGATTGTCATCTTTGAGGAGCGCACAGCAGGACGGATAATCCAGTCTGTGGACATTCCCTATTTGGGAAGGACCCAGTATGTGGACTGAGGAGAGCTGCTTTCCCATGTTTGGTTCATCCTGAACGTTCCTGGTTGCATGTCTGGGACCATGAGGGGCATGAAAATCTCCACTACACCCAGGCAAAGGATTTGCTCTTTGGCAGTAAGTTCAGAGGAGGGAATGGGCCCCTGAGGAAGCAGGGTCTGTTGTTTCCTGGATGGATGGATGGAAGGATGGATGGATGCAGCAGCTCATCTCCCTGGACTACTGAGGACCCACAGCCTGGATGGCTGTGCATGTTTTGGACCATCTGGTGAATGTGGGGGAGTAAAAAAGGTGCTGGAGGCAGGTGGGAGAGAGAGAAAGAACTGAAGCCATCTGAGCTGAAAGCTGAGCTCACCGTTCCAGTGACTTTGAAGATGTCTTATTACTGGCCTCCTTGTTTTTTTTAATTAGGTAGGGAGAAAATAGTTGGTGGACATGTGGGTAATCAGGTGTGGAAAACCATTTTGTTGTGCTTCCAGACAGATTTTAGCACCTCTCTCTGCAAAGAGGCCATTATTTGTTCAGTTGTTGGAAGCCAAGGTGGTTGTCAAATGACTTTTAATTTGGGCTTTTTTTCCACTAAGTTTTACTATGGAGGTTGTCTCTCTCTCAAAAGGAAAAAAAAAAAAAGTTTAAAAAAGTGAATTGTGTTTTGTCCTCTGTCAAATCCTTATGTTTCAGGCCAGGCAGGAATGAGAATTTCCAAGGAGGAGAAAAGGATAAGTGAGTCTTCCAGTCCTCTCCCCACCCATGCTCGCACTGTGAAGAACCTAAAAATGAAATTCTCCTTGTGAAACGAGCAGGGATCAGATTTTGGTTGGGATAGAAGCAAAGGGATTGTGTCCATGGTTACAAGTGGGAACACATCCATACTTTCTAGTTAAACCTGCTGTGGGATCTTAGGTCCTGGTTTCTTTTTCTTTTTGTCCCTCCATACAGAAACTCAGGATTTAGGTAAATGTGACAAATTCTTTTAACTCACCAGCTCCAGGTCACAGAGGAGCTGCAGCCTCTTTAGGAAGAACAAGAGATCAAACTCAAGCTGTGAATCTGTTCAGAACCATCAAGGAGTTGCTCAGCCCCTGCTCTTTATGCCAGGAACAGGAGAGAAACACCAACAGCACTGGCTCTGTAATGGAGTTGCAGGGTATCCTGGCTCTTAGAAACCATCATTTTATTTAACAAATTTAAATACAGTTTGTTTAAAACTGAGAACAGACAGTGCAGCTGTAACACACCCCATCCTGGCCAGGTCTGGTCCTGCTGGACATACCTGTCCCTGCTCCCAAGGGCCACAACAGCCTCTGGGAAAGCTGGAAGGGCCCAGGCTCGTGTGACCAGAGCAAAAGTGCAGGGCTGTGCTCAGGACTCCATCCTTTGCATTTTTCTGAAAGTTGTTTCCTTCCAGGAGGGAAGGTTGCAACCCAGCAGGGACTGGAATTAAGATCAGTGAACCAAAACGTGCAGCTCGGAGAGGATATCAGTTGGGAACTATTTAAATGGTATGAAATCATGGTAGTCCTTGGAAAACGTCTCTTTCCACTGTAGGGTTTTCAGACTGAACTTGGAAAGCCAGTCCAACAACAGGATAAATCTGTTTGAGTGCAGAGAGCTACTGTTTTAATCCAGGATAACAACACCCGTTCCCAAAGAGCAGCCCAGCAGCTTCCAACACTTTCTATCCAAGTAGTGCTTCAGCCATTGCATCTAAAGGAACAGTTTTGTAAAGGCTTCTGTGGCTGGGAACTAAAGAATGCAGCTTTTCCCCAATGGTTCTGCTATACAGTGGGAGAAAATAACTTACAAAAAATATTTTCCTTTGAAATATCAGGAAATACACAATGTCATTAGTCCAAGGGGAGACTTCTGCGCCGTGAAGCCAACAATCAAACCCAGAGTGTTTGAATAGTTCTACCTGTTAGGGCTAAAAATAAACCAAGTCTGTCTTCAGGATTACATTTTCCCTCAGTTCAAAGGTAAAATTGTGCTTCAGAACTTTTTTGAAAGAATGGGGACAGCAGGGTGGGGTGGATGATCAAAGGTTTGACAACAGCTATGGAAGGGGAGGGAATTTGGGGGGTTTGTAAAGGGACATGTTGTACCTCAGCTTGTTCCTCAGCAAGTGTGTCAGTCTCAAACACAGTCACCCAAGGCAGGAGCACCCAGGTGCCTCTTCTGCACTGCCCAGTCCTGTGTCTCTCACTGAGAAGCAAAACACTGTTTAATCAGAGAACACCCTTTTTCACCAACTCTGCCTTGGGTTCTTTGATGTTACAGGACAGGGAAGAGGCAACTAATGTTCTGCTTGAACCTACCTCAGGCCAGGCTGGAGACACAGAGCACTAAGCACAGGATCCCCTTTCCAAGGGTGCTGCTCTGCCCATCAGAAGGTGACTCTGGGAACTGCTCCAGTGTGGCTTTTCATGCCAGTAGCTCTGCAGGAGCAGGGCTAGGGCTGAAGGATGCATTCCAGTCAAATGGGCAATGCACTAAAATCACCTTTTTCAGCATTCAATCCCTAGTTTTGAGCAGTTAACTTTATTTTTTAAGAGTGGAAATTTGGCTCTATGAAGGAGCACCCTTCAGAGAATCCCACACCTAATGCTCACATGAACCAAATCAGGGCTAAACAGAACCAAGGTCTGGATGAGTATTATGGTTGTTTCCCCAGCAACCTCATTAAACCCCATTTCAATTATTTTAGCAGGGATGAATAGAGACCCACGTGCTGTAAACACAACTCCATCCAGGGAGGGTGGTGAACTGATAAGGAACAACAGCTCAATGACTCTGCCCCTCTCTCCCACTCTGGTGAGACCCCCTGAGTGTTGCATCTTTTCAGCACTTAACAGGGGCTTGTGAGAATGATGGGGACAAACAGGGATAGGGGTGATGGTTTTAAACTAAAAGAGGATAGACTGGTTATAAGGAAGAAATTTTTTACCATGAGGGTGGTGCAGCACTGGCACAGGTTGTCCAGAGAGGTGGGGGATGCCCCATGCCTGGGTATATTCAAGGCCAGGTTGGACAGGGCTCTGAGCAACCTGGTCTAGTAGAAGGTGTCCCTGCCCATGGCAGGAGGGTTTGAGCAGATGACCTTTAAATTCCTTCCCCCTCCAACCCTTCTATGATTCCATGAACACAAAGGTATGTCAGAGTGCCCTCCGAACCATGGACCTAATGAAGGAAAAGGAGAGGGAATACAAAGAGAACAGCAATCCTTAATGGGTTTGTTCTAACCTGCCTTGCTTTTCCCCCTCCCCCTGTCTTGTGCAGCGTAATAAACACTGGTTAAAGTAGGTTTAAAATTAAGGGCTAAGGTGCCATCTCAGAAGGCAGCTGTCCCCTCCACGAACAGAGAGCTGCTTAGGCTGTCACACAAGGTATGTGTGTCTCAGCAAAACCAGTCACTGGGGCCAACACACTCCTGTGGCCAGTGCCACCCTGGCCTTCAGGTCCTGTCAAAGAGCCCCTGAGTGCAGCCCCCCATTGCAGCTGGGCCAGGCTCCAGTGCAGGGAGCCCTGGTGCACTTCTCCCAAACCGAGCATCCCTCGAGGCAGCTGCTCCTGGCCTGGAGCTCACGTCAGTCCTGGCTTTTCTGTGCTTTTTCTCCACCTCCAGAGCGTCTGGTTCTGCTCCGAGTCCAGGAGGAAGGGCAGGGGGTCTGGGGGGTCTATGTATGCAGTGTTGCTTGGTTTCAGTATCTAAAACTCTTGGAAGTCAGCAGAGGTCCTGGCTCCTGCCTGGCTGGCTGGTCGGATGCTGTGGAGAGGAACCTTGCAGGCTGTGCATGAAGAAATTTTCTGCAACAGAGACACAACCAGCATGAATATTGCCCTTCTGCCTCGCTGCATTTAGCTGCTACCCCTTGGAACCATCCCAACACCCAGCTCAGCCTGCAGACCTGTGAGTTCTGCTGCTAAGCAACTGGGCTGGGGAGCAGCAGTTGTGACAGTGCTGAAGAGCTACGGCCTCTCTGCAAAGCTCATATAATATATATATATATATATATATATATATATATATATATAGCTCAGATAACGTGATTCAGGCTCTCCTGCTGCCCTGCCAAGGACCACAAAGCAGCCCCTGCAGTGGCCAGGGCTCCATCCAGCTGCCCTCAGGGAATGTGGCATAAGAGAGCTCATTACTCTTAAAAATACACCACTGCTGAGCAAATCTACCCCCTTCCCCTGCTGCTCTTCTCTGTACTCGAGAGCAGTAACCTCCTCTCCCCTCCAGGCCTGGTTCTGCACTCCAATTAAAGGGAGTTGTGCATTTATTGTTTTTTCCTCTTCATAATGAAGCACAGCTCCACAGCCTGGATGCAGACACGAGGGAATAGCCCATCCTTCACTCCTGCAAACCACCTGCAGTGTGCCCTCGGGAAATACAGAGGGCTGAATGCACCAGGGGGCTCAGGTAATGAAGGTGAGGAGCCAGGGCATGAACAAAGGCAAGTCAGCTATCAATGTGTGTGTTCTTTCCTCCTTTCCACTGAGGAAGGCACTCCATGCCTACCTGAGGTAAACAAACACCTCAGGTGGGGTTTAAGACACACCTTCCCTACCTTGCCACTGACTCTATGTGGCTTTTATATGGATAGAGATTAAATTCTTCCTTCAGTGAAAGCTTCTGCCTGACTTAAAAATCCTTCTGCTGATGTTGCTTTAGCTTTCCTCAGGTGTTTGCAGGTGGAGGGATCCACACCCTTTACCCCTGTGCTTTAGCTGTGTTAGCACAGTTAATAAGGCAATCTCTTTGTTTAGACAAGGCTTGCTTTTTTTCTTTAACAGTGTAACTTCTCCCTAAATTCCTAATCCCTGCATTCCTCTTCTTCTCAACCTCTCACCAGGTAATTATTTCCCCTTTGGCAGCTTGGCTTAAAGATGGATTAACTTAAAAAAAAGAGAGAGGTTAACTAATGGTCTTGAGAAGTTTAGCAGTAAGGGAAGGTCAGAGATGTGAAAAATGGAAACAAAAAAGCACATTTAAAAAAGCTTTTATCTTTTTCCTGCCATTGTCCAGCTTCTCATTACCCTTAAAAACATGTGTTCTTACCTGGTGTTGGTCTCCATTCAGCCACACAGTCAGATTTCCACATTGGGGTCTGTGAATCCTTTCTTCCCCTCGTTCACCAGCACGGGCTTTTCTGTCCTTGTGTGCCAGACTAAAATCTGAAGAAGCCAGCAGAAGTCATTAGCTGCACCTCTGCACTGCACTAACAAATATTCCTGCACATCAAATCAATAGTGCAATTTAAGCAGCCACCCTGGAGCCTAATGGTGCATTCACTGCTGAGAGGGGCTTTGCATAAACCTTCATTTTGCCTCTGCACGATGCACAGTGCACAGAAATTACCCATTTTACAGCCTGCTGTCGTGGGACATTAACCTGCTCCTTCCCTGTAGTTACCAACCACCTTCCTCCAAAGGCTCATCAACCTTCCAATGGTGTAAGGCAGTTCCCTCCCAGCCAGGGAATCACAGCCCTGTTGCCCCAAAGAGCCTTGCTCTGCTTCTTGGGTATCATGTTGCTGCATCCTTGGATTCACTTGCTTGGCTCAGAGGGGAAATGCAAATTCCTGACACTTCAGGTCACACTGAGGGGGTGAAGCAGAGGGAAGAGGCAGCTGTAGGAGCACCACCAGCTGCTCCCACCACCACCAGCTGCTCCCACCACCACCACTGCCTTTGGCTGGGGGAAACCTAAAATGAATTTTCCAGTGCGTCCCTAAAAGTCGATTATTGGAGAGAAGACATCAGCCCACTCCCTAACCTTGCTTTCACTTCTTTTTTAGCTTTTAAATTCTTTCCAGACCCTAAAAAGCTACGAGAGTGTCACTGAGCTGAGAAGGACTTAGTGCTGCTGCAGTGCTGCTGCAAGCTCTGCTGCCTCAGAGCTGCACCATGCACCAGCTGCTTCCAGAACCATCCCTTCCTCCCAGGAGCTCTGGGCTGACACAGCCCTTTCATAACCCTACTATATCCCCTCTAAATTCCTCCCCCAAATTCCTCTGGAATGCTGCCACCCCCTATTCTGTACCGGGTATCAAGTTAAAGCCCCTCTCCAGCTTGATGAAACAGAAGTGGAGCTTCTCTGAAAAGCTTCCCTCAGTCTTGGCAGCAAAGTTTCATAAAGATCAACATCTGTGGAGGAGAAGTGGCAAAACATGAGGTGTTTGAACATTTCAGGGGGGCTATTATAGGTAAATAGTTTCTCCTTGCTGTGCTCTGCTGCTGGCTCAGATGGTTCTGGAAGCTGTTTAAAATACTCCCCTCCTCACTAGACTCAATTATACTTATTGCTTTGCTCCTAAACCCTGGAATGCTGGGAGCAGCTTTATCCTCTCCGAGCAGGTTTCCTGCTTCCCTTCACCTGTGCCTTGATATTTCCTGCCTTGCAGGGGTTTCCCTCTGGTTGCTATGACAATACTCTGCACATTAAATCCAAGTGTCTGCAAACCATTCCCACCCTGTCCCTGCTTTCCTGAAAAACGAGGGCATGCTCTGTTTCTAAAGGATGAACAAAGCCCTTTCCAGACCCTCCTGGTTCAAGGGCAGCACCCCCACCTTCCCAAGAAGCTTGTTTGACCAAATTCATCTCTGATGTGAGCAGTCACCTCCTGTGCAGGGCTTCAATCTCGCCTAATACTAAGGCAGTAGAGACCAACTGCTGGCTGGAGTGGGTCCAAAAACCCATTTCATCATCCCCCACAACCACTTCTGAGCCTGCTCATCAAAGTCACCCTTTATTCCAAGCCCTGCTCACCCAGCACAGCAACGCTGCTGCAATTACTGTCCTGCTTCCCCATGAAAAGGCAAAAGCAAACAGGTCTCACGAGTGGCTCTCGGGGCTCTGCAGGCACCAGCAGTTACAGAACTCATCCAACAACAGAATATATAAACCCTAACACAGGCCAGGTGCTAGAGAATTCCTGTAGCCAATTCTGCTTCCCAGCAGGAGCAGGTAAGAGCTCTTTCCCCTCCTGACACATAAACACTCATGGCTCAGCAATGGGACTCACACTTGAGCAACTCCAACCACACACCCCATAAACAAGACCATAATGGCACGTTATTAGCTTTTCCTTAAAGTGGATCCCACTTTTGCATCGTTAAAGCCAACTGCCAAAAAAGATTAGATTAACTCAAATGGACCCATTTGCTGAGTTTGAGGCTTGATACAGCAGCTCTTACCATTTTTCATGCTGTGCTCTTTGCTGGGGGAGGGAGATCATCATTTAGCACAGAAACACCTGCTTTTCCTCTCAGCCAGTGCTTGATTTTTCCACAAGCAGCCTGTTTTATGCCTCAGGAAAGCTTTGGCTTGTGCACCAAGAGAGCAAACAATGAGGGGGACCAAGAACCTGACTTGCTCTGAGCAGTGGTTTCATACAGGTCACCTGAAGAACTCCACTTTAAAAGAACTCTACTTCCAGTCACTTACAGCCCTGCCATTCAGAATCACAGGACTCAAAACAGATCTTGGAGATCACAAAGATTCATCTCCATGCAGAATAATTCATTGTCTTCCAACAGGAAATTAAAAAGCAAATAGGAGAGTTGAAGTGGAAAGGGGTTGCAGGGTTTCAAGCACACAGACCCTTCGTGGAGGGTTTCAGTGATTGTCATTTGAAAGGGAGAATGAATGAAACGTGAAGAAAAATAGATAGCAAGCTGAAATGACAGGTTTGTTCCCTGTTCTCCAGCCTGTGCCTGGCAACAACCTGTCCCCCTGACTGTGGCATCAACAGTGCCCACGAACACCTGCCTTGATGCTCAGAGACACCAGTCCCAGCCAGTGCAGAGCTGCCAGAAAACCCCGTTCCACAACATCCCCCTAAGCACCGAGCTGCCAACCCACAGATTTCATCTCAGATTTTACTCAGCCAGGAGATAAGGAGGGAACAGGAACAACTCCTTTTAGCCTCCACGTCAATCCCAGGGAATTGCTGCCCAGTGCATAAAAGCTGCCTCATTCAAAGAAACCCAATGAAAACCAAAGGCTCCCTGGAGAAACAGGTGGCTCCAGGAGCAGCTGGAATGAGATGCCTCATTTCCAATGACCTTGTACTTTGTGGTCTGTCCTCTTGTGCCAGCCCAAGCTGAGGGTTTTTCAGTAGCTGGGGCCACTCGGTGTCTCCCCTTTGATCCTGGCTGAGCACGGTGCAGATTGTTTTCTCAAGGTGTTAGTAGAAAATGGGGAGCAGAATGTCCCCCACCTCCACTTACATCAGCCTCGTGAGAACACAGAATTCCAGACCTCTCTCCTGTGTCACTGGATTGAGGAGAGGATGGTTTGCTTTGGGTGTGTGTGGGGAAATGCAGAAGCAGCAAAACATGAAAATACACCAAAAAACAAAGCCTTGTTTCACTACAACCCTTCCCTCCTGGTAAGGAGGGATAACTTTCTCCTCATCAACTAATCCTGATGTCCTTTACTGTCTCCTTCATTCTGGGCAGTTCCCAAATCAAAGTGAATAAGCAGGATGTATGGCCTTTGGTCTAAGCTTGAGCTTTTTGCAGGATAGTGCATTTGTGGGCTGAATTCTGACAAATACTCTAAGTAGCAGCACTGAACACTGAGAAAGGCAGCATTTTTGAAGAGCAGATGTCTATGCTTATCTTCCATATTTCTCTGATCCCTCCTTAATGACTCCATATAAGCACATCATAATCTTTTATGTAAACCTCCCTGCAAACAGGTGTTTAACAGGAGCAAAGCATGACAAACAATGGGAGCACAGCAGCACAGTGAGAGAGAAGTCTGTGCTTTGAACTCAGGCTGAGAGGACCCCACACTACAGCTGACTTTTGTCCTCCTGTGCTGCTTGTCTGGACTCTGCTCCTGGTAAAATGGGTGAGCAAAGCAGCATCTGGGCAATGGAGGCTGCTGGCATCAGCTAAGGCAGGGAGGCAAAGCCTGACCTGCAAAGCTGCACTCAGAGCTTGCCAGGAGCAGACAGCATTCAGCTCACAACAAGGACCCTTGTAAGATCTCCCCAGCCCAGCCAAGAAAAGAAACACAGTCTGCTTCAGATCCTGGGCAGCAATCCCTTCTCCCTCCCCATCACTGGCCTGCAGCTCCTGTGTCACAGCACGGCCACGCCAGCCTGCCTGACAGCACCATTTGTCTCCTCCTGCCTGGAAACAACCTTTTCCTTCCTCTCCTTCCTCCCTGTATTCCTCCAGGAGCGTCATTTCCTCTCCCCAGCCTTTTAACACAGCTTCTTGCCAGCAGTTATTTACAGCAGGGACAATACACCAAGGACTGCGTAGCTGGCCATGGAGTAAACACCCCTAATCTTCTGTACACCAGACTAAAAGCAACCTGTCCATCTCCCATGGCCTGTTGGAAACACATTTATTTCCAGCCAGTGCTTTCCTGTTAGCTAGGAGGGCACACAGTGCCCCAAACCCAGGGATCTAATTTTATTCCAGTCTCTTTTCCTACCCTTGGGACACTGATTGTGTTATTTGTCCCAGCGTTGGACAGCTCTAACCACAGGCATGTGGATTAAAAGAGGAGGCACAGCAGGTATCAGATAATAAACAAATTTGCTCCTTCCCCTCGACTCCTCTTCCTTAATCCTGGATTCTTTGCCTGAACCCTGAGATCCTTGTTTTCATCATGGAGCAGTGCAGATGGAAAGCAGAGATAAAGGCTATTAATCACATTTTTTTCCCATCCCAAAAAGGGATGGAGACCTGGATCCAACCCTGGGATTGTTGGCAGTAACAGCTTATTTGCAATAAAAGAATAATCCTGTTAGGATAAATAAGCAACCAAGACTCCCTAAATCAGCCTTGCTGGTGCCTATTACCATGTGCTACATGGAGGTGTGTGACCTCAGGGGGAGCCCCTGCACACCTCAGTGCTCAGGGGACCCACTCACAAAGCTTCAAAAGCCCTGGACAGAGTTGATGGGCTGTGATTGATGCCTGTCACACTAACCAGCATTGCCTCATTGTGCCTCACACTCTTCCCTATTATCTGCTGTCTCTCATCTTAGACTGGGAAGTCTGTAGGGCAAGGACCATCCTTGTGTTCTGAGTTTCTACATTATTTAGCACAGGGGGTCCTGCTCCACGACCTGGTGGCTCCTAGGCAATGTGTATAGTCAAATAATAAGCAGTCAACTGACAACAGTAAAATCTTCCCAAAATGAAGCTTCCTGGAAGCCTCCTGGAGCTCAGAGCAACGTTCCAGTCATTAAAACGTTTCCATACAGGTTGCTGAGGACAAATACAGCACAGATATTGCAGAGATGCCAGGAGGGAGAAGGCAACTTGTGCACAAGGCAGTGCCTGTGTGAACAGTCCTTCCACTGTGGCTGCTGCTGGGTTACAGCTCACATGGGTCCAGAGAGCCAAATCTCAGCTGTCACAGAAGTGCCAGTACTCAAACCCCTCCCCTCAGGAGTTCAGATAAAGCAGCTGACATCATTTTACCCATGGAATTCCCTGTGCCAGGGGATCAGCAGGGCCACAGAAAAGGCCCCCTTGAAAATAATAAGGTTTTCTAGAGGTAATATGAGAAAGAATAGTTACAGGGGAGAGAAGACTCTGTATTTCAAGGCTTATGGGAACCACTAGCAGCCTGCAATCGAAAAAGAAAAATGCCCTTCACACACTTTAATGCATAGTCACCCATTCCCACCTTCCTTGCAAATAGGGGTGTGCTCCCTTCAAATGCAAAGGAGCAGCCTGGAGAAGAGGAGACTGGGGGGAGAGTTCATGCCTGTCTACAACCCCCTCATGGAGGGAAGCAGAGGGGCAGGCACTGATCCCTGCTAAGGGACAGCACCCAGGGAACAGCTGGAGCTGTGTCAGGGCAGGGTTAGGTTGGATCTCAGGAAAAGGTTCTTCCCCCAGAGGGTGGCTGAGCACTGGAACAGGTTCCCCAGGGCAGTGGGCACAGCCCCAAGGCTGCCAGAGCTCCAGGAGGGTTGGGACACCATGGAGTGAGATTGTTGGGACACCACGGAGTGGGATTGTTGGGACACCACGGAGTGGGATTGTTGGGACACCACGGAGTGGGATTGTTGGGACACCACGGAGTGGGATTG
>JAWWEE010000062.1:3219356-3256255 GCA_035221455.1 Xenops minutus
ACACCACTGAATGGGATTGTTGGGACACCACTGAATGGGATTGTTGGGACACCACTGAATGGGATTGTTGGGACACCCCTGAATGGGATTGTTGGGACACCACTGAATGGGATTGTTGGGACACCACTGAATGGGATTGTTGGGACACCACAGAGTGGAATTGTTGGGACACCACGGAGTGGGATTGTCAGTGTGCCCCGTGCAGGGCCAGCAGCTGGACCAATGATCTTTGTGAGTCACTTTCCACTCAGGATATTCTGTAATCCCACGAAATGACCGAATAACAGGGCTGAATGCTTTTCCCTCCACCCTGGACCCTCACCACCCACGCAGGGCAGGGCGAGGCCATACCTTAGTGCAATTGGCAGCCTTGGGCTCGAGGTCATTGAGGGTGACCAGCTCCCGGAGCAGGCTGCTCTCCTGGTAGCCCCCCTTCACCCCTCGCAGCTTGAAGTAAGCCTGAGATCGCTGCAGGATGAGCCGGAGGTTCACAGCAAAGCCGGCCATGTCGATGGCGAAGGGCCGGTGCGGGTCGAACACGGTTTTCCAGCCGTACACCTTCCCCGCAGAGTTCACCTTGGGGGACTCGTAGCGAAGACCCCCGACGAAGGCCACGGGCCACACCGACACCTTCCTGGTGCTGCGCATCTGGGGGAGAGGGCAGAGAAGGGCACGTGGGTGCACAGGGCAGGGGCTGCGTGCTGCCCCCAGCACAGCTGGAAAGGAACAGCTGGAGCCGAGGGCTTGGCTTGGCACCTCCACCCACCATGTGTGGCTTTGGACATCACCACTCACCTGTAAAAGGGTGCACAGCCCCGAGCTGGAGGAGGAAAGTGCAGTGGGAAGTGGCAGCTGAGGACAGGGCTTGGTGAGGGATGGCCATGGAACACAACTCAGCACTGGGAGCAAAGCTGAGGACAGGGCTTGGTGAGGGATGGCCATGGAACACAACTCAGCACTGGGAGCAAAGCTGCCAGTAACAAACACCTCAGGGATTTATGGGTGGGTTTGGGTTTTTGGGGCTCCACATGGAGCAGCTGGGGAAGTCAAGACACAGGAGGGAAGCACCTTGTTCAAGGCTAGGTGGGAATGCAGGAGTGGCATGGCCAGGAAGAAAGGTGGTCTCTAGTAAGGTATTTAAGCTGCAGTCTCAGCCTATGGGCCACAGGAAGGCTAAAGGCTCCTTTAGAGTGAGAGTAGGGCAGCTGGGAAGCACAGCCTCTCCATGCAGGATGGTGCTTTCTACCCATCAGACCAACACTGGATGCCTCTGCTGCCCCCAGAGTCACCAGGAACAGAGAAGAGCCCCCAGGGGCCAGTTCAGATGCCCGCCCTTGCCAAGGCAGATGCTCTGAATGCCAGTCTGCCTGCACAGCTCACCCCCAGCACCCTGCCCTGCTCTCTGGCAGGCTCAGCCTCCCGTTCTGCTCTCAGCTCAGTCTCTTAGATCAGGGATCTCCCAGAGCTAATCTCATCACTGCTAATTACTGCAAAGGAGAGCAGAAGAGCTCTGGCACTTGCCCTTCTGCATTATACAGATGCTAACGGCAGTGCCTGTCCACAGGGAACAATAATGTGTGTCTCCTGCATTTCACAGCACATTTCCTTGGCTCCCTGTGACCTTAACTGCACAGACATATCAGAGGAGAAGCCTCTACGAGCAAAGCACATGAGTGAATGAAGGAACCCTCTCTGCTTTATTCATGTGTGGAGTCTGCCTCAAGATGCTGCCAGAGCAGCCTCAAAGGGGACTGGGGAAGAAAGAAATTCAGTCTGAATTCACTTTCAGCTTTAAAAGCGTGTGTATTCCTGTGGCTGTCCAAGCTAAAGTGAGAGCCATCAGGGAAGGGAAAGAGGCGTGTATGAGGAAATAAATAGGAGATCCCTGGTGTGCAAACTGGCAGCTGGTGGGAAAGGGAACAATCCTCCTTTCCTGCCCCTTGCTGCAAGCCTTTGGGCTCAGGAGAGCAAGGGAACAAGTAATTTCTGAGCTGGGAGCCAGATGAGGAACGGTGTACCTGGCACTGTAACACCTTGCAAACCTGCAGACAGGGAAATGCTCAGGAGTTCATGTAGAGCTCCAGTGGGAGTGGAAGAAAATGCAGAGGTTGGAAAGCACATGGAAACCTTCCCCTGCTCAAGCCCAACAATATTGTCAGGACATGCTGAAATTCTCTGTGGGGACCAGAGACAGAACCTGAGGGAATGGCCTGGAGCTGTGTCAGAGCAGTTTCAGGATCTCAGGAAAAGGCTCTTCCCCCAGAGGGTGGTGGGCACTGCCCAGGCTCCCCAGGGCAGTGGGCACAGCCCCAAGGCTGCCAGAGCTCCAGGAGGGTTTGGATGATCCTCTCAGGGACAGGGTGTGACTCGTGGGGATGGTCCTGTGCAGGGACAAGAACTGACAGGAATTAACAAACAGCCAGGTGCTAGAGAAGGAAGGTGGGTAACATCAGATCAGGAACCAGCTGGAAATGTCCAGGATGTGGCATGGAAGGAGGATGGCTGAGGTTTCTTTACTAGGCATGTCCTTCTGCACAGGCACATCGGGCAGCAGGGGATGTTCCAGCCCTAACAAGGCTCCCCACAGGGGAAGGCAGTTCCTTATCAGCTTCCTTTACACTGAAAGCTGCCACAGGTAAACTGGGGTTCCTGTTACTTCACACGGATTTTGGGAAACACACAGAGCATAGAGAAGCCCCAGAGAAAACCTGAGGGTGGGTGCAGTGGGACCACTTCACAGAGCAGACCAACCCAGAGCTCAGGAGAGGACATGCACAGCACATCCCCATCTCACTGCACAGCATCTTCAAGGGTTGGGCTTGATGACCTTGGAGGTCTCTTCCAACTCAGTTGATTCCATGATTCTATAACTCTATGATCCTATCATTCTATGATTCTATAACTCTATGATCCTATAATTCTATGATTCTCTAACTCTATGATCCTATAATTCTATGATTCTATAACTCTATGATTCTATAATTCTATGATTCTATAATTCTATGATTCTATAATTCTATGATCTTCCACACCCCCCATGCTCACCTGCCCCCAGCAAGGGTCTTACCTCCTCGAAGAGCTCCAGGCTGTAGGTGTTATCGTCATCGGCGAAGTAAACTATCCCAGGCTGGCTGTTATTCTTGTTAAAGGTCTCTCTCAGCCACCTCAGGGCGAGGTTCCTCTGCATGGTGCCTCGGGGGATGCGGGGGTCCCTCATGTCCCCCCTCAGCTTGTAGTTGCGGGGGGTCTCCACGTTGAGGTGGGTGTAGTTGAGCCCCGTGTCCCGCAGCAGGCGGGTGATGAGCGGCGTGCGGCGCTGCGAGTCCTCCACCAGGATCCAGTGCAGGTTGGGCACGTGCAGGAGGGTGTTGGCCAGGCGGGTCAGCTCTGCCTTCTGCACGGGCCGGCTGTAGGTGGGGGTGATGACATGGATGGTGGGCAGCGTGTCCGACCACGGGGGTGGGCGCGTGTAAACGTACTCTGTCCTCACCACCTCCACAATGTCCCGGTCCGACAGGCAGTATTCCTTGGAGTCCAAGCCTGCAGCGAGATCACGCTGGGAGTCACCACCATCATCTGGGCGAGGGTATGGAGAGAAGAAAAAGCCGCATGGACTCAGGCGTGCTGAGCCAGCAGGTCACCCTCATGGGGTCAGAGGAAAGGAAACAGGCTCGGGTGGAGGCTTTAATAAATAAGGACACAAATAAATAAAGGTATCAGGGACAAACACACAGGAGAAAAGAGGATTCTGCTGTTAGAAAACCAGCACTGCACAAGGTCTGAGAGCCCAGGACAGCACTGCTGAGTGCTCATGATAAACAGCTTCAAAAAGCACCCAGAAGAGACAGGACTGCAGAGCAATCGGATCTAGATAAAGAAAATAGCCCCATGGAGTGATGATCCGTCACTCCTGAAGAGCTCCAGTGCTCTGGGCACCATGCACAGTGGGACAGGACTCTGCACTCAGGCACTGGAGCACCTGGATTGGGAGGCAAGGGACTGACTGGTGCGAAACACCAAGTCAGTGAAGATCCCAGCAGCATCACCTGGGCAGGACACTGCAGAGCCCCCCTGCTCTGTGACAGGCACAGATGGGGCACAGAGAAGTGGGGAAAGACACACTTCAAATCCAGCAACGGAGAGGAGAAATTAAAGCCTGTAATTGTAGCTTTTTCCTGCAGAGGCTTTCACCTGCCTCTGACTAAACTCTCCTCAAAAAGATCCCACCAGCCTCTGAAAGGAACAGCCCATTCAGCAGTGTGGATGTGCACAGTGAACAGCACATAGATCAGATACCCTGATCCAAACACATCAGCTCCTTGTAGATAGACTCATTCCCTGTCAGCTCAAGGGAAAATACAATGTTGGTGCACCCGTCGGTTTTCCAGGGTGCAGCTCCCCCAGTTTGCACTGCAGAGCAGCAGGAATGCCACGGTCTACAGAGATGAAGGGGGACCACCATTCAGGATGTAAGCCTGCCTCTCCAGTGGGCACAAAATACTTTGAGCCATAGATTTTGCAAAACCAGCTACTACCAGGAACTTCAGATGAGAAAGAACAGGAACAGACAGCCATTAGATCTGACCCAGCAGGGTACTACCTATGGTTTTTTTCATAGCATGTTATTCTTCCAGCTGTACTGACTTTGATACCAGTCCTGAACCAAATGAAGGCCTCGTATTTCATAGCATTGGCAGAGGGAGGTGGATATTTGGGGGAGGGAACAGGGATGGGGTGTCCTGCACGTGTTGTCAGTCCCTGTGTAAGGTAAAGCACATCAGCATCACACAGCAGAGCTCTCTGAAAGCAGAGAGCACTGGAATGAATTCAAAAATGAGTCTGCAAAATGCATTGGACACAGACACAAATGTAATTAGCCAGGATGGTCCCAGGGACAGTCTGCAAACCCCTGCAGGTCCAACCCTCAGCTGCAAAGCCTGGCACGTGGCAGCACTGCTGTTCTGTGCATCTCCACGTGTACATCCCTTGCAGCACCTGTTACCAAAGGATCTCAGAAACGCTTCACAAGAAGAAAATGATTTCTCTCAAGAGCTTTCAGGTCGGTCTCTATCACCACTCACTTTCCACTGAAGGCTCAGAGAAGTAGAGAAGTGTCTTAGCAAGGTCACCAGTAAGTTCTTGACTGAGTCAGAGCAGAGCACTCTGTGCAGTAACTTCAGTGGCCACTCACAGAAAACAGCACCCAGTTTTTAGGGCAATGAATCAAAATGCTATACAGACAGACAGTGCATTCTTAGTAGTCTTCAAAGCCCTGTTTTAGAGTCCAACAGCTCCCTCATCCACTGAAACACTTCCACTTTCCAGAGGGGATCACAGTCATTTTTCCCTGCCCAAAGTCTCATGGGTGGCTGTCAGGGGAAAGGTAAAACTGCTTGGGGCAGACCCTGAACTTCCTACAATTCAAGCTGAACATCGGACTGTTCAGCAAAGGGATACACAATAAAAAGATGGGGACAAACACTAAAAGGGAAAGAGAAAAGAATGCCCCAGAGGAAAGGGTCAGGGAGGATGAAAGGGACCTGAAAACGAGCTGGCCTTTTTCCCCAGAGCAGCCTCCCCCAGCTGACCCACCTTCCTCAGCAGAAGGGCAGAACCAAGAGGGCAGGTGGCAAAAGCAGCGTGGCTTCTTCCAGCCCCCACGAGCTCCCCAGCCCTTAGATATTGATGCTGTGAACGGGATCAAAACTAAGACCCTTCTGAGATTCCCTCAGAACTTCCTTCAGTCACCTGCTTTGGGCCAGGGCTCTATTTACTACAGTGTGGGACAGTGTGGAAGCCAACTTCTCACAGCATTGCAGCTCCACCAGGGAGGTGAGATCTGGCTCTTGCTTTCTCCTTCAAGTGCAAGGGCTCCAGTTTGCTGCTTTCCTTAGAAAGTGCTCTCTGCCTCACGTCTCAAGCAGCAGCTTTGTTCCCTCTGCTCTCTTTTTTTGCAGCTTTCCTGCTGGAATAACTTGTGTGCAGAGTGCTGAAAAGGCCAGCAGGAAGGGAATCCTCTCTTACGGATCGCCAGGGAACAAAGAGAAGCACTACTCTGGATTTAGGCCACAAAGAGCTCTCCAAGTGCTGTAAGCACATCCCATGACTTGGAGTTTGATGTCTTTGAAGAACCCCTGCGAGCACTGGGCTGTCCCTACAGCAGAAGTGGGGAAGCTCCTGCATGAGCATGGTCTGGGAGCAGAGATGAGCATGGCTGCCATGAAGAAATGAAATGAGAGAGGAGATGAGGGCGAGGGAGGGATGCACAGACTTGGCATGGGCTGGTTTGATTTCTCTCACCCTTGTGCACTGCAAGCAGTGGAGCAATGGTGCTCTGGTGCCAGACGGTGATTAGTAGTGTCCAGGGCAGAACTATCAGCACGATAGCCAGGATGTCTCGTCTCTTCGGCATCTCCAAGACTGACTGGACCCACAGCTCCTCATTACCTGACAGTGAAAACCCCAGAGACAGAACAGCAGAGCACATGGAGAACAGAAATAAATGGGCAAGAAGGAACAAGGACAGAGAGAGAGAGAACGCGAGAGAGGGAGAGAGCAGCGAAGGCGACACGACTCGTGGGTCTTACCAGTGCTTACAACCCACCCATTGCAGAAGCAGGTTTGGAGGGGCCTCGGCTGCTGAGAGCAGGAGCAGGAGGGCTCTTCTGCAGGGCACTGCTGGAGCTGCCACCATGAACCTCAGCGACTCATTTGGAAGGAAACCTGCAACACAGAGCAAAGGCGAGTAGGCAGAGGAAAGTATGGGGAGCTGCTTCACAGAGGTCACAGAGCTCCTCAAGAAGAGCAGATGCAGCTGGGGCAGTGAGCAGCACAGTGTGTCCCACCCCTCCAGGGAGATGCCTGCTGGGTGTCCAGAGCCTTGCTTTGCTTTGCATGCCCTTGTCAAGCAAAGCCCTTGCTCCAGCCAAGTGCAAGCTGCTCAGTGCCCCAGTGCCTGAACCATTCCCAGCAGAAAGGGACCTTCCCCACAAGCCAGCCAAGCCTCACACAAGCCCAAGCCCAAGGATAGAGCAGAAACATCACAACCAAATCACTGGCTGACCCATCAGCAAGGGCTGTGACCCTCTAGACTCTGTCCCTTGGCTGGGCAGAGCACTTGGGGTGACTGCACCTCTGCTCCTGGGGGCACAGCTCCAGTGCAGCTGGTGACCCTGCCTTTTTCCCATCACTAATCCTCTCAGCTCAGCCCACCCCACTGGTGTTTCATCTCAGGCTTCCGAGGGCCTGTTCAGGTTCATTCCTTCCATCTCAGAGGTGCTGCAGCTGGAGTATATTAAAGTGCCACGATGGGTTAGTTTGATTCCACACGAGCACATACAAGATTTAAGCAGACTGTGTTTTATCCGAGCATCTCGGCAAGCAAAGCACAGCACTTAGCAGGGAGGGCCACGCAGGGTGGGCAGTTTGCAAACATGGGTAGCAGTTTAGTACCACTGTTCCCATGTGGGGGAATGCATTAGGCAGCTGCTAAAAGGGCTGCAGTGCAGGGAGGGAGAGCCCAGGAATGCTGCTGGGGGATGCAGGGAGCAGAATGCTCTGGGAAAAGCACTGATCTCCCACTGCACGGCCACTGCCTGCTCAGTCACCACCAGGGACCTGGAAAGTATCAGATCCCCTCCTTGAATCAGTGAGCTCCCCAAGCCCGGGCTATAGACATGATGCTGCTTAGCAAATGTTTTCCCTGAGCTTGGTTTTTCTTGGTTGCTTGGGGCAATCGTGGAGAAATCGAGGTTGAAAGCCCTGATTAGCCCAAATTGGATGGATGTGAATTTCCCTTGGCCATACCTTAGCTACTGGGCTGTACATTCAGGCTCCGGCACCGAGCCCAGTGGAAGACTTGGAGTGAAATGGCTCCAAGAACTGACAGGTTGCCCTTCTAAAGGAATACTTATATTCCAGTTGCTGGACAGCGCCTGGTTCTTCCAAATTAGCTCTTCATTCACAGAAGTATTAATTTACCAGGGAAAACAAGGGGTAAGGAGAACACAGGTTGGGCTTTTTCCTTAAAAATAAACACCAAATGTCCCTCAACTAAAGTTTCAGTGAATCCATTTTTTCCCCACATGTACAAAACCCAAACTCATCAGAAAATTGCCAGCCAACCCCAGCCAGTTCCCCACTCAGAGGCCACTCATTTTTTTTTTTCAGAATTGGTGAAAGCACCCTTATCCAGACAAAATAAACCAGGGAGGAAGAGGAGGAATTATTCCAACAAACATCAGCCTTCTGCTGCATCCCTGTCCAGCTCTCAGAGCCAGAGAAATCCCGCTGGCCAGCTCTGCCAAGGCACAGTGCCCTCAGGAAAGAGCATCTGGCCTCATCAGTGCTGTCCCTGCAGTTGCTGTCGGTGCCTGAACAGAGGACACGGAATGTTGGCATCCTTTGAATCCTCTAATAAAGCTGGAACACATCCCTTGAGCATCCCCGTAGGGCAGAGCCGTGAGGGGCAGCCCAAAAGCCTCACCTGGTAAAGTGCCTTCCCTAAAAATGCACCAAGAAGAAAGGACTGTGCCCCTGCAGAGGGGGTGAGAGGAAATGAGAGGCTAAAAGAGCCACTCAGAGTCCATTCCCAGCATCTGGCAAGCTGCCACAGTGGGCTGGCATGCATCAATGCCCTGTTTGTCAAGGGCAGCTCCCTCCAAACACAGTGCTCTTACCTGAAAGATGCCTTTTCCCTGCCTCTTGCCAATCCCCACTCCATTCAGCCTCCTCCCCTGGCACGGGCTGACCCTGGGCTTGGGATGATGGGCACCTTTGGGCTGGGGTGCTGCTCTGATTTCCACCCCTCAGCACAGGGGAGAACGAGCAGGCTCCAATGATTTATGCATTGGTCTCTCCAGCATCGATTCCTTTTAATTTGCTACGGAGCATTTAGCAGCTCCCTGGTCAATCAGCTGTCACTGTGGAGCTCCAGCTGCCAAGGGCCAGCACAGCCCACTGTGCCCCAGCAGAGAGAGCTGGCAGCTCAGGCTGGCAGCAGGGAACTCCAGGGGACAGGGAATGGCCCCTTCCATGTTCCCCTGGAGCTGGCTGAGCTCTGCTCTGGGCTGCAAGTGTGAGTCAGAGACCCTGCACTCCGTGGCTGTGATTAATGTCCCTGTGCCCAAAGGGACACAACCCCAGCACAGATCCCAGTTAGAGATGGAGATGGTCGCATGGGGGGAATGTGGAGCCACAGCCCCCAGCCTGACCCCCAGTTCTGACCCACACTCTGCATCCTGAGCTGCCCGTGGGCATCCACAGAGCATCCATGGAGCCCAGAAAGCATCCATAGAGCATCCATGGAGCACCACAGAGCATCCATAGAGCATCCATGGAGCACCACAGAGCATCCATGGAGCATCCACAGAGCATCCACGGAGCATCCATGGAGCACCACAGAGCATCCATGGAGCATCCACAGAGCATCCATAGAGCATCCATGGAGCATCCACAGAGCATCCATGGAGCACCACAGAGCATCCATGGAGCACCACGGAGCATCCATAGAGCATCCATGGAGCATCCACAGAGCATCCATGGAGCACCACAGAGCATCCACAGAGCATCCATGGAGCATCCACAGAGCATCCATGGAGCACCACAGAGCATCCACAGAGCATCCATGGAGCACCACAGAGCATCCATGGAACATCCATGGAGCACCACAGAGCATCCATGGAGCATCCATGGAGCACCACAGAGCATCCATGGAGCATCCATGGAGCACCACAGAGCATCCATGGAGCACCACAGAGCATCCATGGAGCACCACAGAGCATCCATGGAGCACCACAGAGCACCCATGGAGCACCACAGAGCACCCATGGAGCACCACAGAGCATCCATGGAGCACCACAGAGCATCCATGGAGCAACCACAGCCTCTGCCCTGCAGCAAAGGCATTTGCTCACTGCTAATTCCTCAAGGGATTTGTTTTATTCATGACCCCGAGGAGCCTGACTGAAGGACATGGTAAGACCTCCCCTGGGGCTGCTGGGAGCACTGTGGAATCTCCATCCAAATTATTTCAAGCATGTCCCCTCTCAGCACCCTGGTGCAGGGTGACACCAGTTCTCGGTGTGACAAAGCCACGTTCCCCCCCCCGCCACGTGCTAAGGCTGCCAAAGGTGAAATCCATTTCCTCCTGTGAACAACATCAGCCAGGAATTATGTGGTAGCCTGTGATTTTGCACTGCTGGTGGGAGAAGTCAGAGCTTCCCAGCCCCTGACAGAGCTCACCCTGCATCCCAAAAATTCCTTGTTGCCAAAGCCAAACGATGCTTTTTGTTTGCTGTTTGTGGCACCAGCCAAAAACTGGGCTGGGGAAAATGATGCTCCTCTTCAAGGCACTCGCTCTACCCCTTCCCCATCATGACAACACTCTCCCTTTTCCCACTAGAAGCTTCAAAACAAAACCTGCTTTGTTCAGATTGTCAATTTTAAGCTTCTGCTATCTCCTCCTCCCCAGGGAAGAGAAGGATGAGGAACACATTTAAACACCAATTTAAAAAATCAACCTCTATTTCCCACTACAGAACTATACTTCCTTTTTTCTTTTTTTTCCCCCCACTTTCAAAAAATCAGGGTAAAGCCACAAATCGCCAGCTCAAATGGCAGTGATTTGGGGGTTAAAATACTTCTAAAACAAAGGCGTTTTGTGTGGTTTGGAAAGAATCAGATCCCCATCCTCCGGCAGAGGGCAATGGTGTCGAGGCATGACTATGGAAGGGGCACTCATCTAATAAACCAGCTTTAATAAATCCTGGAGCCACGTGGTAGTAACACGCTGGATTATTAAACACTGAGCATTCTTTTTTTCAAATCAACTTAATTGGCATCAGCTCTGACACTTGCCATAGGAAGCACTGATTTGGTCTGTAACCTTTTTTAGTCCATTTTACCTTCCTCCCTCCTTTGGGGCTGCTCAGCCCCACTGTCATTAATCCTTGGTTTGCCCACATCGAACAGAAGTGATTTAAAAAATGTTAACCTGAAGAACGGCTTGATTTGACTTTGTATATATACATGGCACCGGAGTAAAAACATTGCCTAGATGGAAGGAAAACACACTCAAAAACCCCCAAACAAACACAGCAAACAGTTGTGTTGCAAAACAGCCAGGAAATAACAAACAAACACAGCCAAAACCCGCAACAAAAGCCTGACAATGAAAATAAACACTCACGTTTCAGGATACAAAGTATATTCTCACCAATAGCTTTCCCTCCGGGGGCAAAATATCCCCTAAATCTAAACACAGTGTTCCTTTCGCCTTTGCAGAAGGAACTGGTTCTGATCCCTATTGAAAAATGATGCTGGAGCAGCACCAGCCAGAGCTGGTCCCTTTGCTGTGCCCTCCTCAATGCCCTGAGCAGCTGGAGCACAAGCCCTGCCACCCAAAAACCTCCTGAATTCACAGCCAGGCTCAGCTGGAGGAGCTTTAAGGTCCCTTCCACCCCAAACCATTGTGGGGCTGTGTGGTTCTGTAATAACCAGGTGCTCCACACACATCCCTGCCCCTTTCCACACCAGGGGATGGGCACAGCCTCTGTCTAAGATTTTGGTATTTGGCAGAAAAGAGTTGTAAAGCACAGGCTAAAAATAAAGGTAGTAATAAAAGCCTCTTGCTCGTTAATTACTCTGTAAGCCATTACTGCCTAAAAACCCCATAACTTTAATGGGGGCTATTATAAGTATAGTAGCAAAACTGTGGAGCTAATGACTGTTTAGTTATTAAGCAGAACATAGCCAGAACTGAGTAATGAGCACACAGAATTGCTGCTTCTTCGAGGATTTAATCAGGGGTGCTGCCTTCAACCTCACACTCTCTCGACTGAGGGGACAAAAGGACAGCAGACAGAATCCAGACTGTGGAGCCAGTGCAGCCCAGGGCTGTGAGAGAGGGTGAGGGTTTGCATCATCTCTTCATCCACCATTTGCTTCCTTTTTTGAAAAAAAGAAAAGAATTCCTCTGGCCAGAAGTAGAGAAATAATGTCACCTTCTTTTTTTCTTTCCTTGAGAACTTCAGAAATATTGGAAAAGCCTGGGAAGGAAGCTGGTTTAAGAGCTGTTTTTGCACTCTTTTGTCCAGCTTCACCTACAAAACACATTTCATACACAGGATCACTCCTATTTTCCAAGCTGTTACAGAAACTGAGGCACAGAATTTCCCCAACCTTGCAACAGCTGAATCAAAACCTGACCTGCTCCCCACCTCCAGCTGGAGCCCCTGAGCCCTGTTGCAACAAATGGGATCAAGAACACAGATTATCACACAGGAAAAAAAATAATATTAACCAAGCTTCTCAGAACAACACTTAAATTTTGTAGCAAGCATGAGTAAAGTGGATCAAGGGAGCTCAACACAAGCACAATTAGCTTCTGGAACTTATTGCCACAGGATACTAAGAAGAACAAGAACTTAACAGGATTCCAAAAAGGATTAGTTGTGTATGTGAATAAACTGCATATCCAGAATTAGAAAGAACCACCCACCAGTTTGGAAAACATTTAAACCCTTGAGTTTCAGAGCCTCAGCCAAATTTTAACAAGCATCAGGAACTTTCTCTTCTCCAGATTAATCTTGCCCCCGTGCTAGAAGCAGGACAGGAGATGTGATGGCACTGCTCTTGTGCTGCTACACTGCCTAGTCCCGAGATCTCACTGCTCCTAAAAGCAAGGCAGATCTTCTGCTAAAGCCTTAAAAGGGCTCATTTATTGTCCTAAATGCGTTTGCTTTCCTGTAGAGGTTCTTACACTGCAATCATCACCACAGTGCCCGAGTGCTGCCAAGGATTTCTCCAAGACCCTGAGCTACAGGCACTGCACTTCCTTTCCTCACTGCTCCAAAGACACACAGGGGTCTTTTCCAAGGATGGAAAAGGCAGGCATCCTTTTATTAAGTTATTTTGGAAAGGGCTGAACCTGGGCTTTGCAATCTTATTGTGCTAATCAAAGCAGAAGGACAAAATATGTCATGCACTTGGCAATAGAGGCTGACGTGCATCCTTGATGTCCAGGAGAGTCTACCAGGGAATGCTGTCAGTCCCTGGAAGCCCTTTCTGCTTCCAGAGGATGTCCTGGGCTGTCAGTCAGGATTGGCAGGACTCTCTCCAGCCAGGAAAGTTGTGGGTTGACTCAGGTCTTGGATGAGAAAGCATCTCCACCCAATCGTTCTTGATAAACGGCTGCACTTCACACACGGTTTTTAAAAAGCATCTCTATCAAGATGAAAAGCTGTTTGACTTACAGCCCACTTCCAAAATAGAAAGAAAACTGGGACTTGTTTTTCTTGGAGAAAAGTTGGTGGATTTTAAGGTTGCTTGTGGGTGAATGCTGAATGAGTGCTGGGAAAAGAGTGCTCCAACAATTAGCTCCTCCAAGGGCTTCTCCATCAAGTCTCCTTAACTGGTGACACAACATACCTTGAGTTATCCCCTCTGCTCAGCTCACATCACATCAGCCTTGGCAGGATCACACACATTCCCAGACTCTCTGTTTCCACCTCTTGCACTGAGTATTTTGTGCACCGCTGACTTCCACAGATTTTCAAAAGTGACACTAACAAAGGATGACCCAATTTCGACACGATTGGACTGAATTCCACAGCTCCATAATAGGCTTTGCATATGCTTTGTCCAGAGGGTTTGAAGACACGTGCTGCCATGTGATACCTCATACAAGAGGTCAGAACGACCAAGCCTCACCTTTCCAACCAGCAGGTCAAGCAAACAGCACTGTTTCAGCATCTGCAAGGCTGAATTATTCAGTCAAACCTGTCAAGCTAACACCAGCCCCCCTGTGGACTTTCCTTTCTCCCTGGGCCCAAGGAACAAGGCAAACAAGTGTAACACAGCAGGGGGATGAAAGAAGGGGCATGGCTGTAGAAGACAGACTGTGATGCTCACTGTCTTACATCACCACCGCTTTGCAGCTTTTGGTGGTGGTTGAGAGAAGCCCCAGGCTTTTATACACTGTCTGAATTAAGGGTGAGGGATTCTGTGGGTGCATCTGGAACCCTGGGCTGGTGGGATGCACTGGGAGCTGCCTCCCCTTACTCTGATACCTGGTAAATTACAAAAATACAACCATCAAACATGAAGGACTATGTCCAGCAAGCCAAAAGCCCTAATTTTATCTCCCAGTTCCCAATGTTCCCAATTCCAGACCTGGAGATGAGGCTGCTCTCCTCCCACACACTGTTGTCTCTTGACTCACTGGGGAAGCACAGCAGGGCAGGGCACAGACCTTTGAGCATCACCTGGGAGCAGCTCACCAGCCCCACACCTGCCATCAGCACTTACTTTTAATTACTGAGCTCTTCCCTACTCCTGGAAGAAAATAAATCCTGCTCTATTTAAAAAGAGTTATTAATAACCTGATTCTAACACATAAAAGAAAGGGGAAGAAAGAAGCCTTGCAGAGCTATGAGCAAGCTCGCCCTCTCCCACCACAGCAAGCCACCACTGGGCTCTCTAAACACCTTAAATAGGGATTTAGTTTTCAAAAGCACGATTTTTCTTTTTTGCAATAGCAAACATCAAGTATCTTAAGGTCTTTTCTTTGAAGGCTGAGGAAAAAACACACAGGCATCCAAATTCCCCATTCTTCTGAAAACAGCAGCTGCTGCAGGCACAAGTCCCTGAAGACTGAGCTGAAGGAGAAACTGCTTTGCAGGAGCTGTTGCCAGAGCTGCTGGACAGTGTATGCATGTGTGAGGTGCTCTGGACAGGCAGCCAGGAGCACCCCTTGCTGGGGGAGCACACTGATGCTGCTCCTGCTTGGAGTGCTCCTGGCAGGCTGTGAATTCACAGCCCTCATCTCCTCCACACTCCTCCCAACACGTGCTGCTCACGAGGCAGCTGAGGGAGCCTGGAATGAGCTGCTTTGTATTTCAGAGGTGCTCAGAGCAGCCACGCAGGGAATTTCAGCTGAGGTGCTTCTGGGCTATAAAGCCACATATAAATTTCTGCCTTATTGCAAACCACCTTTGCACTGCAGACAAGCCAGCCAGGCCTCCTGGGTTAAGTGCTGCACCCAACTGGAGCAGCCTGAGCCACAGCCCCTGTTAGCTGCTGCCCAGGCAACAAACCCTCCAGCATCACAGCACACCCCAGCGCTGCAGAAATGTATTTATGTCCCAGCAGCAGTGCCATTCACTGAGGCACACAGTATTTCCTGCAGGTTTTCTCTCCTGTGGCTTCATGGGACAGATCTAGCACGGCTCTCACAGCTCTCCAGCTCCCTGGTTAGCAGCTGGTCAAGAAATCAGCCACAACCATTGCGTCAACCTGCAGAGAAAATTCCCAGCTCCCATCCCTATTAAACGGCTTTTTTAAAGGGATGAGGCTCAAATCCTGATCCCTGCTCAGGGCTGGATGGTCAAACAGGGCATAGAGAGCCTGATAGCCTGTGACCTCTGCAAAAGTCACTAATGGGACTGAGGAATTAACATTGATTCTTTGATGCTATAGCGTGGAAAGGGAAGTGGGGGGGATCTGGCATGATTAAGCAGATGCCCAACTATAATTCAGCAGTTGCAACACAATCAATCCATGCTCGCAGTTCTGCAGTCCATTAGTGCAGCCACAAACCTACACAACCTTCTTGGGAACAGCAAGGTCATTTAAAACTGTCTCCCTTTGATTTCTGGTCCCTCCCAAATTCTGGCAGGGTGTCCTGACCCTGCTGTGCCTGCTCAATGGAGGCACACTGGGATCTCATCCTTCTTCCCTCATCTCTCTCCCCAGGGAACACAGAGGGTTTTGCCTGCCTGGGAACCTTTGACATGTGAGGATAATGTGGCCTGAGAGGCATTTGGCAGGGAACTGTTTCTTTTCTCCTATGGGCCTAAAAACCCCATAAACCCAGAGCTATTCCAGCATTGCCCAAGGAAATGGGATTTGGCTCTTGGTGGGATAGGCATGGGCTAAATGGTCCAGTTTGTCCAGCTTCCAATCCAGGCCTGCTTCTGACTCTGGCTAAGTTATTTTGGCTCACCTGTACCTCAGCTCATTCTAGAGGTGAGATGGAAATAGCTGCTTACTTTTGGCCAGGAATCACAGGGCTCAAGCAGCTCACAGGTTAAATACAGCAGTGGCACAAGCACCAATGCCTGAGGTGCTGGCAAAGCACAACTCACATCCCATGGCTGGGTGTGCGTGCCTGGGGAAGGTCACTGCTCCCAATTTTAGAATCACCCAAGGGCCAAACCCATCCCAGCTCTTCTGAATAAGAAATGGAGAGGCCAAAAAGGCTGGAGGCAGAATGAAGCCCAGCTCAAAAGAGCAGAGAGCACGAGGTCTCACAGGAAGGCAGGCACCACTCCCCACCCCCTGCCCTTCCCAAGAGCATCCTCAGCACCTGGTAAAGCTGGACCTGCTTGGCCAAACACCACTCTGATGTGCAGGGTGTCAGCAACAGGGAGCTCTGATGTTCAAGTGAGAGCACACCCGTGTCACCTGCCATGGACAGAGCTGCAGATGTGACTGAGGGACACCCAGACTCCCTCGCAGGGTTTTACTTGCAAGGTGAGGTGCAAGACAAGCCCTTGGGGAGCTCGGAGCAACTGGAGGGTTTTGTAATGGCTGCTCTAAGAATACTGTAATCATGCGGTAATTATGGTGCATCTCAAATCAGCCAGGCAAATTACATCGTTATTATTATGACTGTCACCAACCCTGCATGGCAGAGAGGGAGATCAGGCCATCCCTTGCCCAAGGAGGCAGCAAGGTTTGGAGAGCACCAGCAGAGCCACAGCACAGACCCAACCCACACACTGGCAGCTTCCTCGAGTGACTAGGACCACATCTGTACTTTCCCTGGCTGTATCTCAAGGTACAACACTTAATTAGTCAGGTTGATTTTACCTTTTTTTTTTTTTTTTTTTTTAATTAAACAAATATCTTCCAGCACAAGAGCAGCCCTCGTGATTTGATTGGAGCTGTCAGTCTTTCAAATGTCATTCCTACAGATGACTAATCTTTAAAAACATGAATTACTAAAGGCACTCAGTTGATAATGAGCCAGAAGAGAAATGATGGGTGAGACAGAGAGGGAGGAACCCGTGGTGCCTGGACTTCAAAGGGCTCAGTGCTGCATGTGGCCCTAAAGCTCTTCTGCAGCTCGAGGGATTGGGGCTTTGTGAGGAATGCAGAATGCAGGCTATGGAAACGGGGGCTGTGGCACATCAGTGGGGACACCTCAGCACACCTGCCCCTCCCAGTCGCTGTCACGTTGACAAAAAAGAGAAGAATTCTCTCTTTCAGCCTCTCTGAACGTGCTGCTCTCTCAGTGCAGAGCGAAGACATCGTTTCACTCTGCCTCCTGCACAGGCTCACTTTTGAACAGATTTCCCTGGACACCCCTACCCTTCATTTTCCCCCATCTACCCAGTGTAACACTGCTTTGGGAAACATCCCAAGGTTAACAAGCCTGGAGTTTACCATGAAGGCAGCAGCATGTGCTGGTCCCAACCCGAATGTTGGGACCCACCTACTCCACAACCCCTTTCCCTCCAGCCTGGGTTGCACCCCAAATCGCTGCAGAGATCACACTTTGCTCTGTAACACAATGGCTCAGGCTGTCAGGGCAGTTATTAACTTGAGCAGCCTGAGCCTCTTCCCTTCAGAGAGTTCTGGAATGAGCTGCCTGGGTGAGACAAGAAGGACTTACCAGGGAGGGCACAGCACGCACGAGGCGGCGACAAGAAATCGTGTTGGCAGCATTATTAAAACATAAATCGGAGGAAGAAAGGAGGTGGATGTGTGGGGTGACAGCTCCAGAGGATTGTCACAAAGCCTCTGCCACCAGGGGCTTCACAGCTCTCAAATTCCCAAAGGCAGGGACAGGGCAGGTTAGGAGCTCAGGTCCTCCTGCTCCACAGGTCAAAGCTCTCCTTCCACACACATCCTGCTGGTGCAAAACCCCAAAAGTATTCAGCAGCACTAGGGTTATGGTGTGTCATGTTTTCCTGAGCCCAGCACCCCACAACAATACCAGAATCCTCACAATGCCATGGACAGCTACTCCTCCACAAAGAAACAGGCAGCACCCCCTCCTATCATCCTTTGGGCTTTATTTATAGAAAGGCACCTTTTATTGCCATATCTCCTTCTTCCTGAGGCTGGTCTGCCAGGCTCGAGGCAGAGATAGTATCTACACCCCCGGGATTCAGCCAGCTCCACCTTGCTGCCAAGGGATTCAGCTCAGAGTAATTTTATTCAGAGTTATGCCTGCCGGGCCCCTTCTCAATGCTCTTCCCCGAACACTGGGGAGAATTAAGTAACTAATAACTTAGAGTAACTAACTCTGAGGTAGATGAGACTTCAAACTGAGCCACCCAAGAACAGCAGAACTCTGACCATGTTGCTTCCCAGCCTCAGGTAGAGTTGTCCTGGTCCCCCCATCCGCTGAGAATCCACACAATCTTTTCAGTGCTCCCCATTTCAGCACTTGCAATTTTTTTTCCCCCTGGTAAAAATCATGATGCTCCTCAAACTGACAAACAGAAACAGACCCTTTCAAAGCCTCACAGAAGGTCATTCCAGGAGCTGCACGCTCTGGGAAGATGAATATGTTGGAGTCACGCCTCATGAATGTACCACTATTATAAGAAAGACACTGGAGGAATTATTCATTAGCAGTGACTTCTGTAGCTCTAATCTCCATAACCAGCTGCCGTTTATCCAAGTGGATCACAGCCCATCTGAATAAACCTTTGAATGTCCCTACAAGCCCACATCACACAGCCAAAGCAGCCTCTCCTGGAGCACTGCATCCCTGCAGCTTCTGCAGGAGCTGAGGATGGCAGGAGAGAATATTCCTGCAGCTCACCAGGGCTGGAGGGAGCAGGCAGACACAGAGTACCATAAAGTGGCTGGCAGCCTTTCAAGGGTGGCAGGCTTGTGCCAGATTATACTTCTCTCTCCCAAATTAGAAGCAAAACGTGCCACTAGAAAGTCAGGTGAAAGCTGGCTCTCAAGGAAGCAAGAGGCTGCCTCTGAGCACCACTGCGTGAGGCAGCATCTGAGAGCATCCTGCTAAGCTGAGCACAGCCAGTGCCTCCCCAAAAAAGCCACAGCTCTCAGGGGGCAGCCTCTCTGTGCTGCCCCAAACCTGCCTAGTTGCCCTGCCAGACACAGGTCATGGGTTGCTGACCCCCACCATGAGCTGTGCTGGGGTTTAATCAAAGCACTGCTCCCCTCCCACTGATACAGCCACAGGAAGCCCCGCAGGGAGGCAGAGAAATGGCAGCATCTCAACTGTTAATCTTCCCCAGCCCTGGGGCATGAGTTGGGCACTGCTATATGACACTTTTATATAATATATATAATGTACTGCTGACCACAGGGGACATGAGAAGACCAAACAGGCACCCCCTCTGCCTCAGTCACGCAGATTTACATCCAAACATCATCCCGCCAGTTCTCCAGCACCCAGCAAGCTCCCAGTTCAGACCAGGACTGCATTACTCCCTATGTCTCACTCCCTCCTTCAGACAGCCAGCCCCCTCACAGATCTGCCTCTCAGCATCCATCACGTGCATCTATTATTCAGGAGAAATATCAAGTTATTCATGAGCCAAAATAGGCTCCGGGTACAGCGCCCAGGCTCTGAGAAAATTCCTCCTTCAAGTTGCTCTTTTCCCAGCCTGGACTCAGCAGAAAGGAGTGCAGACCTGCTCCAGCTTGGATCCCTCTGGAGGGATTTACAGCTCTGTTCTGGAGAGGGACAGGAGTTAACAACCTTGTCAAGCTGCTCCCTCATCATCTGCTTAATGTACCTCGTTAATGGCCAGGGCACAGGATCCTTCACCTCCTGCACACTCCACAAACCCCAACCTTCCCCTTGGGCTTGGGGCTCCCCACAAGGACAGAGGGATGGCAGGGCAAGGAGGGCATGGGCAACGACACGGTGCCCACAGGAGGACAGGGACATTCAGCACATTGTCAGAGGCCCCAGCAGAGCTATCCACACACCAGGGAGGCAGCCAGCAGGATGGCAAGGGTCACACAAACCAGCAAAGTTCTGCTTCCCTTCCACTGAGTGAGTGCCAATGTGGCAGCAAGGAGTGTTCAGGGCAGGAATCACTGCTCTGGGTTGGATGGTGGCTCCTGTGCCCCATGAAACGGTGGGAATGATTTCTCCCTGCATTGCCACTCATCTGCACACACAGAAAATCCTTCCAGAAGGGCTACTGATGTCAAAGACCAGCTGGGCAGGCACGAGAGAAGGAGGCAGGAGGGAACATTCCAAGCTCAGTGCATCTCTTGTTCCACTGAGAGCATCCACAGCCCTGCTAAAAATGAGTGCAAACCACAAAAAAAGGGCCCAAAATGCTGCACTGGAGCACCTAAAAGTGGTACAGTGCTCTGGTGTGCTTCCCCTGTGCAGGGATGGGCTGAAGGGACAGTGGTCCCACAGGGCTGCAGGGTGGCACTGTGTTTTTGTGGTTGGGTGAGGGTGACAGGAGTTGAAGCTGGAAAAAGCTCACTGGATGCACCAGGCAGAAGCACTGCAGGGTGATGAGTGTCCCAGCACAGCTCCAGGCTTACTCTGCACCACAGTCGAGGGGATTCAAATAGAATAATCATGCAAGAGCATCATGTTTGGTGCCAAGAGGCCAGAGCAGCATCACTCCCCAGCATTTGCTGGGTTTTGCTCATTCCCTGAGAAGCCACCTCTGTTAAGACAAATCCCCTGGCACACATTTCTTCTGTAGCTGTAGAAGCTGCTCAACAGGTGGAAAACACAAAGCATGAAATTTAAGGAGTTCAGCCAGACTGTTTCAGCACCAAAGTGGAGTTTATAGCCAAGTCCAGGGGGAGGTGACCCTGGCACCCACCCCACTGTCACACACACAACCAGACCCACCCACTCACAGCAGCACACAAGGGCATCTCAGCCCTCTCTTTGTGCCACCAGGACAAGAATTCGGGCTGTAAACCTACAACTTATCCCAAGTGGGATCCCTGTCCTTCTGAGGGTGACAGGAGTGATGCTTTTTATTCACCAAGAGCTGGAGTGGGCCCCAAATCACGCTGGCATTATGTTATGATAATGCTGGAAGCATCATAAATGCTCTGTGTGCCAGACAAATCCTGGAGCAGGCTTCCAAATCCCCTCAAAATCCCCACTTGCATCTCTACATTCACCCATTCATGAAATCCAGAGCAGAGCCTCTGCATCCAGCCTTTTGCTCCTGGTCCCTTTCCAGCTGAATGGAAGGTGAGGCACACTTAAGGTATTTCTTCTGGGTTAGCCTTTTTTTTTTGCCTTTCAGGTGCCAAATCCGCAGAGGAACCTGCAGAATGATGTCCAGCAAAGCCACTGAGATAAATCCCATGCCTCTTTTTCCTGTCAGAGAGGGAAGTGTCTCATTATCCACAAGCTCTGGTCACACATCCCTGGTTCCTTCAGGGCCATAGGTGCAGGTGGATCCTCCCAGCAGAGTTTGCTTCCTATATTCTTTCAACAATCAACAGGGAGAGTTTATTTGGCCTGTTTTAGAGGAATGCCTTTGGATGAGATGAGCTGCACCCTGGAAACATCTATTTTTATTTACTCTACAGTAACAGACTTAAGCAAAGGGTTTCCCACCTTTTGGGGGTAAGCAGACTCCTCTCCATGAGCTACAGCTTTCAATTCCCCATCCACTGCTCATAAGGAACAGCACAAAAAGCCTCAGACAGAAGCTTAGCTCTTGTCCTGGCTTTAGGAAAACAGCTCAGATCCAGGCAGGAGGGGGATCTTGAGCATTTCCTATTTATTCTGCTGTCAGTGGCAGGCATATCACATGGTGTTCCCCAGGGATAGGAGAGCTGGAGGGATTTCTGAGGGACCACTGCAGCTGGGAAATGGCTTAAAGGCTCTGTGGGACCCAGGCAGGACAGAAACACGGACTGAGTGTGGAATTACACAGAGGGACAACACACACTTCCATAGGAGTGTCAAACACACACTTCTGTGGCCAGCATGGAAAACACAGCAGTGCAAAGCTGCCTGTGTGGGCTCCAAGCACAGCACAGGCACCCCATAAGGTGTTCTCCTGCACAGGAATCATTTTCTGAGCTTGTAAATGACCTGCCTTGGGAAGTGCCACTTGGTAACACCAACACACCCACAGAGGGAGAGAGACAAGAACAGGGGGAGGGCTAAAGTGCCAAAATTTGTGGGACAAACCCCTGTGAGAGACCAGGATGTGCTCCCTAGCCCTGGGGATTGTTCTCAGTCCTTCCCCCAAGCTCTCAGCTCCCTGGAGGTGTGGAGTTCCCATTAAAAGTGTAGGAGGATCTATCCCACAGTGACTAATATGCTGTATTACTTGGAGCACTTGGGGGTGGTCCACGTGTCTAAATCAGGATATGAAGATTAATTAGGGGCCACACCCTGTGATCTCTGCTCAGCAAAGCCCTCATTAGCTTCTGAAGGTGAATCCAGCCCTGATGTCGACTTGCCAGACAGCACAGACAGCTGGGGATCGCAGGAGCAAAAGGGAGAATCCATCCTCCCTCTTCAGACCTCGTGCTGCTAGAGCTCACTTCTCCTGCCACCACAGAAGCAAAACACAGGTAGGTAACTCATTCAGGACCTCCACGAGCAAAGCATAAAGGACAACATGTTAGAGAGAACAAAACCCATGGAACAGCCCCTGCAGAGGCCCTTGCAATGACATTGCTTCCAGAAGATGCTCCTGCCACACCAAATGCACCTCCAGCCAAACAAGACTTAGAGCTACAAGCCACCTAACTTTGCAGGGCTACTGCATGCAGTGGAGGGCTGCAGGAAAAGTGGAGGGTGAGAAAGCCACAAGAGGGCATGACCCACAAAGAAAGATGCTGAGGAAGGCCAGCTGTGTCCCCAAAAGTCAGGGATCCTGCTGGGAAGCAGCCCTGGAAGCCTCTGGCACTGCTGGTCCCTGCAAGGCAAAATGCACAGCAATGCAAGAAAGGACCATGTCCTGTCCTCCTCTGGATTCAAATCTGCCCACTGGGTTTTGTTTGAAGGAGAAAAAACTGCTTTTGCACAACTTTTTTTTTTTTTTTTTTTTTGAGCCAGTGGAAATAGAACAAGGGCAGGAGAGAGCAAAGGCAGCGTAAAAGGCAAGTCTGCAAAAAACCCAAAACAACAAACCAGTGAAAAATGAATTTTGCCCTGCTGTCCCTTCAAAGACAGTTCTTTTCATCTCCCGAGGCTTCTGCCGTGGCAACAGGAGAGTGCTGGAGAAGATGAAAAGGGCAGATGCCCTGTTTTGGATTCAGAAAACATTATTTGGACATGAAGCAGCCAGCTTTGCACAAGGGGAGAGAGCCTGTGCTCATACTTTGGTACTGGAAGGTCTCCTGGTGGGCTTAGAGCAGCTCTCCCAGCCCCAGCTGTGGTTTGCCAGGAGGATGCAGCAAGGGTGAGCATGCTGAAAACCAACCAGCCCTGCATACTGGAGGCACTCACTGCTCTCCTTGCCTCAGAAGGTGCAGAATTGCAGAGAAAAACCAGAGAGATGGAGAAAAACACGGCAGGTCAAGGGAGGAAAGAGCAAAGGAGAACAGACTCCTGACCCCAGTGGCACTGTGTCAGCCTGTGACAGGTACAAGGTGACAGTCCCCTCCAGGGCTGGGGCACCATCCCCTCTTTGTGTCCACTCTCCGCTCTGAGCCACCTTGAAGGGTCAGGAAACTTTGGGAAGCCAACTCACAAGTGGGAAAGCTCTCCCCCTTCTCCTCCTTGCTGGCACACATATGTGGAGGGAGACCTCTACGGATGACCTGCCACTTTACTGTGCTAGAAAATCAAAACAACACAAGAGCTGGGTCCCTTCTTCTGCACCTTCCTCGGGTCAGCCTGGTTTGAGGGACCCAGCTCTCACTGAAGCTGTCACTGTGTCACTGCTGACTCCAAGTTCCCAGTGCTCCACCAGAGAATCCAACAGTGTTTCCCTAGGAATGGCTATAGGAGGGTGAAGGGAGGGATTTATAACTCAGCTTTATGAAAGCACTCAGAGCCACCGTCACCAATTGCACATTTCTTCCTCTGTCTTTCCTACACTCATAAATAGGCAACCAGGAAAATAAAATATTGCCCAACTACCTCCCCATTCTGGTAGCACCCACTGTCCTGCTGGCTTTGGCCATTTCCAAAGCTCTTGGTTCCTTTCACAGAATTAACCATCCTGGGAGAAATATCCTTCTCTTTCACCAATTATTCAGTTCCTTCACCAGAACATCTTCTATATTCCTCAGTGCTTTGAGGGTGACACAGAAACCAGAGTTGGGTGGGTGCTACATAGAGAAAGAAGATATTTGATCCTCTTTTCCTGAGTGCCTCCATTTCCCCCACACCTTTTCCATCCCATCTGTCAGGTAAGCCAAGAAATCCCAACCCCTGTAACCTTCCAGGCAAGACCTGGTCCATTCATTCACTGAGGCAGATGTTTAGGGACACTAACAATTGAGGCAGGGATGTACAGACCTATGGAACAGACTCCAGAGCCTCTGCCAGCCCATAACATTGGACCACGAGCTCCTTAAATGTTCCTACAAGCTCTTACAGCAACTGACTGCACACTGGGGCTCGTGACTTTCTGCACTGTGTGCACGCAAGTGGGGACTTCTGTGACACATAATTTAAGCAACCAAAGCAGCAAAAGCTTCCTAAGCCCATGCCAAGACCCATCAAGAAGCCCCTGAAGGCAAGGGGAGGAGGGGAGATGTGACAGATAGCACAGCACAAATGGATATTGCAGCAGTAGGATTCTGCTAAAGGTAGTGAGGGATGGCCAGGCAAGACCTCTGCTTGTTGGGAATAACTGGATATGGGCACCAGAGCTGCCAACATCAGGGGGTCCCCAGTGCTGTCCCAACATCTGGGCTGAGGCACCTCCCAGCACTATTTGAAGTTGTGCTTTCTGGTCTGACTGAGAAATTCGGACTTTCGTGGCTGGAGACCCAGGAGCAGAGTGAGAGAGAGGCCCAGCAGGGAACAGGAAAGCATCATTTGTGGGCAGCTTCATTGATCACTTTCTCCCCCATAGTCACTGTTGCTCATCCCCACCCACTCCCACAACATAACACAGCACAGAGATCACTCGGGCATCGCTCGGCCATCTCCAATTCCCCCAAAAGATAGCACTTGCAAAGCTTTTCTCTTTAAGCAGCCTCAAAGTTGGCTCTCACCACTGCTGGCACGAATGAAAGGGATTTCAGTTCCCCCTCCTCCTAAATCCCATCCCTTTCTGTTGCGAAGAAAAGGCAGAGGGTGACCAAGGGAAGAGAAAAGCAACTCTCGGTCGCCTCTCACCTCCCTCCCCTCCTTCTGCAGGGATGCTCGAAGGGTGCAGGGCCATTGTGGTCTCCAGGCAGCCTCCCCAGAGCCCCGGGGCAGGGGCAGGGCAAGGCTGGGAATGCTCTTGGAGGCGAGACACGGGCATATTCCCCCAGGGAAAGCAGCTTGGGTGTCCTCAGGCACACAGAAAAAGCGGGGACAAAGTGATGCCCAGCACTGCAGCCCCAGGGACCCGTTCTGCCTTCTTTAAACACACGGGGAGGGGTAGAAAAATCGCTTGGAGTCTTTCCTGCTTCCTCCCACTCCCTGCCCGCTGCATCCATCCTTGATCCTGTGCATCAAGGATCCCTGTCCTGCTCAGCTCAGCCATGCAATGCCTGCGAGAGGCAAGAGTTACCTTATTGCCACAGCCTGAGCCGCCTTGTCTCTCCATCGCGGCTGGGAAGCTGCTCCCATTCATGCTTTAATCCCTGGGAACAGAGGCACGATTCAAAGCGGCTGCTCACCCATCGGAGCGGGCTCCCCCAGCAACCTCCTCCTCCTTCTCTCCTCCCTTTTTCGGGTCCGGTTTGGTTGGTTTTGTTGGGTTTTATTTTAAAAAAAATTGTATTCTTTCTTAATCCAGGCGGCAGCCAAGACACTCCTCCATCGCCTCTGTGCCTCCCCGTTTCACTCGCAAAGCACCAGCCTTGGACAGCTCCTTCCTCCTCCTCCCTTTGGCTCCGCTGGTTCCCAGGTCTGCCTTCTGCAGCGTGGCGTGGAGGGAAAGAAAGAGAGTGGGAGAGGGAGGAGGAGGAGGAGGAGGAGGAAGAGGCCAACGGGATGCGGGAGGAAGGAGCCGGAGCGTGTCTGGCTGCTTTGCATCCAGAGCGCTGCCCACAGCCTCCCCCTGCCAGAGGAGGACCTGCTAATGGTCTGTACCAATTTATTCCGCTTAGGCAGGGGCACTTCTCCCTGCGACAGGAGGAGAAGGCAGGCGAGGCTCCCAGATGGCCCCTTAAGGAATTGGTCGCTGCTCCGCTCGCTCCGCGGCATCCCCCGCCGGGTCCGCGGCCACGGGCGCGGGGAGATGCTCGGCAGGAGACGGGGATGGCGGGGATGGGAAGGGCTGGCTGCGAGGCAAGGGGCTGGCTGGCTGGGGAGAAGGCTCAGCATCTCTCAGAGCAAGCACTGACCGTATGCTGGGGGTAGCAAAGCTCCCCCCTCCAGCCCCCGGCATGGCTCTGCTCCACCTGCAGCTCACACACACCCGAGCAGAGCACCCTGCCCTCCTCTCTGTCGGCTCCCAGCTGAGCCCACCTGGCCTTTGGGAGCAGTGGGGGACACTCTTTACATCTCATCCAGCTGCCCTTTGATGGAGCACCGTGTCTTTCCACGGTCCCACTAAACCATCCCCACCCAAACAGCAAGGTACCCCCACATTCACCCTGGCGGCTGACCCAGGTCCCAGGCAGCAGGAACGTGATTTCCCATGGGAAGGAGGCTCTGGATGTGACCAGGGCTGCCCCTAATTTGGGGGCAACTGCACCAAACCCAGTAGGCACACAGGACCCTTATACTCTAACCCTGCAGCAGGACCCAAGGGATGCTCCCTTTGTCTGTAGGGACCACTTGGAGGATGCAGGGCTTGAAGGGGCAGAGTAAAGGTCTTTTCTCCTGATCCTACCCTTTAATAGCTAACCCAGGCAGGGCTGACTCATGCTCAGCAGCAAATTTCTCCGAGATGGCTGAACACCACAGTGCTTGCATCTCCAAATGCCACGTTCACAGCTGGACAGTTTACCATGAGACAAAAGTCACTCCTGAGCTTGGGGCCAAGTCACCTTTTACCTGTCCTGCACTGCTGCCTGCTCAGCTGTGCAAAACACATCAACCCCCTCCAGGTACCACCATCTCTTCCTGGCTATGTGTTCCACACTGGACATGCACAGATCCACAGCTACTCCCTTGTTACTCCCTCTCTATAAGGTCACAGTGCCATGGTAACCTGTAGGTATAGACAGATTTACTTACACTTTACTAAAAGAGGAAGAACAAAGGAAAAAAACCACAACAATCCAGTTACTGTGGAAAGGTTCAGTATCCAGGGAGCTGAGAGTCACAGTGTGGAGCAATCTCAGGGATCTTCACCAGGGGTTCCCACCTGTTTGTTTTGAACCTACAGCATTCAGACCCCGGTTTTAACCTGTGCATCTCAAGGGGAACCTGGCAACAGAGACTTCTCCTGTGTAGTTTGGAAGTCAAAATATTACCCACAAATTAGCAGCCACTGAGGCACACTGGCAGATCCCAACTGCATCATCACAGGGGACAGGGGTTCCCATAGTCTTTCCTCCTCAAGTGGGGCAGAGCTGAAGGACTCCACAGCACTGTCTCAGGTGGAAATGAGCTTTGCTGAGCCTGGAACCAGTGAGAGGGTGTCTCCAGGGCAGTGCTGAAGGAGTGACCACAGTGATGCTTGAAGGAAGGAGCTTTACACCAGCCTCTCCCCACAAGTTGCACTTCTCTGTGGATGAAAAAGGATGAACAAGGACTGCCAGTCCAGAACCCTTCATGCACAGCCAGGTGAGCTTCTGCTCAGCCACCTCCTCCACAAAACACAGCAGTTCTTGCAATCAAAGGGAACGTGGCCTTTTTTTTGTCCTTGGTCTCATTTTCTGCAAGGTACCTAGGGAGAGATCAGCTCCAAAGACTACTTGCCTGGGAATTTTGTGCCAATTCAGCTAGTACTAAGGGTTTCACTGAGCTCTGTGTCTATTAAAAATGCATAATGTCCACTTATATCAAAAGGGTAGATTCAGACCCAGCGCTTTTCCAGTGTGTCCCAGCCTAGCTGCTGTTATGGCATGCAGGAGATGGATAGGAAAGAGCTGTCCCTTGAGGCCTATATCAGGAAGAAGAAAAGGGCACATTCACTGACTATTTCAGGGCTGGGTGTGGGGAAAATAAGGGAGAAAAGACATAAAAATGCTCCTGCCACAAAGCCTAAGCACATAAATATTCAGGGCGGAGGGAAAGATGTGCTACACCTGAGATTTATAAAAATTATGGGTGAGCAGTAACATTTCAGGCTAAGCCCTGCATCCGTGTCTCCAAAGACTCACAAAGGTGGAAGGCATTGGGATAAGTATCAGGACAGCTCAGGAGGAACACAGACAGACACACACACACACAGAGGCATTGCTGCATCCTTCTTCTGCCCCCCCGGCTGAAAATTACAGTCTGACGCACTCAGAGCTGCTTTTTGTGATCAGAGCAGCAGAACAACCGTGCAGAGACACTGCTCTGACATTTTCCAAGGTTGTCCCTTTGAACCTCAACATATCGACCTGCCTGCACGCTGGATGGGAGTGTGAAACATTCCCCAGAGCCAAATTCCAGGAGAGGGCAAGGCTGTACGGGAGGATCTCGGGATAAAGGGGGCAGGGTGCTGTTTGCCTGGATCCAGGGAGCTTCACGGAGGATGGGAATCTGAAAGAAGCAGCATCGCTGTTGACAGCAGTGTGTATAAACAGAGCAGCATTTCCCTGCTCCCTCCCCCTTCTTATTATAGCACAAAACTCCCCGAGTAAAATACATACACACAACAATCCACTATAAAAGGAAAACAAAGCCCGGAGCGTGTGCACGCACACACAAACAGAGAGATACTCTCCTGCAGAACACAGCATAGATTCAATACCTCAAATGTCATTTTTTAAATATTAACTCTGTGCTCCAGGCTGGGTTTATTCGAAGGGTTTGTAACCACAGGGCTGGAGGCACACCAAAACCTGAACTGGATGCTCCCAGCCTGGCACACTGCCTGCCCCAGCCTGACCCCACTCCATCTCCTCCTCCCCGACTCCACAGCAGCAGCAGAGCCAGGGCAAAACACACTCCCACCAGGCATTTTTCCCTGGGGGAAGCAGAGCTGCAGCTCCCTTTCCCCTCTCCCCTGTGCCTGCCATCTGGCAGTGTCAGGAGCTCCGTGCTGCAGCCAGACACAGACACGAGTGATGCCTCTCTCCGGATGAACAACCACCTCATTAGCCGAGGCTGTGCGGGGCAAAGAGAGGAGCAGGAGGGCAAATACTCAGCAAATAGCAGGATATATTTCACCCAAACACGGTGCTGGGCTGCTGGGAGCAGCCCCGGGGCTGGGGAGATCCAGGATCCCGTCTAACCTGGCTGTCAGCCTCTCCTGCTGCCTCAATCACAGCTCTGCCACCTCTCCCAGCACTGCCTTGTTTGGCAGCCTCAGGCAGCCTGGACATGGGAACTGCCTCATCTCAGCCTTTCTCAGAGTTTTCTCAGAGTTTCCTCAGCTCCAGGCTGGGCTCCAGGTTATTACCACCTTGTGGTGCTGGACTTGAGATAGGACTCCCTGCAGAACTGGGATGGGAATGAGATTGGGCCACTGGTTGAAATGTCAGGCGTGAGCTCCTCACACCAACCCAGATACTGGGAAAGGAGAACCTTTGATGGTCCCACTCACTTTGTGCAGATGAAAGGGACTGAAGGCTGTGGGAGGGGCTATGGAGAAAAAAAAAATGACAAATTCTAGTAATTTTGTCGAACTAAGACCATTTCCTTTCTTCCTACAGTAGCTGCTCAAACCCAGAAATCAAACTAACAAATTGGGTTAACTCTCCATTCAACCAAACCCCTCCACTTATTTATGGTGCTCCCTTTAAGTACCACAGTCCATCCCACTCTATGGAACAGATCCTTGCTTCTGCTTTGGTTGACATTTGCCATACTGGGCAAAAAGATCCTCCTGGAAGCAAGGACTAGCACCTGCTAATCTGGTGGTTGTTTGCCAAGGGCCAAAGAAATCAACAGGTTTTCCTTTTCACCTTGAAGCCAAGACAGGGAGATAGTCTCTTCCCTGCCAGCCTGTTGGGAGCTGTTCACCCCATCAAGGTGCATGGAGGGCATTTGAACACCTTGATGTGGATTCAGCACATTCTGAGGGTGCTTCACAGATTTAGGAGCACGTCAGAGCAAGGATTGGGTAGACCAGAAGAAGAGCTGTGGTGCTGCATCAGCAGGTGGTGCTCTCCCTTTCCAATCAGCAGACAAGCTAAGCCCACTGGGAATTCCTTCCAGTTAAAGATACCTCAGCCTAACAGGAAACCCCCTCTTCCCTGCACTGCTGAGAGGCAGAGCCTGCATCAGTTCAGAGCCCAGGAGACAAGAGGACACTTAGCACGGAGCTCCCCATGGGCAGTGGTGCTCCTGACACCTTGGAAGAAACTCTTCATGGGCTACAGACCCACCATCGTAGGTGAGCCAAGCTCAGGGGAACACCTAAAAGGAAGCTGTTTAACACATTGCTGGGAGCTGGCAGGAGTGATTCAATAACCCCCAGACTCCTTGTCCAGCTACAGCCTTTCCCTGATCGTTATCCTGGCCGGGATCCAAGGCAGAGATTGTTCAGAGACCAGCAGAGCCCAGACGGTGCTAAATCACGTACATCCAGAGGGTTCTCCAAGGGATTTTAATTTATTGGGAAGCACCCTCTTAGCAAACAAGCATAACCAGCCATCCAGCTCCCTCCACAGTGCTTTGTAATTAAGCTCTGCTTCCAAACCCTCTGCACACCCATCATACAGGTCAGGAACTCTTGTCTCTGCTCTGGATGCCACAGTTTGACACCAGAAGAGAGGAGAGGAAGGAAAGACGCTGCTAAAGTTGTTGCTGGGTCTCTGGGTGTGGTGAGACAACCCCAAACGGGGACATCCACATGACAAAAAGTCACAGGCACGTTGTTTTCAGGGGTCAGACTTAGCAGCTGGTCCAAGCCTGCATCTCTCTCTACCTTAATACTCTAGCCGTGCTGTTGGCAAATGCTCTGCCCCATTTCCTGCCCTGTTAGACTCACATTTTCTCCCACTGCTTCTCCAGGCAGCTTTGGCTCTTTCTGAGAGAGAACCTTCTTCAAGAGCAGCTTGTGACACTCTGGGATTGCAACACAATGAACTGATAAAGCGAGACATAGAAGCGCATAAATAATCATAATATCTCACGTCCCAAGATCACACAAGCAATTTAGATTCTTTTTTCGTGTCCCATTTATAAATATTCATTTCAGAGATGTTTTAAACCAACAGAGCCTGATGCAGCCTTGCTCCAAAAGCTCCAGCAGCCCGGCATTCCCATGCAGTGTGCAGGCAAACCATACCTCTTTGAAGCCTCACCTCACCCTGCCGAGGGGAGCAGGACCCTGCTGCCTCCTGCCTACAAATATCCACAGACCATGACAAAAAAACCCCAGCAGCAAATATTTCAGCAACTCCTGCCACTCCTGTGGAAGTCGTGTCCCTGCCACATCCCCATTCTCTGCTATTAACCTGTGTCTCAAGACTGTTACGTGACAACTCGGGAATCCCATCACCTTGGCTGGGTTTACTCAGCTGCCACTAAACAGAACCACTTGGATCTGTAAAAAAACTGTTGTGTTCGTGCCTGGAAAAGAAAAATTAGTATGCAAACAGTGATAAATCCTCTGATGTGTACATTTATGTTTTTATCATGTAGTTAATCAGTAAAGAGTATGTTCAGTTTAGATACAGCTCCACACTTTGCCTCTATAATCCGAATCCCAGAAGGGCCTTATAAAACCATAATCTGCAATGCAAAGTTGCAAAGCATATGGGAGTGTCTATAGATTTTCCAAATCACCTGTGCCCTAATTTAATATGAATAACAATTAGTTTACTCTTATCAGTTAATTGTGCCCCTTGTGGATTCAGCAATGCTGCATCTCGTCACCAAACGCCTTTGTCTGAGCAAACTTTAATTACACTTCCTCGCCCAGCCCTGCTCGCAGCTTTGGCAACAAAGGCGAAATTGCTGCTGAACAGAAAAACCCACCACCGGCGACAACACAAAGGGAGCTGTCGGAGAGAATCAGAGCAGTAAACAAAGCAGACCAGGGTTAATGGCAGGGAGTGTCACTCAGCCCCTCCAGCTCAGCCAGGGCAGCCGGTACCCTCCCAGCATCCCAGATGAGCATCACAAGGGGTTCTGCAGCCCCAGCCAGCCCTCCATCCCTATCTCCATTCCAAGGTGTGCCTCCCAGCCCTTGTGCACCAGCAGGAGAAGGTTGGAGAGAGCTTTCATTCACCTCCGGAGCCGTGATTAGCAGAGGATTGAGAGCCAAGGCACCAGGGTCCTATTTCCAGCTCCGCCGCTGCCTCCAAATGCGCGAGGCACTTCAATCCGAGCTGCTCCCTCACCCGCTCCAGCAGCCCCAGCGTTGTCAGTGATGAACGTGATATGCCATTCACACACTCTCACCCAGTGCTCAGGGATCAATCCTGCACTGAAACCTCTCTGACTGCACCCAGAAGTGCTCCCACATCTACCTTTGGCACAGGATTCGCGTTCTCTTTCGGAGGCGCCAAGTCCCCTTGTGAATCATACAAAGAGGCAGATTGAGGATGACTGTTCCTGCTGCCATTTCAAACACTGCAGGGTTTTGCACGCACACGGGCCTTCCATCTCAGTTACACCATCACCTTGGCAGCAAAACGTTCCCTTTGCATAGCAGAGGATGCAGAGCCGAAGGAACGAGCCTGCAGCACGGCAGATAAAGCCTCTGGGGTGAGGAATTCTCCTCAGCCCGGGAAGAGAGAGGTATCACAGTGGCACAGTGAGGTGTTGAAGCCACAGAGGATGTGCTGCTCCCCACTAAGCATGCTGGAAGCTCCAGGACCCTGCTGCTGCTCCCGCTCCCCAAAGGAGAGCTGGCATTGCCACCGCTGGGATTTCGCTCACTGAATGAGCAATTCCGGCAGGTTTTTGCCTCTCAGCGTTCAGAACAGGTGTAAGAGAAGGTTCCTTCCCAATCTGGGCTCATCCTGCTCCTGCACCACCCTGAACACACATGAGAAGAACACTCACCCTGCTCAAGTCAGGGAATCCATCACCTGCCACATCAAATATGCTCGTCACCTTTCCACAGCATGACCCCTGCTCCTCTCTGAGATGGGATATCTCCACCCTTACAAAGGAATAAGCTGCTGTGAATACTTAATTGCTTTTATTACTCTCCTGTAATTGTTATCATGACCTTTCCATAGACTATTTTGATGTGTCTCTCACCAGGTCATTATTTCTGAGCCATAGGCTCCAGTGGAACAGAAACATTAATCTGCTACAGACAGCAGAGACAAAGCTCATGGTGTTTGATCTCTCCTGGTGAAAAAAGGATGCCACAAGCTAGACCAGGTTGATCTCTGGTATTCTGGCCATGCCATGAAAGCTTTCTGACTTTTCCCAATTTCTCCCACCTCTCTTGTTGATCACCTCATTAGCTTAGCAAGCAGCAAAGTAAAAGCAACTACACTTATAAATTACAACTATGGCCAAGAATAACTGGAACACTGTGACATGAGAGTCCAAGCTGCAGCGGCCAGGATAATTCTGCAGGCAGCATTAGCTACCTCGACAGCACAGTGAGTCACTCCCCAAACTAATTCTCAGCTAAAGAGAAAAATCAGGCTTTGATTCTCCGTGGAGGTACGAGCAACAACAGGTTTGCAGCTCTCGATTCTGCTCCAAGCCATCCCACACTGCCAAACACATGCAGCACGAGGCAGGACGAGCTGGCAGGCGAGAACAGGGTCTGCCTTTTGACCATCTAATTCTTCTCAGAACAAAGCCATGGCTCAAGCAGGGCTGCTTTGGCTGGAGAAGCTAGAAATACAAACCAAACAAAAGCTTATCCTGCAGACCTGCCAGCTTTGGCAGCATTCATGCAGGTCTGACAGCCTCACCCTGCAAATAAATTGTTTCTGGTGCAAGCAGAGGAGCCATCTCATCCATCTCAGGTACTGCAAATCCATGGCTGGCCTTTCTGAGACACTGCACTATATTCAGAGTGCTGTTTAAATGGCTAGCAGCTTAGCAAACAGCCTTTACATGCACAGAAATGGAACATTTGTTAAGCTGTCGGGGATGTCCCATCCCTGGAAGTGTTCAAGGCCACGTTGGACCTGGGCTGGTGGATCCTCCACAGGGGGCTGGGACAAGATGACCTTTAAGGTGCCTTCCAACCCAAGCCATTCTGTCACTTTGTGATTATTGACACTGCTTTCCTCTTTCCTCCCCTGTCTCCCAGCTACTCATTCCTGTCTAGAAAGAGACAAATCTCCTGATTCAGACCAGCCAAAAGTGAGCTCATGTCCTGCTCCATCCGTGAACAGAGCAGAGTCCAGGTGAGGGACTGCCTGAGTCCTTGCAGCAAGGAAACATCCCCAAGGCTGCCTGTGACCCCAAGGACTGCAGTGCTTGCAGGAGCACCCAGAGCAGCGTTATTCACCACGTTCACTGATGACATACACACAGGCAGGAAAAGGCTCAGCATTTGGACTCGAGCACAGACACACCAACGTGCCTTCTCCCTGCAGGGATGCAGATCTGAGGTTTGCCTTGCTGTCAGCACGTAGAGAGTCTCTGTCCGTGGTGCCCGTGGACGTGAGGGCTGTGCAGGGCATTCACAGCCAGCAGCAGCCTCTGCCAGGGAGCTGAGCCCATCATCTCAAAGGGACACACTAGCACAAAACCAACAAACATTTCACTCCTAAATAACCACTTTGTTGCTGAATCTCAAAGCCCTTTTGCACAGCTGCTGCAGTGCTTCTCACCCAGGCAGGGGCAGGGATGGGATCTGAACTCTTGCTCAGGCTTCAGGGCTGCACAGAGGACATTCCCAAACTGGCCCAAAGTGTGCCCAGAACTAAAGAAACCTCCAAATACACAGTTTAACGCCGTGTTTGCTGCTGACCCAGTTTCTCCTCCCCTCTGTGCTCCAAGAAATGCAGCTGTTCAATGGCAGCATAAGACAGGGAATCAGATGAGCTCAGGGGGCTGGTTGGGCACGATGCTTCCCTTCGGGCCAAGCTGCAGCACTGAGACACCACGCTGTGGTTTTGCTGCTTGTGCCAGCTCAGCAGCTCGTGTGTGTGCAGGGAAATTAAATATTGCCCTGACCAGTTCTGATACATGAGAGCATCCCCCGCCAGCAGCTGAGGACCAGACAGGACAGGAGTAACATTTTCCCTTGCGATGAAAGGAGCAAAGTGCACATTCCACTGGGAAACAGCCTGGGAAAGACTATTGTTTCTCATCCCTATGATGCACAGCACCATTCCCACGAGGGAAACTACTTCCATAAACACCCCTGGATTAACCAAAGGGTGCTCCTGCCCAAAGCCACTCCAGGGGATGCTGCGCCTCAGTCCATATCCAGGACCAAGCTCTGTGCCCACCCTCAAAGGTGCACACACATGATACACTTTGAGCCCTGGTTGTTCTCAGCCAAACCTTCCCTTGTTTTCCCACCGTGGTGGGATTCCTGATGGATTCCCACAGGCTCCAGCTGATGGAAGGAGCAGCCACAGGCCGTCAGGAATCATCAAGCTCAGGGGCTGTGGCTCCATCCTCTCCCTCCTCCCAACAAACACCCTTCACTCTCCCTTTCAGGGGCCCCTCTGCCCCTGGGCAACACTCCTGGGTTTCAGATTCTAAATGCTGTGACTATTATTTTATAGGGAGATGGCTGGATGCAAAGCTTGATGAAGAGAGCCTGCTTTTCAGGCAAGCTGCTCAATGGAAGGACACCACAATAACCCTGGGAGGGAAGGAAGTATCCAAAAGCCTGGGGTAGAGGATGGTCTTTCTCTCCCATCCTTTCCTTCTGGCCTTTCACCCCAGGGGTCAGACAGCATCTTCTGGTTTAGAACATGGATAAAGCAAAAGCTGAGTTTGGGAGATACCAAGTCCATCCTTAGAGCAAGACACCTCATGTATGAATAATGGAAAAGTCTGTAGCAGCTCCACATTTAAGTTTGCACAGACATTTGCACTTAAAGCAGTCTAAAATCCCTCTGCTTCACCCTTCCCTGATTGAATCCAGTATCCAGACTCAGTACAGTACTCCAAAGGCAGTGAAACCTCCCATGCAAATGAAGTAAAATATTAACTTAGATTTGTAGACCTTTTTTTTAAAATGTCTATGAAACACTACATCTGTCAGCTCAAGCCACAGTCACACACGTTACCTCAGCCCAGGCTGCATCTGAAATAGCAGAAGTCAGCACAAAAGTTTATTGCCTTGATTCCAAGATTAAAACAGCTCGCTAAAGGTCTGCATGCTCAACACATCAGCTTATACTGAAGAAAGAAGACCCAAGCTCTGCACTACATGGCCCTAAATGCCAAGGTTTGCCCCCAATGGTCTCCTGTAGCAGCCCAGAGCCCAGCTGTGGATGTGCTGTGTGCCCTGGTGCCGTGGCAGGGCAGGGCAGCTGTGCTGGCAGGCTGTGCCCAGTGCCAGGGCTGGCAGGGGCTCCCAGCACTGAGAGGCAGCCGCTCTGCTCGGCACAGTTGGGTGAACAGCCCCTTCCAGCACAGTTTGTTATTCACATGCTCTGCCTGCTAATTGCTTTCTGAAATGGGGAAGAAACAGATGACGAGCAGAATGCAGCTCCTGACAAATTCCCCGGCGCTGTAAATACGGCTCACCTTGCTGTAAACAAGGAAATGCTAAAAAAAGAAGGGAAGGGAAGGGAAGGGAAGGGAAGGGAAGGGAAGGGAAGGGAAGGGAAGGGAAGGGAAGGGAAGG
>JAWWEE010000062.1:3256355-3287682 GCA_035221455.1 Xenops minutus
GGCAGCCACAGCTTCTCTGGGCACCCTGTGCCAGGGCCTGCCCACCCTCCCAGCCAAGAATTCCTTCCCAATATCCCATCTAACTCTGTCACTCCTGTCCCTCCATGTCCTTGTTAAAATCTCTCCAGCCTGGATTGTTCCTCTCAATATGCAGAAAGAGCCTCCCACATTTCCCTTCAGTTCTGTGGCAATGCTTTGGGGCCAAAAGAGAAGGTGAGATCTAAATGCACAGAACCCCACGAGAGAACATTTCATGGTGTTTCATAAACATGCAGCAGGAACTTTTACTTTAAGGCAGCAGAGCTGGTGTCAGGGCCCAGTAATTAAATCATTAGGTTTGGGTGGGAAGCAATTCTTGCCCTGCCCTATTTAAGGTCCAGTTGCTCCATCCCAAGCTCTGCTGGGAGCTGTTTGGGGGCATTTCCTTTGGAAGTGAGTGTGGGCACTGCATGGCACGATTGGGGTGTGTTTGGTGGTTTTGTTTAGGGGAGAAGGGACATTTGCACTCTGGTTTTTGGGGTCTTGTTTAACTTACCTAGTGAGACAGAGCTCTGCTTTTAGGTTTCAGCAAACTTAATGATGATTTCTTCTGTCTGAGATAGCTTTGAAGAGAATTCTTGGAATGTGGGTCTAGCAGTGAAGCAATGAAACATTCATGGTAGGAAATGGCCAAATGAGGAAAGGGAAATTTTCCTCTGTCTAAAAAGTAACTGGTGTCTTTGTATTTAGGGTAATGAATAGCTATATCTTCATGCCTATCTCTAAATAAAAACTCTCAGGAGACAAGAGCAAAAGAATCTGTCAGTTGTTATATTTTGGGCTATTTCTGCAGTGATGACAAGCAACTGTAAGTACACCAGGAAATAAGCTGCTATTTTCCTTTCCTGCCCTAGCATTTTACTGCTCTACCAAAGTGGCACAAAACATCTCCCTGCTATATTCATTTACACAAACCCCTTGCTGCTGATACAGCAATTGCTTACTCTGAAAGCTCAACCTGACAAAACATTCATTTATTTTTAAAATCTCTCCAGCCTTGCCATCAAACAGTATCTCTCTGGATTATTGCATTTTAGGACTTCTCCCTCAGTAGAGGTGGCTGGCTTAGTTTTCCCTGCTTGTCCTTTCTTACAACTGTTGTTTTAAGTGATTAAGTTCAGGCAGTCTTACAAGTGAGTGCCTAACCAGCATGGAATCACACACTTTTACAGATTCCACCCATAAAAGCAGCTCAAACAGTGCAGCAAAACTGCTCTGGATCCATTAGCTTCACTTTGAAAACTGTAATTCCTAAATTATAGATCTGTTTTTCTGTAGTTCCTCTTATTCTACGCTGCGATGGTTAAGCTTTCTGCAGAACCATCCCTAATCAGATCATGTTGGGTGGCAGCTCTAGTTGACTTTAAATATTTAGCCATAAAAAGAGTCCCAGGATTTGGAGTGGAACAGCACTTTAAGGGAACTAATGATCTGGGACTTGTGGGGAAGTGGTTTTGCTGTCACTGCCTGCCCTACTTAGGAGTGATACCTTCTCACCCCGAGGAAGAAAGAAAGAAAGGCTGAGGAGTTGTGATGCTGGAAAGGGTTTAAGTCATGTTTAGTTTCCCTGCCAGAAACTGGGCACTTGTGTTGCTATTTAATTATGAGTTTAAATTGTGTTTGCCTCTGTTTAGCAAGCTGCATGACAGATTTCAAAGGAAATTAATAGGGCTTTATGCAGGTCCCTCTTTCCCTTTTCCACACAATTTTCTTCTGCTCTTTCCCTGCAAAGTGCTTAATCTGTTTTCTAGCAATGCTGTAGTTTTAAAAAGGCACTCTATAAACATAACCTGAGGTAAATGTTTTTCTGCATCCAGAATATACTGCCTGTTATTAATATTGGAGTTTGAAGCAAAGGCATTCCTGTGGCTTCTAAAAAGTGAGTTAATGAGTAGTAAATTAATCACCCAAGGGCCTGAAATCCACATGTTTCTCATCTCTTAATAAGGAGATATTTTTCCTTTCCTTTCTCCTCCCCTTCATATCTCACCAGGCCTACGAATGACTTCCCTGGCTAAACATGAACTTCTTTGTGCAATTAATAAATGGTCTAGGAAACAAGAGGAGACCTAAATAGTATTTCCTTTGGTAATATAACCTAATAACGTTAAAGTGCAGTATTGGCTGAGAGTCCTGGAGAGGAACTGACTTCCTAAATGCTCTTAGTGACATGAAAAGACTGTGCCTTCAACCAAGACTGGTTTAAAAGCAATAAATCCTGCAACTTATGGCCAGCCCACTCTGAAATGAAATGAGACTCTGATCTTCCTTTTAAGGAGGCACTTTGTGCCCTTCCACAGGGGTAGGGTGTGGGTTCTAATGAGTTTCTTCCTGCCTTCCAGGTGTCACAGCTGGCACAGGAGGGGTCTCTGAGCTCAGCAAGGAGGATGGAATGAGCCTCTGTTTCTGCTTCCCAGTCAAGGCTCTGGTTGTGCCCAAACCCTTCAGCATCCCAGCCCCCCAAGGCTCCCTGGAGAAGGCTCTTGGCAGGACTGTTGCTTCACCCCTCCACCATGGGGAACGAAATGAGCCACAGGAGGTACTGGTGTAGGAAGTCCAGGAGGTTTGAGAGGCTGAAAAGTGAGAGAAAACCCCCAGTGCCTGCTGTGCCCATTGCCCAGAGGGCTGGGGGGGCTGTGTTGGGGGGCAGTGGGAACCACCCTACAAGGGGGAAACCACAGGATGCTGCTGCAGGGCTGCACAACAAAGGCATGGGAAGAGAAGGTGGGACAGCCTCGTGTTCTCTGCCTGGGACACAGGTGGTGGTGAGAACCACAGACCTGCAAGAGCCTGGGGAGGAACAGACAGAGGAGGCAGGGAACAAGCCCCCTAACATGATAAATCCACATGGACAAACCTGTGCTCCAGCTCAGGGAAGATCTACAGCACCTCATGGAGCTGGAGGAGGCACGGAGGTGACAACAAGTGACCTGCCTCTGCAGCCTGCTGGGGATGTGGGCACAGGGAGAAGCAGCTCCGTGGTACCCAAGAGACCAAGCAACAGGGTGTGCAGACCAAGCCCTCTCTGCAAGTGGCTGAAGAAGCTCAAGTCCCCAGCAGGAAATCCCAAAGTCAAGCCTGGTGCAGTCACCAGTCAAGAGTGAGGCTTCCTGTGGGCTGAAAGAGGACCATCAAGGACCCAGGGTGATACCCTTAAAAAAAGAGACTGGTGAAGAAAGGGTTTCTTGTGTACAATAAGAGGGAACTATTTTTTGTCATCTTCAAAGAAAGGGTTTCTTGTGTACAATAAGAGGGAACTATTTTTTGTCATCTTCAAACTGTCTATTGCTGTGCATTTCTGGCTGTCTTGCAGCCCCAGGTGGAGCACAGAAGAGATTCCCTGTGGAAGTGGTAAATAGGGAAATTAAATGTCTCTCTGTTCCCTTAGCAAGCAACTTGTGAGGTTTGTTTGGCCTGTTTTGCTCTGCTCTCACCAGGGGTTTGTCTGCAAGAGCTGCTTTTTGAAACTCTGCGAAAATGCAGTGCACAAATTTGTATCTTCCTGGTGCTTCTTATCGTTCTTTGACTCCCTTTCCCCTGCTTTTAACAACTTTCTCTGCTCGATGGTCCAAGATAAATATTAGCAGTGTTAATGTTATCAGCCTAAATAAGTAGATTAGGAAAACACTCTGCTTCCAAGTGCATAATGGTAATGGTGGGTGTTGTGGGGGAGGTTGGTAAACAAGGGGCTCTGGTTTTGCTGCTCCCAGTGATTGCTTTGTGTGTGTTTTGCTGTCTTGAATCAATAAAACTGGTTTCATTGCCTCAGATGAAGTGTTGACTACACCTGAACAAGGGGCTAGGGGAGGCAAGGAGGGCAAGGATGCTTTGGGGCACTGGGGAGGTGTTTTATCCTATTCCCAACTGGGCCACAAAGACAAGAATGAGGAATTTGACCAAGAGGGAGATTCTCCTTAAGGTCTTTTGCCTGGATGTTCCTCACCCTTCCAGGTGCATCCCCAGCTCACAGAGGGAGACCAGGGACAGCAATGTGCTTTTGTGGTGTTGCTCACTATGGATGTTCCTGCTAACACCAAGTGGGATGGGCTTGGGGTGCACCTCAGAGCTTCTCTTTCACACAATTAGGACTGAAAAATAGCTTCAGCATATCTTTCTACACCTCTACCTCAATCAAGAGCAGTTGGCTGTGCCAGCCAAGAAATAAATAAGTAGGAAAGCAGCTGTTTTTCACCATGTGCTCAGCATCACCATCTGCTGCACTGCCTCTTCTCATGCAGAAAGAATTCCTTGGTTGCTAATAACTTGGAAGGGTAACATCCCCTTTGTGGAATGTCCAGGTCCCAAATAAAAGTTACAGGGATCTTTTAAAGCAAAGATGTGCCCCCAAAAGACTGGCATATTCTCTTTTTTTGCAGGTACCAAAGCTCCTTATTTTTTGTTTGTTCAAAGGCACCAAGGTGTGCCAGGTGCCACATTTTACTGAGTCAGTCTTTTTTTTTTAAGGCAGGGAGGCATCTGTATTTTTTGTTCCATGTATTGATTCCTTTAATTTATTGCTTTGGGTTTTGTGGGGTTTTCTTTAAGGCAGGTATTGAGTGAGGCCCTGAAGAAGAGAGCACTGAATGATAAGGAATTTGCAAGTCAGGAACATAAAGCAGCTTGGAATCTGTGTTGTATTTTCCATGTGTGGAAAGGGGTGGTTTGAGGAGTTGAGTTGTATTTCTGAGATGAACTTTCTGCTTGTAGAGCAATTGAGCTGAATCCTTTCATCCCCCTTACCTTTGCCATTGTCTTCAGAGCACAACTGATAACATTTTTGTCCATCCATTACAGCTCATTAAAAATTCAGCAGGAATCCTGCTTTTCATTTTACAAATGGGCTCAATATTCAACATTCACCTGAGCAAAGGACATCACAGAACAAGGGCCTGTGATTTCCCCACTTATCAGGTAAGGAATTTTGTTTAAACTTGTTTTTTGGGATTTTTTGAGACAACCTTGATAGATTTTTCCCCTCCTGGAGTGTGATGTGTTACTCCACTCTCTGAATTCAGCAGGCACTCGTGTGCAGTAATGTCTCCTATAAAGTCACACACAGGGTGGGACAGGCTGTGTCAGGGTTATTGCTCTGTTTGAGCAGGCTCAGCATTGCCCTGCACTGGGGTACTTTTGGAAACCTGGTTTTTAACTGAGTGTCTTCACAGCCAGTCTCACTGCACAATTCAAGGCTGTAGCTCTGGATGTGCCTTGTTAGTGCAAAGTGAAAACCCCTCCCTGTGAAGTGGTGACAAGATGCTCAAAGTGAGGACAAACTCTGCTCCAGAAGAGCCTCAAGGCTTTTCCACAAAACTGAGACGTGTAGAACAGCTTTCCCTGTTTGCTGTTAGAAAATGGCTTGGCTTTTCTTTTCTCCTCTGTTGAAAAGGGAATTTCCTGTAGTTACTTGTTTCTTTGTCAATTCCTCAAATATAAGTTGATTATTTTTAAGGGAAAGCATTGGAACCCAGGTATTTGCTGCAGTACTTCCTGCAGAGATCCATTTGGAAAAGTGGGTTTATAAACAGAGGGCACTCTGGTTTGTATTTGTTGGGAATCATTTTTCACTCTGCTCTCTGTAAAAAGAAGCAACAGTGAGGATGGAATATCAGCAGTGAAACCTGAAACTTGAGGCTTTGGTGAAGTGGTTTGAAATCTCTTACCTGGTACCTGTTTCAGCTGATTGAAAGAGAGAGTTATCACTTCTTTCCTGGGAAAATCACAGCAAATCAGCTTTGATCAATTAACTGGCTATGCTGGATCAGGGGGAGGTCTGAGGTAAATGTTTTAGCCTCTTGGTGAAGGGAAAATAACCTCGAATAGATTTGTTCTGTGTGATTTGGCTCCTCAAATGACCCGGAGTTAACAATATGAGCATTTTTAGCTGCGTTTGAACCTCCTGCATTCACCCCTGTCTTCATGTGGACAATAAAAACACAGTTGTGTTAACGCTCTTAGCTACAATTTGGATTAAAGTACACCCAAATCTACCTGATTTTTTTTTTTAAAAACACCAGTGTTCGTTTTATTTTCAGCATTAGCACTAAAAGAAAAGCTGTAGAAAATACCTGCCACATTAATCCCAAGCTGCTGGAGGCTGAGCACTCATTGCTGTGACCAGGCACCTCCCTGCACTTATTAACAACACTCAACCTGCATTTGCCCTGCCTAACTGCTGAAGCAAGATATTAAACTTGTTAAAGTTCTTTTGCTTAACTCTGAGAGGATATTCTGCTGGCAGAAAGACCCAGTGTGATGCCTTTCTTCTGTGGGAGCTTGTAGCACCTGATACCCATCTTGTTGCTTTGTGAGCAGAATCTCTGAGAAAAGACCTCTTGGGAAAAAAAAATAAAATAAAATAAAACCCAATTACTGCTGCTGCCTGCTTAAACCAGGAACTGCTTCAGAAATGCAGAAAAGCAGCATGGTGGTGACTGCAAAAAGCTAATAGTTATGAACATCATACACCTCTTTTACAGAGCTCTTGCTGCAGTGCAACTGCGAAGTATTTGATTATTTTTTTCCCCCCTTTCAATTAGCCAGCAAATTCTAACACTTGATGGAATAAGCACCAGGCTTTTCCTGGATTTCTTGCAGCCCCTTGTGAGAGAACTACAAAATAGGGGGAAATATTAACAAGGAGAAAAGGATCAATGTTGCTGAGAAACGTGAAGTGCAAAAGGAGCCACGAGCGAGCACAGAGACTGCACTGAGTGAAACAGGGAGCAAATTGCAGAGGGCACAGGACCAGGAACGTGAGAAAGGATGGCACAAGAAGCAAGAGGGAAAAGCCTGGGCAAATCTGGTCTGCCTGATAGCAACTGCCAGAAAGATTTGGCACAGCACCCTGCTCAAATCCAGAGTTTCGAGGCAAACTAACATAATTAAGTCTCCTAAAAGCCAACTGCTAGGCAAAAGAGAGTTTTTATAGCACAAAAAAGCAGCGAAGCTTATCCCAGGGTGCAGCTAATGTGGAGTTTCTCCAGCACTGAGCAAAACACATGCTTCCCTTCCCTGACAGATTCTCGTGGTGACACCAGCCAGCTCTGCACAGGAATTACTATATAAGCCTACAAATTGGCAAGGAGAAAACCCGCAGGGAAACACAAAAGGTCATTTATTTCACCCACCTTCTCATGCTCAGAGTCCTTTCCTGGCTCTGCTCAAGGTCCTGGTCCATCAGGGACCTTTGGCACAGCCAGCCAGGCAGAACACAGGCTCGATTAGCAGGGCTCTGAGAGTGCAGGAGGAATACTGGGTTTTATACAATGTGAGACCAAGATAAGAATGAAACTGGAGCTATGGGCTCTGTGAATAAACTCTCTGCCATTCACACCCACCAATAAGCAACTCATGACTCTCAAAAATACGTATTTTAATTGATGCCCCTTGCCTTTTGGAGAAATTCTGCTTTCTTCTGGTTGTAGGTGCAGGTCCTTGTGGAACTGGGGAGAAAAGAGGGAAGACAGGAACTAATCTCACCTAAAAGCAGCCTTGCTCTAAATTTGCCCGTGACTCCAGCCTGGATGAGACTGCACCACCTCCTGGTGCAGAACTGGAGTCAAAATACACGGACTGTGTGTAAAGGGACTCAGCATCTCCACTAAATACTTAACAAGGCTCATAAAACACGGCCAGGCAGCAGTGGAAACGCTGCTGCAGACAATGAGGGAGTTGTCAGTGACAAGTGCAGAGAGCAGGAACGCACTGATGGGCTTGTCTTGCCATGCCACAGGTCCCAGTGACACCAGGCTGTGCAGGGAAGGCACTGGGGGTGTGATGGCCCTTGGCTCCATGCAGGAGTGGCACCAGCACGAGGGATGGGATGATCTGAAGCTGCTCACACTTGGCAAAGCAGGTATTTATCTCCAGCACTTACTAAATGTGTGCAGAGCTGCTTGCTGAGGTAGCAATAGCTGTAGCTTCAGCCTGCTCCTGCTGCCAGCCTTAGCCATGTGCCCCTCTCCTGGTGTATTTAGGGTGGCACAGGCTGCTGGCACCTCTTTGGCATATGCAACTTCACTTTATGCAGCCCTTGGCTTGTGAGAACAGACAAGAAGTCAGGATTTCTGCTCTGGAAGAAGACAAAGAAGCCTCCTGTGCAGGTGGAGTTTCCAAGAAGAGAGTGTGTTATCAGTTGCACCTTTTGCAGTGGATAGGACACTGAGAAAGTGAGGCAAGTGATGTCTAGCACATACAAAAAATCTTTTGACACTTACTCATCCCCATCAACTTAGTTATTCAGTTCAGCCTTCCCAGCTTAATTATGCTGTTGGCTGAATGTGTGACTTATAACTCTTTTCTTCCCTTCCCTTCCCACAGACTAATTCTGGCAGCTGAACTCGCTTCAAAAGGAAAAGCTGCTCATCACTCTAAATGGAAGGCTCTCTCCACTTATCTCATTGCAACAGAAAACGTCTGGTGAAGTTTCAGAAATGAAAAGGTACAAATCTTGACTTCTTGCACTCTTTTCAGCTTTCCTGGTAGAAGGATGTTCCTTCCCTCTGTCTGAAATCTCAGCACCTGTGAAGCATGACAGGAGATGTCAGAAGAGTGCTAGGGGAACTTCTGGCTATGCATGGAACAGCAAAGGAAATATCTCAGCCCAGAATGAGCATCTCTTCATAAGGGAAGGGAAACAATAGTGGGCATAATTCAGTCTGCAACCCACTCCTCATCCTGCTGCCCTTTGTGCTGCTTCAGGATGTGTGAGGAAAGGAGGCCTGTCAGGGATGGGATGGGATGGGATGGATGGGATGGGGCATGGCATGGCATGGGATATCCCAGCCCTCAAGAAACTGCTCTGCTTTTTCTCAGCAGGAGCACCTGGATGTTGTCAGCCCAACCCTGGGACAGAAGAAAGAGTATACAAGTAAACCACAAAATAGAAGCATGGAATTTCTTTTAGGGCTACTGCTTTGCTGTGTAAGTCACTCCAACAACATTCCAAAAACATAAGGTTAACACTTAAATTGCTTCCTAAAGGTAGTGTGAGGTACCTGGGAAATTTCAGAGCTTGTTGAGGAAAATGCTCTTATTCTGTGTTCACTTTGCACTGTCCTGGCTCTGTTCCTTTACACAGGGTGTGAACTCCTTCCTCCTTCACCTGGTAACACCTCAAAGCCAAGACTTTCCAAACCAAGCCCAAATCACCACAGTTCAAACAAGCATTGCGATTTCTCCCCCATAACCTCAAGAAGCATCATTAAGAGCTTGGCCTTTCTTTTCAAACCATGCCACCCATTTTAAATTAAGCTTCTGCCTTCTGCAAGGCACATGGCCCAGATTTCTGCTGCCTCTGTTCTCCCTCCCTCCCGTGGTCACCCCTCTAATGGCATTTAAAGCTCCAGGCATTGCTCAGCAGCATCTCCCAGGCCCTGAATGCCCCTGCCTAACCTGCAACCTGGGACCATATCAGTGAAAGTGAACGAAGACATAAACAAAGGTCATAAACTGAATTTATATGGCTTCTGATAAAACTTCCCCTGACAGGTTTGTGGGGTTCTTTTTTTAGCTGACAATTTTTGTTCCAGCACTGGGAGTGTTTCAGGCTTGTACCGTGCCTGTGGTGCACACCTATTAGAAATACATCATTTTCTGGCATCCAAACAGTAATGAATGGCATGTTCTATAAATTTCACCCTTTTCTGCTCCTTTCTGTTACTAAATATGCAAGGGATGACTGGAGAGGTGCTCTAAGAGCAAAGATTATGCCCATTACTTACCTCAATAAAAAGGAACCTGAAAATGAAATAACTGTTTTCTGTCACCTTGTAAGTTTAGTTTGCTCTTCTCCCCACAGGGAAAAGTTGATGTTCTACCATCAATCAAGAGCTTTGTGCTTCTCAGTTTGATCCAATCCTGCTGGAGCCCAGTAGGGCTGAAGGAAAGAAGAAAACCCATCTCCCATTGCTCTTACTCCCAGCCTTCCTTTGTTTTTAAAATTAACTTTCACGTTTTCTTGGAGCTGAGAAAGCCATTACAGAAAAGACCAAACCAATTTTTCTTCCCAGTATATGTGATTGTTTTCTACTTCCCTAAAAGGTTAATGTTTGAAATGAATAATGGGCAGTGGGGAAAGAGGAGAAAGCAAGCTTTTTCCTGCTTGCCTTTCCCTCAGCTCTCCCAGCATGGAGGTGTTGATGTTTCCTTGCACCACGAGCACTTCTGCAGCCCCCAGAGCTGTTGTCCTTTGGGTGGTGGCCCCCAAACCTCCTCCAGTCCTAGTGATGGGTCTGCTGAAAAAGGAATCACTTTGTCCTCCTGTTTTCCTCTCTTAACTGCCCTTGATGGACAGTTTTGTGCTGCCGCTGCCTCCAAGATTTGCTATTCTCCACCAGTACATTAGTTATCAAGTCCCCTGTGCAAACCAGTCCCCACAGCAGTTTCACCCCTTAATAATCTGTTACTTCTAAATGGAATGAAGTAAACCAACCTGAAGGTGTAACAGTTCACACAAATTTAAGAAGAGCACCATGAAATGCACCCATCAGCAGTGCAGGTCACCCCCTGCTTGTCCTTACAACTTCAAGGCAACAGCAGGAAGAGAAGTCAGCTCTTCTTGCTTCCAAAATCCGACTCTGAGCTGGCAAACCCACGAGCTCAGTGGCACAAAGCAGGAGGATTCGAGCCAGAGGAGGGCAGGGACAGCAGCCACCTGTATCCCAGCCTCGTGGAAATGTTGTGCTTCCATTCTGAAAAGGATTATCCTGGAAGAAATCCACATTGGAAAACACTGTTGCTCCTTATTAAGTCAAACCCTGCTGGCTTGTAGAAAAAATTAGTAATGCTGTGAACCCTCCCAGGGGTTGAAAGTATAAGGGAACTTGGCATTACACAAAGTGTTGCAGCAGAACATAATTCTTTGCAAGAGGGAAGAAAGTAAAGAAATCTATGAAGTCAATGACTAGTTTAGTTCAAAAATACATGGCTCAAAATCTCAATATAATTATCACAGTGCCTGGAGTTCCTGCTGGATGTGTTACACTGTTGGGTCAATATTTTTTTTCTTTTTGGGCTAAGTTAACACATATATCATGTTTCAGGAAGATGCTAAAGGCAGTGCATTTAATTTCACAGGATAAACAGCTAAAATTAGGCAGTCAGCTGCTGGTGATCCCAGATTTTTATGCTGACGGTGGTAATTTTGAAAGCACCAGAACCCACAGAGAACTGTGGAAACAGCCTGGTTATCCAACAGAGCTGAGCAGTCCAAGCTTCTGGATGCTCTGAGAATATTTCTCTCACCTATTTTGCTGTTAAACTCTTCCTTCTCTACACACATAATTAATTCAGATTTATTCTCTCTTGTTTTTACACTGAGAAAAATTTGGACAAAATATGATCTAATGGCCCCAGTAATAAAATATCTAGGCTTGGTTTTGTTCATCTGTTGTTGTTGTTGCATGGACAACTTCATTTTTGCTGTCCTTAGTTCAGGCTGTCTAAATCACAACCTCCTTAGGGCAGGGACTTCACCCTTTGTGTGAGTGTAATTAGGAAAGCTTGCAAGGGAAGGGAAGGGAAGACTCCTGGATCTTGGTTATGGGAATATGGGAAGATCATTTACCCTGAGCAAAGTGGTACTGAGGATAAATGCAGAGAGGCTGCCTGGCTGCACGAGGCTGTGAAAGATCCCATCAATGAGTATTGCATGTCGTGGTGGCAAAGTGAACAAGGGAATAACAAATCCCTCTGTGGATGGCAGGGCTGAGTTGCACTTCATTATATTGCACTGGTGTCACACAGAGTGTGATAAACTGTTGAGGCAGAAAAAAAAGAGAAACTCTTGTCACAGGCAGCGTAAGAAAGAACATTGCTAAGGGTGCATTAAACTTTGATGGCTCCATTTATACATTATACATGTGCAAGTCAGCAAAGCTGTCCTGGTGGTAATTTTCCAAAGGAATCAGCTAATAATGTTACAGCACATGCCGCAACAAATTATTGCACAGGTTGGGGCTGCTTTTTTTCTGCTTCTCTTTTGCTTATTAGCACACAAAATATGTATTGCTCCCCAGTGCTCTGTGCCCCAGGGAATGGCCCAGAGAGCAAAGGCAGGTTGAGAGGGACACGCTCTGACTCTGTAAGCAGTGCAATGATGGAGAGGAGATTAAACCTGGAGGTCCCCTGACACCTGAATCACCTGTGCCTCTGGATCTTAGGGAAATCCCACTGCACAAATCATGCAAACTGTGCCACGAGGAGCTGGAGCCATGTCAGGAGAGGCTGTGCTCCTTCAAAGGGTGAGGCCACAGGTGCCCAGAACCCATGGTGACAAGCAGCAGAGAACAGCCTGGCAGAGAGGGGCTGGCAGCAAGAAAGCTGCTGGTCTGTCTGGGGTTTTCTCCTTTGAAGCAGAGCTCCAGCTGATTGCATGGCTGGAATACTGGGGGGAGAGGTGGTATGGGGTTTGTCCTCAACATCCCATTAATGCTGAGAGCAAAGGCAGAAGGGCTGGGGAGCCAGCAGAGGGTAACAGAGAATTTCAGAGGAATTTCATGTTTTTATCCCCTTGAGAGAAGAGTCTTACACGAAGCATCAGCTGGTTCTGCTCTGGCATGGGATTTCCACCAGTGCTCCAGTGGTTCATGTGACACTCCAGACAGACCAGGAGGAGAGGACAAGCACCTTGAAAACCTCAGTTCCACAGCAGCAGGTGAAAAGGCATTCCCTGAAGGACCCCTAAACCTCATAAAACTTCCCAGGAAAATGTAAGGCTCATTCCACTGTTTCTGTGGCAAATAAAAGGATGATTTAATACACGATTTAATAAATATGCAAATCTCAAAGATAAGAGACACTAACATATTCTGAGCCACAGGAGCAGTAGCAATATATTCATCTGGAAACAGGTATTTCTGAGATTTGAAAAATGTGTTAAGTGATAAAATGGTCCCATGACTCAGTGTAAATATCTGTGTCTTGAGAGAGGACAAGAGAACTGACATAAAAGTGCTTTGAGGCAATAACTGTGTTCTCTTCTCGTTCTCTCTCTGCCCAGTTACTGGCACAGTAACACAGTGTTAAACCTTCTTTATACACTACCACAACAAATCACAAAACCTGCAGAAAGAGCAAGGAGAATCTCCAGCTGAAGTGGAATTTATTCCAGATTAGCAGAACTCTGGCCCCTTCCCCCAGTGTGGACTGCAACACAAACACACTCTAACCCATGCAAGTCTCTGTTCACTTCAAATAACTTTCAGTACTCACGCCCTGGGAATGTTTCACCCTGAATTTAGCAGATGTTGAACAGTTTGCATCTTTCTGAGTCTCACAACCAGTTTTGTTCTTGTTGTGGGACGAATCTCTGCTGGAAAGGACAAGGGGGAATGGTTGAAAGCTGAAAGAGAGTAGGTTTGCATTAGATACTGGGAAGGAATTGTTCCCTGTGAGGATGGGGAGCCCTGGAAATGGGTTCCCAGAGAAGCTGTGGCTGCTCCACCCCTGGAAGTGTCCAAGGTCAGGCTGGACAGAGCTCTGAGCAACCTGGAGTAGTGAAAGCTGTCCTTGTACACAGCAGGGGGATGGAATAAGATGACCTTTAAATCCCTTCCAACCCAATCCATTTGGTGACTACAAGGCATTGCCACTCACCAGTTTAGCTCCTGGATCCCCTTCTCCAAGTCATCCCCACGTTTTTGTCATTCCACTCTCCCTGCTGGAGGTGTTTTTTTTAAAATTCTGAGCTGGATTATTTGGCACACAGGGCTGATGTCCCTGCCTGCTGCCACCACCACCACACAGAGCACCCACAGAGCAGGATGCTGCTCCCTTGGGAAGCCCCCAGTGCCATCTCAGTGCCACAGAACAACCACAAGCACCACCTGAGCTTGCAGGATACGAGATTGAAATTCCACCAACAATGTCAGCAACATAAAGAACAAACACTGGAATTGCTTGTGCTTTATAGACACTTCCTGACAGGAGCTTATCTCCTCCTGTCCAACGTGTTGTTATGCCAGTAAACACGGCGTGGTGGTTTATTACAGTTAATGAAATGCACTCCTAACAACCCCTAAGATACACAAGGACTGTTAAAGCTCCTTGCAGGGACTGGATAATTCAATGTGCTGTGCTTAACAGAAGCAAAGCGTGGGAAAGAGAGGGTTATTAGGGCAGGAAAGGCAAACTAGAGGGAACTTCGTGACCACAGGGAACTTTTTATGACTTTCTGGCGTTCAGGTCTCAATTACCAGAGACACAACTCAGATCATAAACAAAATTTATCTCTGGCAGGAGTGGGCTGCTTTATTAGAGACCTCGGAACAGTGAGGGGTTTGATAATGAAGTTAAAGGAAAAGCAGAAGTTCCCAATTTGAGAGGAGCCTTTTCTGATCATGAGGGCAGTGCTGTGCTAGGCCAAAAGTGAATTAATAATGCTGCCCTCAGGAAGGCTCTATTTATGAAAAATTCTCTAAATTGATGCTTATGTGCCACTGGCAAGAAATAGTCTTTTTTTTTTAGGGGGCTTAAATCTCAGGGGACAAGAAGTGTTTGCATGGAAGTCAAGGTGTATTTATACACCAACTGCATAAACAGACACGTTGTGGCTGATTTTATGGTTTTGTGATCCCACAAAGCCCCAGCACAGCAGGTGGGCTTTGCAGGACAGGATTTTTGGGGCTTGACATCTTTTGAGGAGAAAATCCATGCAGCAGGGATGGAGAGCAGCTGGGGCTGTGTCACCCTCCTCCTCACCACCCCTGTGCACTGCTGCTCTCACCACCTCCTGGGTTTATACAGTTTCTTGGGTTATTAATATGTAATTAAACAAATGCTTGCTTGGAAAAGAATTCCACGGGAACTGCTGGTTTGTTTGTGGGACAGAAGCTGAAATCTCTCTCTTGGCTTTGCCCTTATGAGGCCAAGGAAACCAAGAAGCACAGGGGTATTTCCAAAGGCTCATTAAAAGACATAAAAGCTCCCTTTCAGTGCTGGTGGAAGGAACAAGTGTGTGCATGTCTTTAAAGGGGCTTTTTGTTGTTTCTAATTCAAGGACTAAAGGGGAATTTCAAAAACCCAAGGAAAGGCCAGCTGCCACTCAGGCTTGCAATCCCAATTGTCCTTGTGCCATTGAGGATCTTCCTCCAGTGTTTTCTCCCTGTGTCCCTGAGTGTGACACGACCCTTCCATCCATAACATGTGCCAGCACTACCTCATGCACATTTTCTCTTCCTTGGAATTTTCCATTGGTTCCTAACAGTCACTAAAGTGATTAAAAACTTAAAAAAGGCTGTTATTTTATAGATATTGCCTGGCATTTATCACTCCTTAATCTCAGCAGTTCCCTGAGGTGACCACATTATCATTTTAATTGCTCCAGGCTCCTTCCATAACCTGCGTGGTGATTTCAGGTGGGATGAGTTGTGCTCTTTTTTGTGGTTCTGGTTTGGAAATAAAACTGTCCTGTGAATCACAACCCCATTTTAGAGCACAGGGATCCAGGCTGTGTCTCTGTGCCCAGTAGCAGAAGTTAACACCCTGAACTATCAGCTTGCTCTGTTAGGTCTCTTCTAATAGCTCAGATACAACAACCTCCTGCTTTTCATGCCTGACTGCTTCCAAAATAGCATTTTATTTCCTCGGGATCCTGTATGTGCAGAATTAGAACATCAAAGCTTGGACTGACAGCCCTCTGAAAATGTGACTGGGGCTATTCCTGGGTAGATTTGGGGGGGAGGAGGGGGAATTACTCCATGAGCAGGTTCTTGTGATTCAGCAGATAATGCATCAGGCAGAGATATCTCAGGCTTATCTTCATGGGCTCAGCCACGGGAACACTTATTGGACCATCTCCAGGGTTGTGTGTGATCTTCTGGCCTCCAACACCAGCACAAAGAGAACCCCCACGCCCACCCAGGACAGGATCTAGGGATAAAGGGGGGCCTGTCCATTTGGTGAAGGCATCTGGGAGGCACACAGGGAGTTATTCCACAGCCACAGCACTTCCAGCCTGCAAGATGCCCAGAAATAGCTCTCCAGCAGGCTCTGAACACCACGGGGCACAGAACAGGGAACATTCTGTCCAAAGAGGAACAGAAGGATAAGAAGGGCTGTTTAAAGAGGCATTGGGAAGGTTTCAGAGGACATTGATCTATGGTAAAAAATAAATGGGGGAGATAAAGTATTTCCTATTGAAATTCCATCAAGCAGAGCATCCTACAGAGCCCAGTTTAAAGGAGGGGAACGAGCATTTACCTGTGAAGAACTCTCTGAGCACATGGGCTAGAGCAAATATTTTCACTTCATTAGTAATTCTATTATCTTAATTGGCACAGGATCAGACTAGCACCCTTTTTTTCCTGAAGTTGCATTAAAATAAAGTTTTAGAACAGGCAATAAAAGTCAGTATAAATGGACTCTTCTGCCTACAGCTTTATTGTAAATACAGAGAGTTTGAGCCTTGTTCCCCATGAAAACAACACTTAAGCTTTTACTGGGGTTTTATGTCTTAATCTGCCTCTTTGAGTCTCCAAATAAATTTGCAACAACTTGGTCAAGCAAGACAGAGGGGCAGGAGACACAGATAACAAACCCCCCAAGGAATTCCCACAAACAGGTAAATTTAAGCAAAGACATGCAGCAAGTGCCCTGAGAGAAGGGAGATGACAGTATTGTGTTAGAAAGTCAAAGCCACCAAAGCCCCAGGCTTTTCTGAGGAAAAATGTCATCAGCTCTATGATCTCCTGGGGGCTGAAGCCAATTAACCACAAGAATTAATCTATAGGAAGTCATGATTCTGCACTCCTGGTATTCAAAGGCCCTAAGGGTGGAAGGCAAGGGCAAGAAGTCTATCCAGGAGCCTTGGAGGGCAGGGAATAATAATAAAAAAAAGGGCCAAAACAAGAGAAAAAAATTCTCCTGGAGCATAATTCCTACCCAGATAATCACCCTGTAATCACCCAACAATTCCAGTACACAATGCTTTTGTTTGAGCCTGCTTGAAACCACCACAATTTATGCAAGGGGAAATGTACCCAACAAGTAGGAATAATTACAACATAAATATGATGTAGTTAAATATCTAGAGTTTAACAGCACTTCATTAAGAAAAACATCCAAGGCTGTTATGTTGTCATGAAATTAACCTTCTAGTCATAAGGATAAGCGTTATTTATGGATTTGAAAACAAAAGTGGGATGTAATTCCCCCGCCGTTACACACAGGGAACTGTGAAGTTATGACAGTCACTATTAGAAAAAGTGACTTTATACCTCACTTTAATCATTCCCATCAGCAAACATGTGGGAGCTGCAATGTACTCCAGGGCTGGAAAGAGGAGAGTGGCTGTGAGACAGTGTTGTCCCTCTCATTGCCAGAGAATTTTACTGTCCTTCAGTCACCTCAAGTCATGACATGGGTGCAGCATCCCCAGCATTTACACCTTTGGAAAATCTTGGTGGTTTTAAAACTTATCTGCCGAATTTTGGCATTTTTATGGGACAGACAATATTCCCATTTACTAGCTCCCCTAACGTGGCAGTGGATAAATCTGGCTGCACGGGGTTAAGCTGCTCAGTTGTTATTTGTTATTCTGGGATTCAAATTTCCACTCAGCCCAAGTTCCCCCAAGTCCTCCCTGCCCCCTTTTCTGCTCAGGTTTGGGCACAGCCCTTCAGAAGTTCAGGCAAATGAAGGCAGAACATACCAAGTGGATAACAGGACGTGCACCTGATGGAACTGGAGATAAGGAACTTGTCAAGGCACAAAAAAACCCCTGGAAAAGTTGAGTTCAGGGGGAAGAAATAGAGAGGCAGGACCTCATAATCACAACTTTGCTCTTTGGCTCAATACAAAGGTTGTAATTCAATTTTCGGAGTTCTGCTTCAGTGCCTCTCTTAGGATGTTAGCAGAGAATCTCTCAGCTGAGTTAAAGGATTGTATCAATCAGCAGGCAGACAATATTTCATAGGGGGGAAAGCAAGAGAAAGATAGTTTATATATCTGTGCCTGCACCATGTTCCAATTTAATTACTTATAATTTTAAGGTAGTGGGACGTGAAACACTAATTGAAAACTTTGGGTGCTTACGTCCTGAAGTCTGAGAAGAATTTGTGTGCCCATCTGGTTAATAGGAAAGGCATTTTATTTTCTAGATCATTGATTTATCATCATTAAGGACTCCAACACAGCCTTCTGTAAGTCAGCTTCAGGAATATGCTTTTTCCATTACGTTTACACTGCCTAAAATTGCCTCTAGCGCTGTGACTGTTAAAATTGACTGGATTCAATTTGGTGAGATCGCCTTCTTGCTCTGTCAGGGTTATTTGTCTCATTTAGCTTTTGTAATGGAAGCTTTTTTGGGGGGTTTGGGTTTGTTTTGCAGTGGTTTTTTTTAGAAATAAAGATCCGCATAATTATTCTTTTTATTATCATTACTAAAAAACCCCAAGCCCCAGCCTGCATTGATTTTGAATGGCAGCCTTGGTGGCACTGCATATAGTCCCTCCTGCCAAACAGTCTCAGTACTCAGAAATGGGGCTCCTGTTTTATTACAGGCTACAAAAGAACAATTTCAGCAACCTGAAATTCCTTCCCCACCCAGCACAAGGTCCGTGGGCACTTCTGAGCATCCTATGAGTTAAACCTCAGTTTTTTCACATCTTAAAGCAACTTTCCCACCATCCAGGCTCGGCTCAGTGTGTAGAAGAGTGAGTGCTTACAAAAGAGGAGGGAGGATGCCCTGGAGGAGCCAACCTTTACCTCCAGAAAACCTGGGAATAGCATTAATATTGGGTTTGGAAGTTGTTGTTGGCTCTTCTTTGGTGCAGGTGGGAGAATCAGTCAGGAAGAAGATTCAGTGTCTCCTAACAGCTTATTCCTGTGTCTGATTTATCCATCCTTCCAGAGAAGACCTTGATGAAAGAAACCCTTTTGCTCTGCTGAGTTACCTCACCAGCTTTCAAACTGCACCAACACTACCTTAACTGGATCAATTCCTGATCAATCAATGATTGGAATACCCAGAATAGTTTGGACCATGATGAGGTTTCTTTTCAGCTTTCAGTTCCACGAGTGCCTGCTGAGGATGCTGCTTTTTCTATTGATAAGATGAATGCATGAGCAAACAGGGAACAGCAGTCCCCGAGAGGAGGGAAGATGACCAGTGTAAGCCAAAGAAATAGATGAATAATTCAACAAGAACATATAATATTACTGTAAGACTGCATGAAGAATGTGGTCTTCTAGTTAAGCATCTGCCCCAGTCTCAGGACAGATGGGTAAAATGTTGTATTTTCGTGTGACAGTGCAAAAAGGGGCATCAGGTTTAATTTTCCAGGGCTTTGATCCCACATCTGCTACACTCTGTGTCGTGCTTTTTGCAATGCATCAGTTACCAGGAATTGTTACATATATACATGTGTGTGTATATATATATATAATGATAGTGTTAACAATGCCCATAAAAATAGAAATGAATGCCTACCCAGCAAGAGCAGAGTGCTCATTCACCCTGTAGGCAAACAGCTTTGCACAAGCCAAACTGCTCCCTGTGGGGCCAGTAAGAGCACAGGACCAAAATACACTGGGAAAGGCTGTGGAAGTTCTGAGGGAACACTCTGAGTTCTTGTAATGATTTATTTATCCAGCAGCTCCTCCAGGAACAGCAATCCATTCACCTTTCTGCCCCCCCAGCACTCAAGTACTTAATTTTGTTTCTTTTATTTTCTTTTCCTCCTTTTTTGCTTTCCTTCCCTGAATGCCTTTTACCCAATAAGGAGGTTTTGATTAAAGTTTTCCAAGGTTGCCATTTCAGGACAAAAAGCACGAAGGTTTGCTGTCAAAACCTTTTTTTTTCACCAAGTAACATCATCAAAAAGCACAACTCTTCTGTAAGCATGGATCTTTCTCCTGCTGCAACATACCTAGTTTTCCCTTTCTTTCATACAGGAGGATTTGGAGAAAATATGTAATTATTCTGCTGGGCCACTGGGCATTTTTCCCCTGAAAAATTAATCTTAGGTAAAAAGAAAGAGTCTCAGTCTTAAGCACCAGATATCTTGCAGTAAGTATGCTTCCCTCAGGTGTGGGTTGAAAACTTCCATTTAACCAGCACTCCAAAATCAGCTTGCAGCATTTGCACAGAGATTCAGAAGCGAATCCAAGCCCCTGGCCATGATCAGGTCCTGTTGTAAGAGAATTCCCCGCTTCTGTTGAAGGGCATCAAAGGATTTCGCTCTCAGTAACAATGACTTGCCTTTCTGGGAGTCTGCACAGGCAGGGTGGGAATATCTGCTTTGTGCACGGCAGGGGGAATGGACATATGTCCTGCTTTTCCAGAACACACTCCAAAGGCAACCTGGCTGCCACTGCCGAGATAAAACTTGGCTGCCTCTCATCCTTCTGCTTTCCTTTGGCAGCTGATTGCAGAGAACAAGCAAGGGGAGAAGGAACACGAGGCACGTTGCAGAGGACACCAGTTCTGCAGTCCAAGCGTGGAGTGCCCAGGGATTTAGGACACACTGCCAAGCTCACCCCCAAAACACGAGGCCTGAAGTTTTTTTTCAGTGTGAGTCAATTTTCTCCCACCCTCAGGTCAATAAAAATAAATATATGCACGAAACTACTTTGGTACAAACTTCTGCTTGGGGTCGAGTTGGCTCATCTCTGGTCTGGGGAATGGGAAGCACTGAGCCCACAAAAAGGGGCAATTTCAAGAACTCTGGCATTGCCTTTTCCTTTTCTTCCCCAGGCAGGCCACACAAAACCACCTCTCCATCCAGCAAAGCCCACCTGGTTTGCAAAAGGTAGCTCAGGGCACACAGCAGCATTTTCCATGGGTTTTTAGAAGTGCCATGGTGATGACAACAACTTGTCCCTCCTTCCCTGCTGGGCCATTCTTCCCCTTCTCTCATCTCCCCCCAGCACAACCAGTTCCATCCTTACCTGCCCTTTGGCCACCACAATCCTTGCAGGAATTTGCCAGTGGATTTCCTGCAGCAGGAGCCCCGTGAAAAGCTCAGATTGGCTTCCTGTAGAGGAGACAATACCAGTCTATAAACAGTGGGCTGGGGGAAATCAAATTTTCTGTTGTGTTTCTTGAAATAGAGATATTTTTTTTCCGTAGCATTAGCTCCTGTGCAGGTCTATCTTCCCAGCTGGGCTCACAGCACAGAGATACTGATTGCTGAACACCTCCCAACGAGCACATATTAGAATTCAGACATTTACAGTCATCCAAAGCAATCTGTGCAAAGCCAGTGACAAGATGCTCTCACATTTACAGCCGAGCTATTAAATCTTCCTTGTTGTCTGCAGCTCCCCAGCCCCAGGCACACATTCCTGCACTGACAGGGTTACAAGGGAGAACATAAGCTCAAAAAATGATGCTAAAGTGTACTTATTTATTTTTAGGCCCCAGCTCTACTCATGATTTCACAGGGGCCTTCTGGTTATTCTGATATTCATTTGTAACTTCCTAAAATAATCATGTTTGCAAGCCACTCTGGAAATTGCTCTAATGAAAAACCCAGGTATGAGAACAGAGCCAGATGCAAAGCCAGCACACGGTCCACCACCTGGAATGCTCCCTCAAGAACCTCAGACCTTTCACCCCCCAAAAAACCCACGTGCAAATGTTCACCTTTGGATCTCAGCTTGCAATTAAACCACTGAGCTCAGACTTGGGAGACCTCCATTCAGCTCCTAGTTCTGCTTGTGACCTCGGGCAAGTAATTTAATTTTCCTCTGCCTTAATTCTGTGTCTTAAATGAAGGAATACCAGCTGCTTTTAACAGAAGGAATTGTAAGGGGGAACAAAAGGGAAGCTAAATCAGTTGGTACTTAGGCTGGGCTCAAATGTGGTGGTGGAAATCACAGTGGCACACTGACAACTAGATCCATACCCAAATGCCTGAGGAAAAAAAATGCCACATATTTTCTGCATTTAAAGCAGGAAAACCTCACTAGAGTACTTGTTGAACAGCACAGAAATTACTGCTTTCAGGAAACCACTTATTCAACTTTGATTTTTTTATATAGACCATCGACAGATAATGCATAAGCAGCTGAGGGAGGGGGAAAAAAACCAAAAAATGAGGGAAGGACAAATTTTCCACCTTTAACTCTAAAAAAGGCATCCCTTATAAACATCCTCCCCAAAAGTGCAGCGTGTCTCCATCAGGACACGTGTGGCAGGTGTGAGAGGGGCTGCACGGGGCTACTGCTGTGAGCATCTCCTGATGGGAAGTAATAAAGCAATCAGCCTTCATCCCAGGGAAGAGCCAGAGCTTTAGCATGATTGCACCTCTATCGAGCAAATTCCCTCTGATACCTCCTTTTCTTCTGCTCCAAAATTAGCATGGGCTTGGAGAGCTTATTAGCACGGGCTCTGAACTTCATCTGTAACGTGCTCACATCTCACTATCGTAACAGGAAGCCAGGGAAAGGCTGAAGGGTGAACATCTAAATGCAGGGAAGCTCCAGGCATTAATGAGTGAGGCTTGATTAAAAAACAAACAGTCCTCCCCACCCACCCATCCCTGGGGAACTGCTGCTCTGCTGGGTACAGATGACTCTGGGATTGGTGTGGTAGCACTGATGCCTCTTGGCTGTCAAATACCACAAGCGTGGTTTTAACTTAAAGCTTGGTATTAAACTTTAAAATGCACAGACTCCATTTGAAAACTGCACAGAACGTGATACAGTGGCTTGGAACAATCTATTCCCAAACCACAGACAGCTGATGCAATGCTCCACACTGTCCATTCCTTACTCACTCCCAGCACTCTGGCAGGGCAATTTGCACCCGGGTCTGGAAAAGGAATTGTATTTCCAGGGAAAAATTGAAGAGGTGCCATAAAAAAACCCCCAACCCTGGCTCTGTAAAGGAACCAGGTAATGGGTGGATAGCACAAAAACCCATTTGCTAAACACCACTTGAAAAATCACAGGCAGCATAATTGACTTTTACAGCTTGGATAATGTAGGTCACTGCGTTAGTGCAACAAGAAAATGAATGTATGTTGGAGTGAAAGACAGAAGGGAAGTAATTACAAAATATAGATTAAATAACCATCAGATAACAGGCATAATAATAAGAACAACCAGGGTGAAGACAGAGGAGAAACAATTTGTTAAATGGATTGTAGCAGGGTTTTAAGAAACTGCTGGGCTCACATGCCAGGCTTTTCTTTTTTCTCCTTCATTGCAAACTGGATAGAATGAAGTACCTGTCCCCTTTTGGGGCTGATATCCTGCTTCTCATGGGATCAGCTTGCAGCCTGCTCGGCCTGGAGGGCTGCTCAGTCAGAACCTGATCATATTAACACACAATTCTTAACTCCTGCAGAAAGAGGAAACCATAAAGTCCCCAACAAGCAAGAGGGATGTCAGTTCAATCCTGCATAGCTCTGAATTCTAGCAAAGGCTTACTAAAGGCTATGCATCCTCAGTCCTTCTGCAGTTTAGCCCAAACAAGTTTAAAAAACCCCAGAAACATAACCAAAAAACTTGCTGTCCCTCTAAAGAGACGAAGAACCCCAAGAAACCCAAAGCAAAGGAAAATAGGGAATGGGGGATTATAAAAGCTGCACATGTGATTTTTTTTTCACCCTCCACATTAGACATTTTTAGTCCAGCTTTGCTTTATGGTGCTCTGAGCTGACCAGTCACAGGGAGCTCTAAGGGAAGCATTTGGAGGTCTGTGTGTCTGCCAGCAGTGAGGAGACATCACATCACATCAGCTCCCCATCCCAACCAGCAAATAAACACACCCATCTGAACTCCTGTTTGCTGGGAAAGGGGCCCAGCCAACCCACAGTGAGTGACACCTGAGATGATCGTGGGTGAAGAGGACAAGGCAAAGGGACTCAGCATCTCTGCCTCTCCTACTCCATCAGTGCCTCGGCTCAGTGTTCAAGTGACAATAACCAGCATTCCATAGGCAACACTTGGGTGCATCCCAGCTCCTGAGGTGCAGGTGACACCCAATGGCACCCTGATTGTCACCCTAATAAGGGCAGGGATGGGGGCTGGAGAAAAAGAGGGAGTCACTGAAAACTCAGAAGGTGCATAATTTTCATATTGAAAAGGAACAAAATCCACCAGCTGAGTGGCCCTTCCCCAGCTGACTCTGAACTGAACTGCAGGACATCAGAAGTTGCACAGCAGCCACAAATAAAGCTCTGGAAGTGGGAACACAGAATGAGCCTCGTGGGTCCAACACACAGAGCTAGAAAGGCACAGACTATCATTGTCCATGACAACACAGAAGGGTCCCCTTTGTCCCCCAGGCGTGGAAAAGGGGGAAAGGGAGACTCCAAAGGGCTTTACACAGAATCCCTGAGGAAGAACCCTCCAGTGCAGGAGGAGCTCCACCTTTCTCACTCACTGCTGCGTTGTGCAAGGCACAGAATGATCCTAGCCCACAACAACTGTGCAGTTTTAATGTTTTTCTCCATCAAGAAAATAAGATTTGCACCGCAGGGCTGACCATCCCTCCTCCTGAGGCATTGCTGCTGCTGAACGCAGCCCGTGGCCTGGGATCCTCCCTGTCCTCTGCTGCTCTGCTCATTAATCAATGGCTCCTCGGAATGCCAATGAGTGCTGAAAGGAGCCAGGTGAAAGGAATGGCAATTTGCTCACAGCTTGATAATTACACATTTTTCAAAATAAATTAAAGCCAGAGCTAACGGCAGCACACTGTTTTCAGAAGTCCTGCTTATACAGAGGAATGAATTGGAAAGCACATTGATTGGAGGGGCTGCTGGATTCCAGCATGGAATTTATTTCCCCATTGTTCCACAGCTCTTCCCAGACCACTTGCTGAACAGAACCTCTCCCCCCTGCTCCACTGGGAGACAAAAGGAGGCACAAATAACCTCTACTCATTTGGAACCATCCTTGGAGAAAGATGGCTTTGGTGGAGCTTTGCTTTTGGGTTACCCAAGGCAGCCAAGCTCCAAGGGCAATTAAATGAATGGGTTTACAGCAGAAACATTTCAAATTAGCTCTTTCATGCCCAGACACACAAAGCAGGGGTTTGGGGGAACAAGCAGCAGGTAACACCCTGTACACAGAGGATCTGTGACACCTGTACCAGGAGCTGGAGATGCCCCCTTTATAATTAGCTTTGGGTTTCAGAAACTGTTCTTCATGAAGACATTTCACTAGCAAGCAAAAGAAGAATTCCTCTGCCTCAGAACCACAGGCTCTTGGTTATTCACTGTAGAACAGGGGCTGAACTCCAGTCCACACACTTTGGCAACTTCCCACTTAAGCTGAGGTATGGGAATGAGGGGAATTCAAAGATTCCTGGGTTACAAGACACCACAAGGACCCCAATTTATAGGAGAATCCTTGCCCCTGTGCCAAGTGTCAGCAAGGTTAGGGCAATTCTCCAAGCTACAACTACAGTAAATTACAGAAAGTGGTTGTTTTCTTCTGGAAGGAGATTGTGTTGCTGATTTGTTCTGTTTATCCTTCCCTTTGTGCAGCCCTGCTCGTCTCACCAGCTCACACGTGTTTGAAAGGGCAGCTCTGCATAATAAATTGAGTTTGTGTAATGAAATATTTCAGGAGATGAGATTAGTTTTAATTTGTTGTTCTCGCAATTCCTCCCCCTCTCTTTATAAAATAGCACCCGGCACAGCAGGAATTTATCTAAACCAGGGCCTTCCAGATAAATTCTGGCTTACTCAGGCAATTACTGCAAATAAGTTAAAGATGGAATCCACATGAGAATTCCACCTTCTTGGATCCACTTCATAACATTTGTTTCGCTACAGGAAAGAATAAGGTGGCAAGGAGGTAATTGCTGCTTTTTTCCTAAAAGAAAGGCAGGGGAGTGCTCAGAGAACACCAAGAAAATGCTCCCATTCCAATTACTTTAGATATGTGATCCATCTCCAGCAATACCCATTGCTGCCAAAAGCAAGAGCACAGGGTTTCCAATGCAGTTGTACTGTGACATCTGAGACCAAAGATTAAAACCTGATCTCATTTTTACAGTTGCCCAAATTTGCTTACACAAAACCCTTGCTTTGCTCCATTAGGAAGTGATGACTACAAGCAGTTTCCACAGAGTCTGCCTGTGACTCCACCTGGAGTTTTGATTTATGCCCTTTATACCTATCTTTACATTTCTTCTTTCCACATATCATCGTAGTGTCTGAGTATTTGCAAAAAAAAATAAAAAAATAAAATAAAGATCAGAGTAATAACAGGTGCCCTTCCCTTTAGTCAATGCCAGGGTGAAATGGATTATATTCTGTTCCAGCTGAAATTGCTTCTCTTGGCCAAGCTGGGAGACATTTGTATGAATTATTCCTGAGCTCAGAAATCAGCCCTCGCTCCTGACACGTTGTGATGCACGTTCAGGGATGAGGGGGATGAAGTGGCAGGAGAGGAACAGCTGCAGCCCCTTCTCCCTGCCCGAGCAAGGCACCTTCCTGGGAAACTTCAAATAAACCAGGGCAGCCACATCCTGGGGTATCCCCTGCTTTAGCCCTTCCTCCAGAGGTGCCTCCTGAACGAGCCAAGGGCTGGTTTCACCCAGAAGGCAGAGGGGCACTGGGGCACACAGAAAGCAGTGCCATCAGGCCAGAGGGGCTATACACCTTCCCTTGATCCAGTGTGATCCTGCTGTGCAGAAAAGAGCCAGAGGATCTGGCTGGGATAGTAAAGGGGGGTTCAAAGAGCTTTTATATCCCCCCAAGTGGCACCTACATTTCAGCCAATGCACCTCACCCACATCACTTACACCCATGTACCTCACCCCCATTAGTTATTCATACCAAGGCTATGCACACTTCAGGAGTAAAACACTCCTGAACTCACTGACAGTTTGATGATTAATGCTGTGGGAACTGTCTTCAACCCTGAACTGGTTCACTGCTGCACTTACAGTCCCCTGAATTACTGACAGCACAGTCCCTCATCTGCAGCAGAACATATAAATTCCCCACAGGCTCCTACCCCCCCTCATCAGTAGTCCCTGGACACAATGTCATTAATTCCTAATCAATTCACCAGTTCACCACTGTTCATCAATTCTTATGTTAACGATAAAGCTTCTCCTCAGTGTCACAGTGCCCTGCAAAGTGACAGATCTGGTGGATCAGAGATACCTGAGCTATCACAGAGACTGAATTTAAGGGTAGAGGGGAACCACCCCCCACCCCAACAAGATGCCCAAAGAAATACTGAGGGGGAAAAGCCCCAAAGATAGTGTAGGTTGCACATTATGCAGTCTATAAATCAGCCTGTAGGACTTTGTGTTCCTTTCTTATGTAACTTATTTCTATTGTGTCAGTGTGGGTTTTGCCATGAAAACTGTGGGAAAGGCCAGGGTGTTATGGAAAGGCACAGACCTCACCATTCCAGAAATACAGAGAAACACCCAAGTAGCTTTTACCTGTGACTTCAAGATATACTAACTTTTTATTTATGGATCTGAAGCACAAGTCATATATCCAAAATATAGCTCCATTTTTGAAGCAGCTGAAGCCTTTTCAAGGCAATCTCTAAGATTTACACTTGCTATATTTAATAGGGCCATTAAACACATGGGCAAAGTGGACCTGGTGATTGGCAGCAACAGAATTTTTCCCATTCCTCACCCCTTTGTGATTCCCTGGAGTGGGCTGAGCTTATTCCCAGCAACCTTTCAACTGGGGTGGTCTGGAACACCACCGTGGTGCTTTTGGAGTTCAGCACCCATGGATAGACCCATGCAAGAGGCTTAAAAAAACCCCACAATAAAAGTCCACCACCACCAAACTCCCTCCTATCTCACTGTTCCTTTCGAAAGACATTGTGGTTTTATTTGCTAAGACTTTCTACCTCCCAGTGGGAATTCCTACCCACGTTACTACAGCTAATTAATGTTATTGTGGGAAGGCTCTTGAATCCAGTGGTTTAAACATGCCCCAGGAAAAGGCAGGTCCTGCTCCCAGAGGTGATGCCCGAGGTGATCCTTATCCCCAGTTACTGTGCCTAGCTGGGAATTAACATTGGTTATTTGTGTTATTAATGTCTGTACCTACTCAAGGAACCACCCCTACACTACATTGGCGTCTAAGAAGTAGAACCACCTCAGGAGGAAGGAATGTGGCACCTCTTAAGAAACATAAAGCAGAACTGGGCAAGTTCTGGAGACGAGGAAGGAGAAAAGATGCTGTACAAAGCCAGGAAACACCTCTGTACCAGTAGCCAATCCTCCAGCCATCAAAGGGAATGGAAAACACCTTTCCTTTGGCAAGACCTGCACCACAATTCCAAGCCTAAAACAGCAGAGCATGTGAATGGCTGCTGAGCCCCATCTCTGCCCTTGCCTTGGCAGTGCCAGGGCAGGCTCAGCCCTGGCTGTGGGGCTCACCCACTGCAGAGACAGGCAGAGCATCAGCGAGCCTGCTTGGAAATATTCATTCAGCCAGCAGAGCTGGGTGGGGTGGGGAGGCAGCAGCCAATTAAGGAACCATCAAACTTCTCTTAAAAACCTCCCTCCATAACGCTCCCCCCTTCCTGCCTCCAGCCAACATGGTAATTGTGTCTAATTTCTAAATTTTCATGCAGTTGCTGCATTTGCCTCCCCTTAATGAGATGTAAATGTGTTGCCAGTTTGTGGATTTGTTTAATTGCAGGGTAGCTAAACTGTGATTGGCCAGAAGGTTCATTTTTAAATTTATTTATTTAGCACACATGCAAGGCATTTTAAAGATTCTTTTCTCCAGCTAAAAGAGGGAGGGGAACATATTCTGTTTTGCTGTTATGCTCAGGGTTCTGTCGCAAAGAAACCATCTGGTTTTCCATGTGTTTCCTGTGAACTTGAAAGACTTCAGCCGCATTCCAAGCGTTTGAAATAACTCTGAATACCTCCTGTTTGATTCAGGTTCCTAAGCTGGACTCTGTTGGCCAGGGGGCTTTGGTTCTTGGAGGACACAAGAAACACGCTCAAAGCATTTCAAATGGCTTTGCTGTATAACAATGCTCATTCACTGAGCTTTTTCTCCTCTACCTCCCACAAAGGCATTTGAAAGAAAGGATGAAAGATTTGAGTACTAAACTGGGTAAGAACAGAGGCATCATTACCTACTCTAACTCCAAATAAAATCCACTAAAGCTTGAAGGAAATACTGGCTGATTTTAGTACCTTTAACTCACTGCCACTTCATGGTTTGCTCAAATATAGGAGAGCAGTAAGAAGTCTCCTAAATCTCAACAAAACTTTGCAAGTGTACATAAAATCCCATTTTGCCCTGCAGTACCTTTATTACTGAGGATGGTGACATAGAAAAGGCCTGGCTTGATGTGCAGATCTCAAGACATCTGGAAGGGAGAAAATCAAACAGAGCCACGGGGCCATTTCGGCAGGGACAGCTTTCAAACCAGACCCACAGAGCAAAGGCAGAAAGTTCTGGTTTTGCAGAACCCAGAGATCAATTCTTCCCCTCTGCTGCTTCTTAACAACAATTAATCTGCTAAGAAAGTGCAGCTTTCTCAATGCTAAGACCACTGTATAAATAATACATTAATTTTTGCAATGTCCTTAACGTTCTGGTTTCCATCAGTTTTATAGCACCTAATGCTGCTTTTGCCACTTACCCTCATGTAAGGACTCACCCACATAATTCATGGAGACTTGCACACATAAATTTCCCTTCAACCTCCCACTAAAGTTCTAAAGCAGCAGCATTTACTTTAATATCAGCCCCAAGCACAAGGGATTCCAGCCACCACCATCTCTAAGCCCCAGAAATCAAGGGTGCTTTTCCCATTCTCATGTCCTACAGTAATATTTGAGGACATGTCTTGCCCTCAAAGTACTCCTACAGGAATAGTAGACCTATATTTAGACCTAAATGGATTTTTTTGAACTAGAAAGCCCAAATTATGGCTCTGGACCACAAACTACACTTAGGAAAGGTTCATTTCCTGGCAAACCTGTCTGGGGGATGCTCCAAGCATCTGATTGCCAGTGAAAGGCACTGCCAAGGAACCAGTGAAACTGGTCACTTCTAAGTATCCCAGAGAAAAGAGTGGAAGTTGATTTGAGCTCCCTCTGCCTGATATCCCACCATAAACCTATAACTACAGAGGTAATCAGCATGTCCCAGGGCCAAGGGCATCGCTCCTCTCAACCACTGTCAGAAAGAGCCAATAACACAAGCCAGCAGAGTAAAGGGAAGTGACAGCAGGGAAATAATTTAGCCTTTAACTGACAAGTTATCCTGTTAAAAGCCATTTACCTTCTGCTGCTCGGTGTGTCATTGCTCATTTTAGTTTTGAAGTGACATCTCCCCAAGTGCCATTAACATGCCAGCAGCGAAAAGGGATTTATAGAGTTTGCACCCTGGAGAATTATAGCCTGGGTGGTTGTGGTGAAGGAAAGCACTTGCAGGACTCGGTTTATCCTTGCAGCTCCCAACCCATCCAATTCAGAGCATCCAGAAGGGAAAGTATGAGGCAACTCCACTGTCATCACCTTCAGCACAGCCTGACCTGCTCGTGCACTTCAGCAGCAAATACTGGCTGGGAGGATCCCAGCAGTCCTCAAAGTACAGCATTTCAATTCCTCTTTCAGGAGAAAAAAGGATCTATTGAGACTGAGAACCATGACAACAACTTACCAGCAAATGTAACTGCCCTGTATAAAGCATAAATGTTATAATGTAAAACTGAGGGGAATTTGGTGCAATAACATGACCCACAGTGGAGGGGTTTTGCACAACCAGATTCCTGCAGTTACAAAGACGTGGCACGAAACTGGATGTTAATGTGGCTTGTGAAGGAGAGGGCTCAGCTCACAGACACTTCTCCTGTGCTCCATGCTGACCTAGAACTATCTTCCCCTCAAATCAGCCAAGCTCGCCTTAAACAGCCATGGATTTCAAACCAACTATTTCAGACAAATTGATCAAGTCAGGCTAAGGATAAAAGACACTGCTTAGCATAAGGCAAGGAGTCTTGGTAAAAGTCCTAGTTATGTTGGAAGCCAGAATGACTAATGCTAGCACACTGACACCTTCAAGTTCACACTGGACGTAGCAAAGAGGTGCAGTTCTGCTTCCCCTGCAGCAACATCAGGCAGGATTCAAACCACACCAGCAGGCAACTTCCATGGGGAACTGAGCCTTAAATTGCTGCTCTGGTGGGAAATGGCCCTGCCCATGGCAGGGGGTTGGAACAAGGTGATCTTTGAGGTCCCTTCCAACCCAAACCACTCCAAGCAGGAGAGGGGCAAATAGTCACTAATTGAATTCACAGTTGCCCTTTGCTGAGATATACTCAGATGACAGATGAATTTCCATTAGTTTAATGTGAATCACCACGGATAATGGAAAAC
>JAWWEE010000062.1:3287782-3374099 GCA_035221455.1 Xenops minutus
CAGGTGACATCCCCCAGGGAGGATCCAGGTGGGTGCCAGGGCAGGTGACATCCCCCAGGGAGGATCCAGGTGGGTGCTGTGGCTACTGATGCCCAGGTGAGGGTCCAGGTGGGTGCTGTGGCAGGTGAAATCCCCAGGTAAGGATCCAGGTGGGTGCTGCTATTTCCTACCACTGCTTTGTTAGTGTGACAGTGGCTCTGTCCACACCTTGGATCATGCTCTTCCAGTAGCTGCTGGTTTTACTTTCTAGTTGGATGCACTTGGAAAGTGCTGAATACATTTTCTGACTTTGCTGTATATCTTTGAATACCAACAAGCTCCATCAGTAAATGTTTGTCCGCTGCCCTGGGCTCAGCACAGCACAGCCTTAAGCAGGGCCAATAAACCAGCTTGCTTTTACATATAACCACTTACTGGGCAGTGTCTGGTTAAATAGTTCTTTATGTATAGACTGAACCTGTATCACACACAGTGGTTTTATTAGAACTTTGTATAATTAAGGAAACTTACTGCTACACGATGAAAGAGCAGAGACAATTAGCTTGTGATGGGTTTTGTTCCTTCTGTGCTAGAGGTTTATTGATGTTGGCTCTAGTGGAAGTGAGCAGTTACCCTCCCTGCTACAGTTCCTCCTAGGAATCTTGCATCAAGTGTTTCTCAATCACGTACAAGGGTCCCGTGGAAAAACATCCATAAGGAGCTTCTGCGTCAGAGAAATGTGGGATTGGTTCCTGCTTTGCAGCCAGCAGGACCAAAGCATGGAGAACAACATATGTGTGATTAGGCTGCAGGGAGATAAATCCCCTCTCTCACGCCACTTACTTGGATAAGGATTTTCCAGTGTGCATTGGAAATTAGAGAGTTACACACTCATTTCTCCTGAAGTTGATGTGAGTTGCCTAATTCCCTTGAGTACTTTGAAACTCCTGTAGAGCAAACAGTGCTTTCTCTGACTTACATAGAAGCAATTAAAAGATCAGTCAGCACTGACAAGCAACTTAATGTGATCTGCAAAAAAAAAGGCAGCTTTTAAACTTGTCTGGGTCCCAGAAACCAACATGGGAGGCAAATGGCAAGGACCTGAGCAAAGACCCTAATATCAGCTTGGGAGTCCTAGTAATCAGCCTGGGGAGCTGATGCCAAGAAGCTGGACAAAGATGCAATTAAGGTTGCCACAAAGTTCTGGGATACATTGCAGTTCCCAGCTGTGATAACTGAAGAGTTGGCTGCAGTTCCAAAACACCAGCATGATAGTAAAGTAGGAATGAGAGGACAAATATCTTGGCCTTTTCATTTTCCAGACATTTATGTTCACTATCTGCATGAAGCCTAAATTATCCTGGCTGAATTCCAAGCTATAATCTTTTATTTTTTTCTCTTCCTTGAGTGGGTTAGTAAAGTACTATTAGGCTTTGATATTTTGCATTGCACAAGGGAAAACAGAATAAACATTTCCACTTATTTATGATCCATCTTAGCTTTTGGAGAGTTTGACAGTTTTACAAGTCCCTGACTGCTTATCCTGGTCAGTGCAAACACCCTGCTCTGAAAGCATTGTGTTTGAGGCTTCAGCATGAAGACAACATGTCCTGACTCTTTTTAAGTAAGAGGAGATCCATGAATAAAAACAGTTGCTAAAAATCCAGTCACAGGTAAAAAGCAGTTCTGAACATCCTCCAGAAATCAGAGTTCTAGCACAGCAAACACATTTTCCACAGAGTATGTATAAAATGAAATACCTCGTTTAGCAGCTGTAAGTCACAGGGAAGATACACCAGTTTTTATAGCCCGGGGAAGATGCACAAAGCAGAAAGATGCAATGGGAGACTCGTAATTTCATCTTCAAATGGAACCTGAAAAGCCCTTGTCGCTCCCACTGCTGCCAGCACAGCCAGCAGCGAGAGGCTCGAAGGACCTGCCCGCTCACAGCTGATGGTTTGTGAGCTGAAGGAAAAATGTGTGGCAGAGTTTGACAAGCTCGTTGATTCCAGGGCTGCGGGGGAAAATAGCTGAGGATTGTCAGTGATGAGAGAAGGCAGCAGCATGTCCCCAAGCTGGAGCCCTGGCCATGCTGTGGCACCTCGAGCAGGTCTGGAGCTGGGGGCTCTGGGCAGCTGCTTGTCTGTGGCTGCTGAGGAGGGTTCCTGCCATGTGGAGGAAAACAAGTTCTTCCTATGTAATGACAGGAATTGGAAAAGAGTGAAATTCTTGTGGATTTTTTTTTTGTTTTGTTTTGTTCTGGAGGGATGTAATATGCAGTCAAAATGAGGAGGTAGTCCTACCCTTTGTTCTGTTCTCCTGTCTGTATGTGGGTCTGTGCTGGGCTTGTTGGGAAATCCAGTCCTTTCTGCAAACACCACATGTGCATCCCACAGAAAAAGGGTCCTGCAGTAACCAATGCTTCAAACAGTGAGAAAACCTCTCAAACTGTTCTGCTTCCTGGCATGGTTTTGGAAGATGTTCAGGCTTCAGCACAAATCCCTTTAATTAACGGAGTCCTGATCACCACGTGTTTCCTACCTGTCGAAACTGGAAAACTAGTTTGGACGAGGATAGAAGGAGGAGTAATGCATTTAGCATGGATTTAAAAAACCTGCTAAAAAATTGCTTTGAAATAGACCTACAATGAGACACCTCTGTGTAAAGTGATCCCTGAGAGCTGTCAGGGTGGGGGGAGCAGAGCATGTTCCCACATCTCTCCCTGCACGTACCCACCACAGCTCTTGTCCTGCCTCTGGAGCTCATCAGAACACGTGGTGGCTGATTCAGAAAGATACAACATCAAATATTTGACCTCACAAAAAAGAAGTGACTCATTTCCTGCTGGTTTGACTGATGGGACCTCCTGGTACAGGCTCAGGGTGTTGGTGAGGAGGGGTGGGAACATGCAGTTGGGAAAAGGAGAGATCTCCTGCTTTGGCAGTAGGTCTGTGCAACTGAAAGTCACACTGCAACCTGATGGTAAGGTTTGTTGTGCCTGTTCTTTCAAATAGAAATTGGTATCCTCCCATTTTATTTACATAGAGTATTTGTAAAATCTTGAAGTACAGTTTGATTCTCTTCTCTAGCTGAAGTTTGTGATCATCTCATAGTAAGGCTGGCTGGTCTGTTTGATGTACAGCTGTCACAGGTTTCAGTTGCTGCCTCTCCCTTGTTGTAAGGAAAACATCTCAGAGAGAATGCCCAAATCTCAGCACAGATGTCTTTTCATTATTGCAAACAGTTCTGCTAGCAATTACATTCATTCTGAGAGGGATTTAATACACGCTGTAGCATCTGGTTTCTACGTACCTGAAGAGTGTGAATACTCCAGGCTGCAAACAGGACAGTGCTCAGATGGGGGAACACAGCTTTTCAGCCCAAGGGGCTGGAGGAGAGGTGTCAGAGCCAAGAGGCTGCAGATGCTGGGGCTCTGGGGACGAGGGTGCAGTGGAGCACAGACAGCATCGCAGTGGGCAGCGAGGGGCAGCAGCTGTGCTGGGACAGGCCAGGCAGGCTGGGGCACAGCCAGCACTTGGGGTGCTGTTTGCAGTGGGACTGGGCTGAGCCTGCAGCACAGAACGTACCTGTGTGACCCAGCACAGCCAAAGGGTGGCACGGGCCACGTGCTGTGTGTCGTGTCTCTCGATAAACATCTGGGAGTAACCTACCACCCGTAGCCCACGGGGAAATAGCTGGCTTGGCATGGAAATGGTGCTGGCAGCCTCTCGCCTAAGAATGCTAAGCTTTGCAGGAATGTTTCTTTTTCATCTACTTAATTATGAAAATCAGTTCATGGGAGGGAGGTGACACATTTAGGTTGCTCTGCTAGTTCAGTTGTACAGATAGCATCCAAAAGATGTTAAAAAGTTGTCCTCCTCTTGTAGGACATCCAGCTCACAGGCAGATACACTGTGATTGCAACAGTATTTGGGGGTGCTGCTCCAAGCATTCTTTCTGAAGGCTCTCCCACCTCCAGTTTTTCTTCAGGAAGAGTCAACTCTCCAAGTATCTGAGCAGCTGATCTAGCATCAAGGACTACACAATTGCTATCAGCTTGGGTTTATTAGTACATTGGTTTTAAAAGTTGGTTGGTAAACCTGGAAGATTCTTTTGCAGTGACAGCGTGACTCTAGAAATGGGAAATCAGACTCTAAGCAGGCAGAGCGCCTGGCTGGGAAGGTGCATGGCATCACATCAGACAGAGCAGGCAGGCTGTGGAGCCAGGCTTGGAATGGGTCTTCACAAGTGGCTCATCTATACTATTTGTATGGCCAGAAATATACTGTGAGGGTCCTTTCAATAGCCCCAAAGAGTCTTCAAGAAGATTGTCTCTACTTTTCATAAGGAATTTTACATAGGAAACTGAGCTTTGGCTCTTTTTCAGTGCATGCCTTAAAGCACTGTGCAAGTTTCCAGGAGTGTGGTTGCTACTTTAGCCCCTCCATGTTATAAGCAGGGCTTATAAGTGTCTGTGGCACATTTGTAAGAGTTGCTGCCCAGGGTGGGTATGTTACTTAATGCTACTCATGATTATTGCTCTTCTTTTAGGTCTCTGTGACTTTTATTTTCATCTGCATTTTGCCATTGCTGTCTAATGAGCTGTCACTTGTCCTTCATGCTGCACGTGCCATAATAGCAAAGCAGTCCTGCATGTCAGTGCTGAGTGCAGCCCTATGGAGGGCAGCTACTTTCCTTTGAGCAATTATTTATTTCCTTTTTGTTTCCTCCACTCCCACTGATCATTGTCATAGTAATACAGGCTGGTCTGGGAATTTCTTCTCATCAGAGTAAAATTCCTAGCCATCCATTACCCCTTTTTGATTTCACTTTCCAGCAGGAGGAGTCAGCGCAGATGCCACTGAAATGTGGAGGTATCAAGAGGACTCTTTTGGTATTTTAGCAATGAATTATCTCATAAAATCTAATGGCAGATAATTTATAGAATCATATAATGTTTTGGATTGGAAAGGACCTTAAAGATTATCCAGTTCCAACCTCCCCTGCCATGGGCAGGGACACCTCCCACTAGCCCAGGGTGCTCCAAGCCCTGTCCAACCTGGCCTTGGATACTCCCAGGGATGGGGCAGCCACAGCTTCTCTGCCCAACCTGTGCCAGGGCCTGCCCATCCTCCCAGGGAAGAATTTCTTCCTAACATCTAATCTAAACCTTCCCTGTGACTGTGCAAAATTACCTTAAGAGGCCTGAAGGTTTGCATTAGCAAAGAGAACTCCCCCAGCTCCTTGTCCTATGGGAAAGGCCACCTGAGTTCAGGAGAGCTGTGCACAGGCTGAGGGCTGGAATTAGGGCAGCTGCAGTTTCTCCACACTGAGATGGTTGAGTGAGTCCACTGGGGTTTTCTGTTCTGCAGCTTGGAGGGGGAAAAAAAAAAAAGTCATGCATCTGTTTTGTGTCAAAACATCCTTGTCTTCCTGTGGTATCACTTTATTCTCAGCTGAAAAAAAATGGAGAGTTTTGTGCAGGGAAGCATAAGTTTTATGGATGGCATTGTCCAAAATCATCAAGTGATAATGGGAGCAGTTTAAAGTTTAGACATAGAATAATAAAATCATGGAAGTTGTGCAAATTTTTTACTGAGTTTCTTCAGTCTGTTGCACTGATGACTTACAACTGAGAAGTCTGAGCAAAACAAGCAGGCAATTTGAACAGGTATGTATGTGAAGTGCCTTGGAATCCTAATCTGTGAGTGTATGTGTAAAGAAAATAGTTTTAAGGGACAGGTCTAGCCTATCATGCTACACTTTAAGGTGCTTTAAAAATACTTCTCTGTACTGAGCATGCTTGATTTTAAGGTAGTTTAAAAACATCTCTTTCAAAGCAGTCTTTGCCTTTAGGTTGGTGTCTGTAGTAATGTGACTGAAGTGCACATGGAGTTACAGAAAGTGTATATGGCAATTTTCTTCTCTTCCACAGACCCAGCAATTTCTAGTATTGGCAGAGGTTAGTCTGATGGCATGTACTCGTGCTGACCTGTTTGTGTTTTTGAGGAATCTGGTGAGTGCTCTGTGAGCCTCTGAAATTCCATTCTGCTCAGCTCCCCTGGGAATGTTACAGAACTGGCCATTGGGCTTTAGGAATTGTCACAAAACGAGCAGTTAATTCTTGACATCTGCTGTGCTGCAGTGACTGCCAAGTTGCGTAGGTAGTTGGCAAGGAAATAAATATTGATAGACCCTAGCAACAGGTACTCCTGAGAACTCTTGTTCTGGGAATGCTTAAGCCCTGTCCAGTGTTATTAACCTTGTGATAGCATTTTAAGTTTATTTATAGGATTTGTTTGTGTCTTATCACCATCTCTCAGAACTGGAATGCACGAAGGGGCTCTGCTGTGTGAGGGCATAGCAGGGTGTTCTACACCTTCTCTGGTGACTCATTTCAACATGTAACAGCTGTTTCACTGTCCCCATCTCAGGGGTAGCTGATGGACACTGAGCTATGACATCCCAAGTATGTGCTCACACCTAGGCTCTCAATTTTGCTTACCCATCCTATGACTGCTCCAGAGCCACGTGCATGTAGGTGAGTTGGACACAAGGATTTACTCCTTTTTAGTGATATCCTATCAAAGCACTAATACACAAGCTCCTCAGAGACTCCTCCAGGTACAATTAGCTCATGCTGTGAAAGCACAGAGTGTGGTGAGCCTTGTACATGAACAACTGTGTGTTCTCCTTGCAGAAATTGAAGCCAGAGAAGCCTGTGACTGGCTGAGAGCTGCCGGGTTTCCCCAGTATGCTCAGCTGTTTGAAGGTATGATCACAAAGACTTGTCAAGCAGCTGACACTGAATTCCACTGGAATTGTTCTCATAAATAATGTATTTCAGAACCTGACACTTTTGATGGAGGCACTTCCAAATTCTGTCATATATTCATGCAAATCTTCAGAAAAATAGGAAGCTGGTGGGTGTTCTTGCAGAAGGGACATCTCAGCAGGGACTCAGTAGAATTCCATAAAGAAGCAAATCTTTCCTGGTTTGCTTTTCCTATTGTTAGTTGTAACTCAGTCAAATCTCTGCTTTTGTGACTTTTAGTTGCTTATAATTTTCTCAGGCTCTTTTACTTGTAGTGCTGGAGTGTTTTTCCAACCACTGATTGCAACCAAAGCTCCTCTAAGGCTCTCCAGCCTGTGGTCTGAGCCAGATTGCTTTATTGGTGTTTTGAAAAAGAATGTGGAAAAATCATCTTGCAATCATAAGTGTTTAAAACTGATACTCAGCAGCAGCCAGCCAGTCCAAAAAAAAAAAAGAAAAAAGGCAATTTCAGCATGTTTTCATGTCATTAAATCTACAAAGAGTGCTTATTTCTTCTGAGGGAGGTATAGATTTATTAAGAACTTGTATAATTTTCAGGCCACACTTGTGCTTATGCCTTAAAACTGTTCTTTAAAATATGTTTATTGTTACCAACACTGAGTGTAACAAGTTAATCTATTTTTAAGAGGGCTTTTATCAAAGAGCTACAATTAAAAGACCGTCAGTAACTTCTGCCTGCTCTCATTCCCACCTCCCCCTGTTCACTGCAAAATTAAAAATTCAAAGCCAAGCCATAGAGCTGGATTTGAAAGCTGGATTTGTGTGCTGTGAAATGTGCTGCCTGATGGAAGTGCTCCTGGTCTAACTGCAGCAGGTTTTATTCTATGAGCTGTGTGTTGGAAATGGACACTGCCACGCTTCTGCAAAATGAATCCCTTGCATTACCTTGCTGTTTATGCAGTGTGACTTACTGACTAGGAAAATGAAGCTTTAAAAAAAAACCAAGCAAATATATAATGGATCTCACTGGGTCCCTCATGTGCAAGGCTCAATCTCAGCAGCTGAAACATTGAGCTCTTCAGCTGGGGGATGGATCAGCTTCCTGCCCAGCATGGTTTGTCAGGATCATTACAGCCCAGAGTGTGTGCCATGTGCTGCACTGAACCTCAGCACCCAAAACCCTCACCTAAAATCCTCCCTCTTCTGCACTGCTCTTGAAGGCAGAAGGTGCAGAGAACCAAAGCAAAGCTAAGCTTTATTTTGTATTTTTTGTCTATACCACTTAGTCACTGCAAGCCTGGGAAGGCAGAAGTGTTTGTCTCTCTGTAACTAATAGCAGCAAGCAGGTGCCTACCTTTATTCTGCTGGCTCAGAGGAGCTGATCCTCACTTGAAGGACCTTTACATGAATATACAGCTATGGAAACAGGTTTAGATTCCTTACACCTCTGACGAATGTGTTGCAAACGATTAAAGCTCAGATTTCAGATTCAACTTCTTTGTTCACAGATATGCAGTTTCCCATTGATGTAAAAACTGTAAGGAAAGATCATGAATTTTTAGATGGAGATGCGATTGAATCACTCTTCAGGTAAACATTAATTATGAACCGTCTTAAACACCTCCAGGCCCCACAGTTACTTGTCAGTCATCTTTTCGTGCCTTTGTTTTTGTCAGAGACTAGCAAAGTCACCAATTCTGTGACTGAAGGAAATCACTTAAGCACATGGTTTAGTACCAGTGAAGTTGGTTGGTTTAAGAATCTAAAAGAAAAGCAACCGTGTGTTTGCACATCTCCAGCCAAGGTCTTGGGGAGGTTTTAGTGAGCATCAAATCTCTCTTTTCTGTAATGTGAGATGTCTGCAGGCTGAGAAAAAAAATAATCAGTTCCCTGCAAGCATGGCAGGCTGCTCTCCAGGATCACATATGATGGAGTGCAGGAATTTCCCCTGATGGACCAAATTCTGATAGACAGAAAAAAATTATCTGCACAAGATCTGTTCTATTTTCCTGAATATTTTTTGAGTGAGAAGCAAAGGTATTGATATGAAATTATCGTTTTGCCACAGCTGTTCAGAGCACACAAGTGAAATTGCATTGTCAGGGCAAAGTCAAAGCCCCAGCCCTTTGGCCTTTCCCCATGGAAGAGAGCCAGGATGGTGCAAGGCGTTCTGCCTCACCTCACACAGCAGGCACTGAAGCATTCTCGCTGTGAGAGTGCTCAGCACAGTTCCTTTAGCAGAAATTACAATTTCTAACTCTTGAGGGACTGGAAAGTTCCTCTCCTGGCAAAGTGTCTTGGTCCTTTACTGTCCTGTCAGGTCCCCTGAATTCACATTCTGCTCATAGCAGGAGCACCAAGAGGAGTTGTTCGTGTTTATAGCTCTAAAGCAGAGCAGATACCCCAGAACCTTCAGTCTGTTTTGTTGCTTGGTATGATTTCTGTCCTGAGTGCTCCTTGGAGGCTCTGGGTGTGCCTCCTGTTGAGGATTTTTTGACAATTAAGTGATTGACTAGTTTGCAGCCTTTTTGATTCCACAAGCTTTAATTCAAATAATGGATAGTAATGTCCTTCCAAGGAATAAGCTTAATGGTTTTTTATTTAAAAATTATTTTTTAAGAAGCCCACTCACACTTTCAATGTTTTTTGAAATCTTAAAACAATATACAGTTTTTCACAATCATTAAAGCACACAATATGGGAGTTTTTTTAGTTAAATGATTAATTATGGTTGTCTTGTCTAGTAAGATGGCAGAAGTGGAAGTGTGAACATGATGGGGTTGTTATTGGTGCTGGTTCTGGCAAAATATATGAGGAACCTCTAACAAAATGTCAGGCTTGGACACCAATAATGCAGACTCTGTGGTAGAAGATCACAACTATATTGGCACATGTTTGTTTTCAAGAAATAAAATAGTTTCGATTTCAAACCTCTGTCTTTTCTCTCATGCCCCAGACGGCTGAACACATTGAACAAGTGTGCGTCAATGAAAGTGGAAATAAGCCGTCAGAGGAGACGGGTATGTTTGTAAAATACAGTTCCTCTTCTCATGAAAGATGTGTTCAGCTCTGTTATCAAAAACCTGATTTTGAAAAGTGCATGGGGAATTAGCAACTTCTGAACTCCCCTTTCTAGCCTCTTCTGTCCTTCAAAGCTCTGCCATTTGCATTTTCTGCTGAGAAGCATAGAAATGGAGATTGAAATTATGCATTGTTCATTCTGTAACTTCATAAAGATGGGGTTTGAAACAGCTTTAAAAATTAATTTGACATATTTTGCTGTCCCATAGTTGCACCAAGACCCCACCTCAACATGTCATTGGTTTCCTAAGTAGTTTCACACCTTATTTAAGCCCTGAAAGTGAAATTTTTACTCTTACTGAGTAAGCAAAGAAATTCAATGGACAACCCGAATGTCCAGCCAATAGAAGATGGATGGGTTTTAGCTGTGCTGGTTTTGTCCCCTCCCACAAAAAGTTCTGCAACCAAAACAAAGTGAGAGTCACAGTCTGGCTGGGCAACTCTGAGGTACCGTGGATTAAGTGCAGGACTAGTAAGAAAATAATGCCATCTTCTGGAAAAATGTCTAGTTTTTTGGAAAGTTCCAGTGTCCTTAGGGAGGAATGGGGCAAGAGAGAGCACACAGAGGAGAGACAGGTGGTTCTGTCTCTAACATTTTGCTGTCTCAGTGTTCCCTTGGCATGGGGACAATAAGGCAAATGGAGCACCTGGGGCAGGTGGCAGGGGAGGATGGGGAATCCAAGAGGGATATTGCTGCTGCTGCAGTCCCACAGCCACACACTGCTTTACCTGAAAATGAATGAATTTTGGTCATCAGAGAGTTTGAGTTGTTTGGTTTTGGGAAAGGCCATGTAAAACCCAATGCAATTATCTTTCAAAACCTTTGGATATGCCACAGAACAGGATTTTTCACCCTTAGATCAAATCTGCCACCTTTTCCTGTGGCAAGCTTACCAAATTTGTCAGCATGCTTGGGAGTCTTTTGTCAGCAGGTTTTTCAGCTAACTCAGGGCAGACCTTTGGTGACTGAATGGTCACATTCCCATATGTTGGTCTCAGGGGGTTTGGAAGTAGGCAGGAAATGAAGTCTCCTTTTTTGTTAAATTCAGGGGTTGTAATTTAAAAATTGCCAAACTTTGCCATTGAGCTGTGTTTTTTTTTTTCCTTCTAAGAGTGATGATTCTGAAGATGATGAACCTTGTGCAATAAGCAGTCGGTGGGCTTATGAGAGGTGCAGTCAGAGGTGGTCTCGGATCAAGAGCCTGGAGGGTTTCCCAGCAGAGGAAGGTGCCAGTGCCTCAGTGCCAGGCAGTCCAACACTGAAGATCATCAGCAAGGAGGACAGTGTCTTTTTGGATCATGGAGAGAAGCAGGATGTGTCCTCAATTCACAGCACCAGCAGTGCTGACAGTGACATTGTTGGCTCCCCAAAACCTTTCGAAGATGTGGAAACCAGCACGAGTTCCTCAAGATGTTCCTCAATTAAGGTACCTTCACTGGACTCTACTTTCAGTTGTTCTCCTCCCCCCAGTGAATTTTTAAATATCACCAATGAGCAAAAGTTTTCAGATAAATCACCATCTAAAAAGAGGAAGAGCCTTCTAAAGAAAATGGAGAAGCTGCACTTAAGGAGCTGCAACTTAAGGAGTGGTCAGTCAAAGGCCAAACCCATAATAAGTGAACCTGTTCTTCTGGAAGGGCTTAATGAAGAAAAGATGAAGATGCTGAACTGTGTAAATATTTCTGACCTCTCTGGCATCCAAGCAAAGAACAATTCCTCCTTTTCTCCCCGGAGTCACAATAGCAGCAATCAGTGTGGAAAGAGCAGCACAGTGAGCACTCCAAGCCCTGGTGCAACACCAGGCAGCCCCTGGGAAGGAGGGGCAGAGCACACCGACTCTACCAAGCTCGTGCTGTGGAATGATCTGGCTCAGCAAAACCTGAAAAATAACACCACCTTACAAAAGAGCCAGATGTTTCAAATACCACAAGGCCATAAACCTGGCACTTTCCCCACAACGCTTACAGACAGCTCCCTGTCTCCAGCAGACAACTCTTCTGTCACCTGGAGAGCTGGGACTTTTCAGGGGTGCAGGAGAAGCCGGAGCAGAAGCAGTTCCAAGGACCCCAGAGCCCCCAGGAGTCCCCTTTTGGGCTCAGATAACAGGCTGAGTGTGTATGACAACATGCCCAGTATTGACCTGGATAACGTGGAGGCAGCACAAGTCGGCGACGACGATGTGTTTTCAGAACTGAACAGTGTTATAGCAGATGTCAATGGTCTCAGAAAGTTGGTTGATCAGTGGACAGAGAAGCTCTCAGATGATGGGGATTCTGACTTTGCCAGGGATTTGACTTGCTTGTACCCATCCTCCCCTAAAGAAAGCTCTCTTGAAAGAGAGGGCTCAGAAGAGAAGACAGCAGGGGACACTGAGGGAGAGAGCAGCTGTGACCTGGGCAAGGAGATTGGCTCTGCAGACCTGGCATACAGCACAGACTCTGAAAAGACCAACAGGTCAGCCACCCTTGGGTTTCCCTTCGATTCTGGCCACTCAAAATAGATTTGCTTTGCCAGGATAAAGTATTCTTACGTCTATTCTGGGCAGCAGGGTCTGCACTGCTGGTGCCAGGTACCACGGGTCTGTGGGCACTCTGGTGACAGCATCTGTTCAAAGTAGGACACTCATGATCTGCATGAGCACTCAGACATTTGGAATCAGGCCTTAGGGAAACAGTTTGTATTGCCAGAGGACCTCCTGGATGGGAAGTACCTTGTTTAAGTGCAACTAACTGAGTGGTACTTGGGAGCTGCAGGTCCTTTAGAGTCTCAGGGGCTTCACAGGTACAGGCAGAAAACTAAGAGGGATGATGGAAATGGTCCTAAGTTGAACAATATTTATCCCATAGGCACAGGAAGCAACACTGGTCTGTGGAAGAGAGTGTGAGCTTGGAAAGCCTTTCCATGCAGGATGGCCAGTCGGCTGCCCAGCTGGCCCGGACACAAAAGCTGGCCTTGTTGAAACTCACTGCTTTGATGGACAGATATTCCCCTTCCAGTAAGCAGGGCTGGAACTGGTAAGTTCTCTAATCCTAAAGGAACTTGGGCTGGAAAGAGAGGATTTGATGTAAGCAGGTGAATTTCCTTGTCTGTCTAGATTATAGATATTAAAGCTGAGGAATTTCATCCTATTAAATCTCTGGCAGCTTCCTGGTTATTTCCATGGCTCCAGGATTTCCTCTGCTATGGGCTACACTTGGCTCCTCACTGATGATCATGCTGTTACTGATTTTAAAGCACATTATTTGTGTTTGCCCATTTGCAGGGCTTTGTCAGAGGTGCTTCCCAGGGATTGTGGGACTTGAGGTGAGAGCTGGCTAGGCTGAAAATAGAGGTCTTCAGCATCAAGTCTCTGAATTAGAACAGTGTCAAAGTCAGACTCTCAGAGGACTTAGAAACATCAGTCAGCCTCTTGTGATAGGGAGCTGGTACTTGAACATAGAAAGAAGTGAAAAAAGCCAGCAGTGCCCTAAAGGGATGGGATGTATTTCCCATGAGGATGCTTTATTAAAGCTAATTTCTGTAAGGAAATGAGGAGGTCACTCCTCTAATCACCTTTACTGATTTTCTCCTGCTGATGGTGTACAGGTATGTGGCAGAATTTGGGTTGTGACAAGGTACAACTAAATCCTTTAACCATGCATGTAAAGCAGCAGGTGAAATGTGGTGGAGGCCTAATAAGTTGCATGAACTGGTTTTATTCTTTCCAGGACCATACCAAAGTTCATTAAAAAACCAAAAGCCTCGGACTACAAGGACAAAAATGTGTTTGGGGTTCCTTTACTCCTGAATGTGCAGAGAACAAGCCACCCACTGCCCAATGGGATACTGCAAGCCCTGGACTATCTGAGGAGCCACTTCCTTGACCAGGTATGAACCCGAGGCAGCCCAGAGCAGCTCTGGACCAAGAATGGATCTGCTGCAGGGAAACAGGCTCTGCTTCCCTCTTTTGGGAAGGGCTTTCTCTCCCTCTGAGGCTCTGAAGGGGCAGAAAGGTGTAAGTCTGAGCAGGCAGCCTGTGAGGACACACCAGTGCTGATTCCTCCTGGGAATACCTTTAGTCCTCTGGGTGTTTCTGTGCCTTGCCCCACTGACACCCTCTGCAGTTGGTGCAGGCACTCAGGCTGTCCCTGCTCCCTGAGGAGGTAAAGCTGCCAGACAATGTCATTGTTCCCTCTGTTCGGTGGTGCCAGAGCTAATGTGAAAATTAATCTTGTTTCAGATGAAATGTACAACTAAGCAGAGAGAAAACATATTACAGCAGTGCCTGGAACATCTTTTTCTGGATCTCAGCTCTGTATTTATCCCCTAAGTGGGGGTGGCAGTGGAAGTGTGTGCTGCATATTTCTGTATTTCTGTAGCACAGCTGCAGAAATGGGACCCTGTGACATGAGACATACCAGTTAAAGAGAGGGCTTTGTTCCCCCTGTGCTTTGCCATTGCCTAGGTGTGTAATTTCATGGCAAAGAACAAAAGTGTGTGTGTTCTGTGAGGTGGCAGTAAAGTGTGTTTCATTTTGAGGTCCTGGTGTCCATTTGGGTAACAGAAGTAAGCCAGAGAATGTAAATACTGTCTCAGGGGCACACAGGGAAGCTGTCAGCAGAAGCTGTGTTGGGGTCAAGTTCATGGGAAACTTCTAAATCTTTTTTTTTTGTCTGGAACTTGATTGACAATTATATTAAAAATAAAATCATAATTCCCCTCAGGATGGCAAGTGCCCTTTGCCAGCCTGTGGATGGATTGGATGTATCAGGTGTTGTGGGTCTGAGTGAGTCTGTCTGTGCCAGCAAGGGGAATGATGTGTGTTTGTGTTTGGATGGACACACACTGGAACACAGCCTGCCCAAGCAAATGGACAGATGTCAATAGTACTGATTTTAAAAGTCAAAAAGAGTAATTTTGCCTTAAATAAAAAGCAAACAACCGTGACAATGGGTATGTCACAGCTGGTTCTGTGGGCATCAGGCATGGTTTGCCTGGTAGGAATGTCTGTGCTGCTTCTAATGCTACAGAAGTATTTTGGTGTTAGACACACTGCCACAGGATCCTTGCTATGAAAAGAAAGGTGAAGGATCAATTATTTGTCAGAAGTTTGATTCCTGATGACTCCCCTAATATTTTCTATCACCTGCAGGTTGGCCTGTTCCGAAAATCGGGTGTTAAATCCAGGATTCTGTCTTTAAGAGAAATGAATGAAACCAGCCCAAACAATGTCTGTTACGAAGGGCAGTCAGCGTTTGATGTGGCAGATATGGTGAAGCAGTATTTCCGAGACCTTCCCGAGCCTATATTTACCAGCAGGCTCTGTGAGTCCTTCCTCCACATCTACCAATGTAGGTAACAAAAGCTATAGTTTTCCAATTCCTTGGGTGCCTTAATATTGAGCTGTGCAAGGCAGTGGCCAGACCAGGAGTAGTGCCAGGTCCCCTTGCAGGCAGAGGAGACAAGTCAAGCAGGGCATTTCTGAAAAGATGAATTAATTATGGCTCTGGACTTAAGAGTTTCCCATCTGCATCCTGTGAGCCAGCTATTTCTGTTCCTTGAAGCATGAGTGTGTAAAAACATGCTGCAGGCAGCCTTTTAAACCCTGTTTTTAAACAGTCATTTCCTTATGCAAGATGAAGAAATAATCTGTTCCCCTTGTTCAAGGAATGACATAACTCCTTGTGCAAGAAGTCCTGTTACATTGATGACATTTCTTTATTAGGGTGCCCGAGCACAGCTGCTGTGAAACAGCATCTTGGCTGGGAAATGCCAGCAGCTTTCTGGCTGTGCTCACACTGTTACTGGCCTGGAGACTCAACCCAAGAAAGCAGGAAATGTGAAGCTGAAATCTCGCATTTGATACAGTTTAAACAGGTTGCGTCTCCAGTACGTTCTCCTCAAGGAATTCACTTTCAAAAAACAGCTGAATTGGGGAAGGAACTTGCTGAAGGGGCTAATGATGTTATTGCTTTTGAGAAAAGGTACTGAAAGGCAAAGTGTGAGATTTGTGAGGGCACTGGTTCTGCAACCTAAACCGTGTGACATTTATTGACATAAATCCATGGGCTGCTGCTGTCCTGTGCATCCATCAGCAGGGCACTGAGCCTGCAGGTCCATCCCTGTCCCTAACTCACAGCAGACAAGGAGATGCCATTACATCAAAGGTACCATTTCTCCTCCTGCCTCTGCAAGCCACGTGTGATCTTCATCATTTTTTGTGGTTTCAGACGTGCCGAAGGATCAGCAGTTTCAGGCTGTCCAGGCTGCCATTCTCCTTCTCCCAAAGGAAAACCGAGAAGCTTTGAAAATCCTTCTGTTCTTCCTGAGAGACGTGGTTGCTTTTGTTGAGGAAAACCAGATGACCCCAACCAACATTGCTGTCTGCCTTGCACCTTCTTTGTTCCATCTCAACACCCTGAGGCGGGACAGTTCCTCCTCCTCCACTAGGTATTGACATCTTGATCATCCCTGCTGCTGCCTGCAGTGTTCTTTGCTGGAGCAAAGTTTTCTTTAGCTGCCTGAGGGTCAGTGTCTGCTTTTGAGGGGGCAATAGTGTGTTTGTGCTGGGGGTTTGCCTTAAATCTGGTTGCTCAGGTGCAGCAGGAGGTGCCTGCAGTGCATGGAGTGATCCAGCCACTCACTGTGCAGTGCAGAGAGCAGTGGAGAGCCCCCAGTGCCGTGCTGGCTGTGTGTGTCCCCCACCACTGCTGTATTCTCCGAGGTTGTCCACAGGTCCAGCTGCCCAGGAACTCAGCTTGTGGCCCACTGCTGGCTTTAAAGTGGTGCCAGCCTTTGGAAATGTGCTCCTGCAGTGGCAACCTGAGCCCAGGTGCTTCTTTAAGGCCCTGCAGGTACCTGGCAGACTGTAGCAGCTACTGGCGCTGGTTCTGCTGGGGGATAAGGGGATCATTCCTGCCAAACCAAGCCACAGGGATTCTGTAAATTTATCTTAATAAGTAAAAGTATCTGGGTTGCATAACATCCCCAGTTTGTACGTGCAGGGAGGAAGGTGCCCTTGGGCCAAAGTAGACAAATAATCTCTGAGAGCATTCATGCCTTATCTGGCCTCCTGAGGCAGGGCTCTTTGCTTTGCTCTGTGCTCTTGCCTTATGGACAGAGGTGTGTTAGGGCAGGGGGGCACAGCTGACTGACTGGAAGCATTGTGCCCCCATCAGCGTGGCGAGCTGAACATCTCTCTTGGAGACCTATCCTACTAGTCCCAAAGGAGAAGCTGTCAGGTATGCTGTTGGCATCTTTCAGGCTCTGGATAGCACAGGAGAGGGGAAAGAAAACGCTAAGGATCTTCTTTTGTATGGCATAAAAGATGTGAAAACGCCTGGGGCATCTCTGTGCTGAGCCAGCACATGGCAGGGGAGCCCTGGGGACACTGAGGAGGCAGCTGGGGACACGATGGAGCGGCAGCAGGTCCTGCTGGATTGCTGCTGTGCTGGAGCTCCTGGGAGTCACACTCGGGGAGTTGTACCTCTTTGGTTTGCATCCACAGCACTCTGAAATGCTAGGACCAAAAATAGAAATGGAGTTTTCTCTTTGTTGTCAGTGTTTAGAGGCCAGGATGCTTTGAAGCTCCAGCTTTGCTGTAGCTGTGCATTAATGCCTTGGTGCAGGGTTCCGACTTCAAAGGGTCTGAGCTGACAGGTCTGACTCTGAGGAGCAGAGCTGAGGATTATTATCTTCCACCCAATTTTCAAGCCATTTGGCAGGAATGCACGTACATAAAAGTTTCAGAAGTCTGGATTAATGATGTCATATAATGAATATGAATTAAAAGAGGGGACTGTTTTTGAAACGTGTTCGATGTGCTTTGGACCAAAGGATTTAAAAGGTTCTGTATGAGCTTTGCAGGTAGACAAGGAGCCTGATATTGAAGGCTACACACAAATCCCTTTGGGGTCATTGCTGTCCTTGGACAAGTGTGTGATGATGTGCTTGGGGAATAAAATCCTTGGCTTGCCTTTCTTGGGTGTCCAATACTCCTGGTCAGTGGCACCCTGGACACTTTTGGGGTGTGCTGGGCAGGAGCTCTGTCTGTGGACCCTGCAGGAAGGTGACCCGTGGCACACACGGGTTGTTCTGTGCAGTGTTTCCCGTGTGGTTCCCAGCACCTGGCTCACTCAGCCTTCCTTTCACCCTCCCCTCTCCACAGATCCAGTCAGAGGAAGTGCAGCCTGGGCAAGCCAGACCAGAGGGAGCTGAGTGAGAACCTGGCAGCAACACAGGGCTTGGCCCACATGATAATGGAGTGCAACAGGCTCTTCCAGGTATGTCCCTCGCTGTCACAAAGCCAAAGCCCTGGGTGGGTGGGTGGGCTGCTTGGAGCAGCAGCTGGGCCATTGCCCCTCAGAGGGCACTGCCAGCCCAGCTGCTGCTCTGAGCCTGACAGGTGAGTCCTGCTGGGGCCATTAGTGACAAAATCAGTGTCATTTCAAGTTTACTGGAACTGTTTGTCAGGGCTGTGTGAGCACCTTTCTGTTCCCCCCTACATCCCCAACACCTGTAGGGGTTTGACCCCTTGGGCTTGGGGCCAGCCTAGGGTGGGACAGGGGCTGCCCCGTGCTTGGCCACCCTTCCTGCAGAGTGGGTTGAAGTTGGGGTTCTGTGCTGGGGCCTGGCCAGAGCCACAGCCATGCCTGGCCATGGACCCCAGTGATCTCACCCTGGACCTTGGCCCACAGACCGACTTCCCAGCCTGACCCCGGCCTTTGCCCGTCACTGAGGACTTGCCTGGTGATCGCTGGACTGTGGCTGACCCTGGTTGCTGTCCCTGGACCTCATCCTGACCTCCCTTGCTGACTCACCCTCCTGGCTCTACCTCGGACCTCATCACTGGCCGTGTCTGATGATCTGGATTCTGGCTGCCCGCCCTGCCCGGCTCAGGCTCTGTGGCACTGGGCAGCTGCTCTGCCAGCCTTGTTGTCCCCCCTGACACCTGGTCCCCTTCCCTCAGGGGTGCCCTTGGTGCACCGTGACAGTCAGCTCGGACCTTCCCTTGCTCTGCTCCAGCCCCTCTGGGCAGGGGTCACTGCCCTATGGCTCCCCTGGACTGACACAGGGCCCTGCCCCAGGGCTCCCCCAGCACTGACTCCCACAGCCAGCCCCTTCTGAGAGACACCCCTCCCCAGAGCTGGGGGTCCCCAGGGATCTCGTCTCTGCATGGCATCAGTGTCCAACCTTGACAGGGCTCCTAAGTGACCCCTGTCCACCCCCAGCCCTACCATGGGTCCCCATTTCCTCAGCAGTGGCCTGAACCCCTCTACTGTCCCTGCCACCTGCTGCCTGCCCTGTACCCTATGGTCACCATGGGATCTGGTCCTGTCCCTTGCTGCCTGGCCCCCTGGAATAGCCCCTGGGGACTCTGAGCTGCCCTTGGGCACACAGACATCCCTCCCCCATGACCAGGGTGCTGCACCAGCAGCATTGCTGACTCCAGCCCCGAGCTGTGACCATGCCCCTCACCCAGCCATGCTGGGGTCCTGCTGGACTGTCCCCTGCCCTGCCAGGGGGGACATTGAGTGCCAACACTCAGGGGTTGCCTGGAGAAGGCTGTCCCTTTTCTGCTGGAGACCACGGGCAGCCTGTGCTGTGCCCCTGGACACACACCCGCTGCTCTGGACCCAGACCTGGACTCTGGTCACCGTGGCCACTGCTGGACTGTGGCTGATGCTGCTTCCACCACTGAACCTGACCCTGCCTGGCCTGGCCTCAGCCCCTGTGAGGACTCAGCTCATCACCACTGCCATCCCCAGGCCTGCCTGCTGTCCCCCAGGTAGGGCTGGAGGGGACTGCCCAGCCCTGCCCAGCCCTGGGAGGAGGGAGCCACGGCCACGGCAGGGGTGTGGGTGCAGGTGAGTGCACAGAGGGGCACAGGGAGCACAGCACTTGGTCTGGGCAGCTGGTGGGGCCCCCAGCACACGTGGCTGTCACCAGCAGGGTGGGTTTGTGGGCACCGCTCAGCCAGCCCTCGGGTGAGAGCATTTGAACAGCTCTGCACTTGCTGAAGTGCCAGCCTGTGCCCACCACGAGGTGCTGGGCACTGATCAGCTGTGATAGCCACCCCTGTCCCAGCTGTCATTACGGGGAAGAACCTGGGACATCAGATAAATAGATACAGATCTCTTGTATCCATACAGACATACATATGTATGTGTATATGTACATATACACACACACACATGCATGTCAGTGAGCACCTCTGTTGATACACCACCTACCCTCCAATGGTAGCAAAGCTGCATTTCTATGCTGCTTTTGGAGTTTGAAGGTCTTATAGTAGGCTCACAGTACAGCCTACAACGGATCCCAAAGCAAAGGCAGGAGCTGCGACTCCTTGTAGTTACCCAAGATCAGTATGCACCCTTCAGAGGTTTGCCAACTCCACAGGGATTCAAAACATTGCTGCTGAGGGAAAAGGCATTTCCCTTATGATTTCCTCTGAGGGAATATAGTTGACTGATCTGCTTCTCCTCTGGTCTTCCTGCTCCTCCAGGTAAAACTGCTGCCTGCCTGTACCAACAAAGATGACATCTAAGGCCACGAGACCTGCTGTTATCTGGCAAGTAAGGTAAAGAGGATGGAGGGGGTGACCAGAGTAAGGCTGGCTCTGAGAGTGTGGGTGGCTGCACTGTGGTTAGGTTTCCTGGAGGTACCCTTGGGTGTTTGGAGTTTATGGGCTTTGGATCCTGCACGCAGAATTGCTCTGAGCTGTGCCCACAGCCACTTGGTCTGCCTCTGTACCTGCAGCTGCTGAAGCCACACTCCTTTTCCTTCCTCCATCCCCACATACTTTCTTTCCTTCTTCCCTTACTTCCTCCTTGCTTTTCATTCCTCTCTTCCCTTCTCTCTTAAGGGGGTGCTGCTCCCCTAGAGCACCTTCCCTTACCAAAACCCCACCCCAACAGACACAGACAACTCCAGTTGTTTAGTCCCTTTATTGTCACTCCACAGGGCACAGCTACATCCTCTGCACAGGCTTGATCCCCAGGATGTCGAATCCCTTGGCCATGACTGCAGCAGTGGCTTCGCACAGGAGCAGCCTCCACATGTTCACCTTCACGATCTGGCCTGAAAAACACCAACACAGGAGCTGGAGCAGCTGCTCAGAACAACTAATGGTGTCTTTCCCTCTGCCCACAGCCTGGCCCTGGACTGTCACACCGAGCCCTTCCCACCCTCCCCAAGCCAGGCAGACTGACCAGCCCTCATGTCTCCAGGTGCCTGGCTGCTCCCAACTCTACCCGACCCTCCTGCTCACTGGCAGAGGACAACATGGGCCTGTCCTCCCACACAGACACTTGTTCTGCAGCAGCAAGTAGTGTGACAACAGCCTTCCCAGCACAAGGAAACATCCCAGAGAGTGCCTGCCCCGTGGTATGTGACAGGCACGTGCAGCACCCCATGGCAAACACTCACCACTCTGCCTGTCCTTCTCAACGCAGTAGCAGTTGTCGTAGAACTCCGTGAAGGTGGTGGCCAGCTCATAAAGGTAGTCACAGAGCGTGTGCAGTAACAAGTCCTCTAGGATCTTCTGCAGGATCTCAGGGAACCTCAGGATGCACTTGCCCAGCTTCCACTCCTTCTCATGGTCAAGGATAAGCACCTCCTCCCTGGCTGCCTTCCGCAGCATCTGCTCGTCAATATTGGCCAGGCGAGCGATAGCCCTGCAATGATCCCAAACACAGCCTGCTTGTGAGGCTCCCACTGCTCAGCCTGCCCAGGGCCAGCCTGGCCACCTGTCTGGCCTGTCTCAGGGCTGATGTCCTCCCTTGCCTAGTCCTGGGTGACCAGGCCAAAGAGGGCACTGCAGAGGAACAGGGAGGGATGGGCTCTGGGCACCTGCATCAGCAAGGACAGATGATGCTGCCAAGCAAACCAGGACTCAGGGTGCCAGAAGAACTGTGGGGTATGGCAACACCTGAGCTGAGCAGCTGCCAGAATACAGGTGCACCCCTTTCCAACCACCTAAATCCTCTGATTATCAGAAAGTCCCACAGTTCCCTCCCTGGGACGTGTGTCACACAGATGAGCTTTTCCAGGTGGCACAGGACACACCATTTGCCATGACAAAATCTTGCCTGTGGTGCACACCAGAGTAGCTGCCTTCTCTTACCAACCTCCAGCAGCACTGGTGTGACAATCACCCCTCTCCCCACATGTTCCTTTGTGATACAAATGCAGAGCATCAGCATGAACTCCAGCTGCACCCTCACCCACCTGATCCGTGTGAAGGCATACAGCAGATAGGCAGCTGTATTCCCTCGGTCATCCAGCATCTTGTCGAAGGAGAATACATAATCATTTAGTCTGTTGTGGGACAGATCTGCATATTTAATGCATCCAAAAGCGACTGATGTCTGGGCAGCTTTGAGCTCTTCTGCAGTGAGGACCTGGTGCAAATTGAAACCAGGTTACAGTCAAGAGGAGACCACCACCCTGACCTCACAAACCACAACATGCAGCCCTGGTCACCCAGCAGGGCTCAAGAGGAAAGCCCAGGGTGCTGAGGGGATTTTAACCACGTGGTACTCAGTTCACATACACCTCTCCACTTTGGGGCACCAGACAGCCCCACATTCATGTCTCACTTCTCCTGAAATCAGATAGTGCTGCAGCCCTGCCCAGGTTAAGGCTGAGTCCCTCTTCTGACAGCCCACAGGACCTCTGTGCCCCACAATGTCCTACTTGCCATCTGTAATGTTCATACTGTGATCCTGCTTCTTACAAACTGCATGTACACATAATGACCACTTGGTCGTGGGACCTTTCAGTTTCACCCTACACTGCACAGCACCAAGGAGCTGCACTTCCCAAGTCCACTGCCTCACACTGCTTGGACAGCCTGGTTCTTCTGTTACATTCCATGGCTCACACTGTCCAGTTCTCTCCAGCTCATCAAGGAGCAAGACAGACAGAAACCTCGTTAAACAGATGAGGTTTGCTTCCAGCAAACTCAGCCACAGCTTCCAAGGGAAAGCTTCCAACCATCCATCACCAGAAGTCAGTGCCAGCTCAGGTGGCCATGGCTGCAACATTATAATTTTCCATCACTTTCTGCATCTTGGGGGAGTCACAACTGTTGCCATCAAACAAGAGAGACCTGACAATACCTGCGAGGCCAGCCCTCCTGCCAGGCCCAGCTCTCTGCTCCCACCCCCAGGAAGCTACAGTACTCAGCACAGTTCTCAGGAAAGATAAGCAATTTGTCACAACTACCTTGTCCCGTTCCTTGTCTTTCAGCTTGTCCATAGCTCGTTTCAGCCCTTCTTCCAGCAGGTCTATGAGACGCACTGTATCTCCTGAACGGGTTTTGAACTTCTTCCTGGAAACACACAGACTGCTTAGGGCACCCCAGATAGACCCAGGACATGCACCAGAGCCTCTTGTAGGGACTTCCACTGCTCACACCTTATGGCTTTGTAAAAAAGCATATGGCCAATCTCTCTGAATTGAAGAAATTGCCATCAGACAGCTATCTACCAAACTGAGAGAACACCCACGGGGTGCTGACCAGGAAAGCTCCAACAGTCAGAACGGTCCCAGTTCCACACATCAGGCAGGACACAATGCACATGCCAGACTTTTCCCAACTTGTGTTTCACCTGCCACAAAGCAGGTGGAAAGTAATGGACATTGTGGCTTTTAGCACTGCCATCTCCCAGTATTCACATCAGCTTCCACCAGCCAATCCCAGTGCCCCTCCCCAAATGCCAGGCAGCAGAAGCCAGGCCCAAGAGGGAATTGTGACCACAGCACCAGTGACTGTGTGAACAATGACACACAACAAAATGACACAGTTATGGGTAACAGCATGGGATGTGGTGCTTTCTTCTGGGTTTTTTTTGGCATGGCACATACTTGTCAATAAACAAGAGAAAGTCTCCTGCATTCACTCAAACATCCTCTCCAAGGCAAATACAGAGGAGAAACTACAAGCACTTACTTGTCTTCTCCCAGCACCACTCCAAAGGCAGCATGGGCCACTCTGGTAACTTTGGGATCATACCAGCCAATCATCTGTCCAGCTGCAAACACTGTTTGTAAATGCACAGACTGCAAGGAACAAACACCAACAACTGGTTTTCAACTCACTCCTCCGGGTGCAGTTTTCCACTTCAGAAAGTTCAACCTTCTGAAGAGCTTTCCTGGCTTACAGAATCAGCAACTAGCAAATTCCCATCACTGCTCAGGTAGATGTACCAACCACACTAAAGATCCTATGGTGTTCTACCTGCATTACTGTTGCATCCATCATTTAACACACTTTGTGATGACCTGCCCCAGCAGTGACAGCAGAGGTTGGTGACTCACCTGGCCACTATCAACAACGTAGATAAGGATATCCCCCTTCTCTTCACACAGCCTGTGTTTCAGAGCAGCTAAGTCTGATGTGTCGTATGTGTAACCACCGTCTGATTTCATGATTGTCAGTGGGACAGGGAAACCTGGGACAAACACGATCTTCCGGCCATCATCGACCTGGACAAATCCTAGGAAAGCAAAGGAAAACATTCAGTCTTGTATCACAATCAGGAAGTTTGTGGGCCAGCAGAAACACTTCCCTGATGCTACCGGCAAGAAGAGGCCATACACTCACATGATCAAATAATTAATGGCTTAAAATATGAAAAACCCTACATGAGAACTTGTCAACTAAGTCACATTCTGTACTGCCCTCCCAAAACTGCACACAAGGAAGCAGATCTGTACAGATGTGGCCTTAACAGAAGAGACCTAATTTAAAAACTCCCATCACTGGCATCCAGATCTGCCTGTAGAGCCAGAAACCAGCATCACAAAGTATAGCATTAAAGGCAACAGGAACTATGGAGATGCAATGAGGACTTAGCCTCTTTCAGAGGTAAGGCTAGTCAGAACACTTCAGATGGTGAGACTCGAGAACTGCTGAATCCAGAGAGGAACACACAAAACCAGAGACTTTTTGTGCTGCATTTGGCTTCTTGCCACCTTCAAAGTCAACATGATCCAAAAATCCCACTGTCTTCATAGAGGTTTCTCAGACAAAGTTCCCACACACTCACAACACCAGACTTCAAAGTTTGTCCTATATTGCTCCTTGACTATTTAGTCAGGATACAATAAATTTCAGTAGTACCTCGTGCTATTGCCTACAAATATCACAGACAAACTGATTTGTCAGCAAGAAAGATTCAGACTTTCTGGAATGAAACATGTAAGAATCAATTCTGCTAATGCAAAAAGAAGGAAAAGCCACAGAAGATCCAGGAAATGTGGCTGAGAAAAAAAGCAAAGGTGGGGAACATGCAACCTGAAAAGCATCAACCCTAAGCCTTGCTGAATAGGTTACCACACTCATCCTCACAGCTGCAGATTTTCTGACCCGAGACCAAAAGCCTCACCTTTATCTTCAAATTCTTTCACAATGTCTTTCATCATCTCGTGGTAGAATGATTCCCCTCTCTCTATGACTGTGATGTCCAAACAGTTGTAGATTTTCTGGAATTCTTGAGGAGGGAGACAGAACAAAATACTTCCATTAAAGGCACACAGTGGGAATCAGTGGCAAATGTTTTAGCAGTGGGCACAGCAAGGCATTATCCATCTCCTGGTCGAGCCATGAGGACTCAGGAGACAAAAGATTTAGCTGAAAGCCCCCACAGACAGCCCAGTACTTTAGCTGTACTGGTTTTTTGTTTTAAGCTTCTCCTAGCAGTGTGGCAGTGGTTTTCCAAAGCAAACAGAAGCATGTGCTCAGACACAAAGATGAGGAAACCCCCATTGTTCTACTGCTGAGACACATTTCTGGACCTGGCAAAGTCACCTTTGCGCGACACGTCACAGATGAGCTCCCAGGCTTTAATGAAGTCGGGGTTTTTGCTCTGCAGCAGCACCACACATTGGTAGGCACGTTTCTTGAACTCCTCCTCTGTGTCAAACCTCCGCTTGGATTCCTGCAGGGAAACACACGTGAGACAGAACAGCTTTGTCCCCTGAAACAGGCTGCCACTCATACCAGCCCCTCCAAGCATGCTCATCTCAAAAGACAGAGAGGCTGCAAGCTTACAAAGCCTTTTGATCATGCCCCATACAGACAGCTCAATACCAGATACCACAATTCATTATCCCGTGGCAGGTTACTGCAATAATATAATAAAGTGATTCAATTCTCTTGTTTCTCCAAAATACTCTGCAGTCTGCAAAGTTCCTCAATCTGCTTTTGAGATGTTGACCATAAATATCACACTTATTTGCTACAAATACCTTGTAAAAAGCTTGGAGATCCCCAATGGGAGGAGAAACAGTTAAGTAATCTGGAAATTTGTCTTGGAGATGAGCAATGAGCATTCCAAACTGGGTGCCCCAATCTCCTAAATGGTTTAACCTTGAAGCAATTGAAGAGCACAATAATGATTTCTTAAACATATACTTTAAGATACACACATTTTAAAAACATATATTTTAAAAGAAGAAACACATAATACCAGAAATTCAAACCAGTCAAGCTCCCCCAGTTTCACTGCAAGGAAGCTGCTGCCCACCTCGATTCTTTACACTTGCTCAGCTTAGTATCTTACTACCCATAAAGGGTTATTTGCTATGTTCTTATAAAACAAAGACCAACACAGGCCTAAGCACAGAGACAGGTACTGCACAAGCTTAGCCAAACAAGCCCACCACACCCAAAAATCACCTCTCACCTCAGCACATCATAACCTGCGAATTCGAACAGTCGGCACATGCTCTCTCCGATGATGGTAGACCTCAGGTGGCCAACATGCATCTCCTTTGCAATGTTAGGGGATGAAAAATCCACCACCACCTTAGACACAGCACCAGAGGAATAAATGAACAAAAGGCAGTGGCCATTACTACCCATCACATGTTTAATCTGGGGTTTGCTGGGTGGGGGAGCAGAGGGAACAAGGCTCACCTCTGCTCACACCCTCACACCCTTTGCTGGCACAGCAGCAGAGAAGGCCCAGAGGGGACATCAGAGCAGGCTTCCAGCCTGGGGCTTTGCTGCAGCCCAGCCCAGGGGCAGGGATCACTCCCAGGCTGACCTGGGCACACCACCTGTCTCCAGGGAGCCCCATCCCTCACCCCCCAGAGACCACACCATGTACACACACAGCCCAGCCCACAGCCCCCAATCCCTATGCCACAGCCCACCTACTCTGCTCTAACAACCTGCTGGCATGGACATCTGCTCAACACATCATTTCAGGGTGAATTTCAAAGCTGTGTGCAGTGCAGCACATTTCACCTACAGCAGGCTCCGATGTGCTTACTGCTGTACCTTTTTCCTTTTGCCAATAGCTGGTGGTTGAACTCCATTCATCAATAAACTGCTCAGCTGCTTCGACACAAAATCCTTTCTCAAGTGGACATTGATAAAACCTTTGGAGGAGAAAACGAACAATGAGTGCTGGGGCTGCAGAAGTGCCTCCAACCACTTTTTGATCCCTTTCCCTTTGGATTTCTGTTTCCTCCCATTAAGCACAAGAGCACGTGAAGTCAGCTTGGCAGAACAAAACAGTTTTCAGCCACAGGATAACAAAGCTGTCACTAGAAGACAATTTCTGTTCCCAGATTAGAAGAGTCTGATTCACACCACTATCGCCCTCCCTGCAGGAGTCAGACACTCAAGCTACACCGCTGACATAACTCCTTTTCATACACTGTCACTCAAAGGTGAATTTATAAAAGCAGTTCTTTATGAGAAAATAAATAATTTGGTTTCCAGAATGCAACCTCAAATCCTGCTTTGTCTCCTTTTTTAAATTAATATCCTAAAACATATAGTTTCAGCTGGGATAATGGATGACTGTGGGATGACACTGTTTCAATTCTCCTGCTTCACAGAGCCAATCAACAGGCTTCTGCCCAAACCCTGGATGGGCTGTGCCATGGGATTTTTGTGCTTATGCTATAGCCCTAAGGAATATGAGCCTTTGTATTTCTTCTTGCTCACAGGGACAAAACAGATGCAGCAATGAACAACCTCCATGCTACTCCAGCTTCTCAGTGCTGAGAGGACAAAGTGACCTCACTATGCAAGGAACAGCAAGAAAGGCATACCAATTTTTGCTCTGAATTCATGACTGTGGCCTGATACCCATCACCAGTATTCAAAGGGGAAATGCTGGTCTTCAAGCATCAGTGGAAAAATTGCTCATTAAGGGGGTCAGGATCACACTTGGCAAAGAGAGGTAGATTTTCTGCTGCTGCACAAGTCTGAGGGCTACAAAGCTCACCAAGACAGAAGCAGCTAATTCACCCTGCAGTTTTAAATTCAAACTTCAGTTTTAAGTTGAACTCAGCTCAGCTTCCCTGTTTACCACCCAGTAGAAAACTGCCCTTTCTGCTTTAAAACACATTAAAAATGTGTGTAAAATGAAACTAATCTTACCAGGACCAGCAATTTCAACCTTCTCAATGCATTCATTGTCAGGAATATTTTTTGCTATTTTCTCAGCAATTTCTCGTGGGCTAACCTTCTGTTCCTTGGTTTTGAGAAGTATCTGAAACACAACAAGATCAAGTAAAATGCAATTCTCCAAAACATTCTACAGAGTGGAAGAGAAACACAGATCCTGTGGCACTATGGTCCATTAGCTCCATAATGCAGAGACACACACAAAGACAAACACCTCCAGTGAATTTCAGATCAGTTCTCCACAGAGGAAGCCTCACCCAACACATTCACTCTATTCTGCTCAAGGCAGTCTCTATGTCAGAAAAAAACCTCCCAGGCTATTTTTCAATACCTGTTGAGTGGTTTGGCAAGTTTGTATTGCTTTAAGCTTAGTGTAAGGGATAAATCCTTTAAAAATCAACATATCTGGCATAGTCCTTCACACTGCTTCACAGTCCTGCTGACCAGTCTCATGGGTGTCCTCAGCTCAGCCAGCATTCATGTTTGGAGTTCTGAACTGTGCATTTAGGAGACACTGATTGGGGCTTCAGAGCAAGTCTGTTGATTTATGATTAAAAGCAACCAAAGCAAACTGCCTCAACTCCTGCCCTAGTCTTGAGCTTAATAAATAAATAATAGATAAATAAGTGAATAAATAAATAATATCCAAACCCAAAATCAACCAAAGATAATCCTAGCACCCTTTTATTAAAAGAACATCAGAAAAACTGCTGGGAAAGTAGCTCTCCTTTTGCCTCGAGACACGAGTGTTTCACTGTGAGGAACGCAAAGAACATGATCCAAGTTTACATACAATGATTGCATCAGAGTGGTTTGGGTTGGAGGGACCTTCAAACATCATCTAGTCCAACTCCACAATTTCCCTGTCCATTCCCAAAGCATCTTCTCACATAGCTTTTTGCAAATCTCACCATTTAGGAGGATTCTATGAGCTAGTTCAACCCATTCCTTACAAAACACTACAATCACACTGTATAAATTATCACACCTATTTGTTTCTGAGCAGGTGATTTTCTGTTATTACTGTGAGGTGTCTAAAACAACATATCACCTCACTCCCATCAAGGCCACAAAGATCAAGTACCTCTTTGTCAACTCAGAATTGCACTGCTGCAATTTGTATCTGCTAACTTGCAGTCTGCTGCAGAATGTATTTCTGCTCAAGTTTTCAGCTTCCTGTTCAACCTGTCATACAGCTGATCATAGGAGGATCCTTATAAAATGGTACAAGCTTAGAATGGGCATGAAAAGCAAACCTCTGTAGCCTTTAATGCTACTCAAAGTGTAAACTACAGGCAAGATAAATGCAAGACCAGATTATGGGCATGTTACACCCGATTACAGGCGTGTTATCTGAGCCATTCCAGAGAGGGTTACCAAACTCCATTTACTCGAAGCAGCAAGCAGAGCTCCTGGCAGAATCCCCCAGGCATTACTATGCTAATGAGTGCCCAGGGAAACAACAGGCATTTGTGAGGGCCCTTTCCACATCAGTGCCTTGCAGGGAGAGGCTGCTGCCCGGCAGGTCCCAGTGCTGCCCCACTCAGGGCACTTCCCACTCCTCTGGCAGTCCCAGTGACCCTGACTCTGCACAGGGGACACCCTGGGGAGACCTGCCCCACAGCCAAGCCCCTAAAAACAGGGCACACAGGCAGGACACACCCTGGCACCGCCGTGTGAGCACTGTGTGAGCACTGCCAAGCTCCGGCCCAGGCTCCAGGGAACACACTCCACAGCCAAGCCCAGCACTAGGAACCCTTGTTCACCAGTACAGCTGACAACCTGGAACCTGAAACCCTGGCTCAGAGGGGAGCGTTCAGCCAGCCAGTTGTGCTAACAGTGTCAGCACTGGGAAGCTGGGGCTGCTCGAGAAGCCCAACCGCGACTTAATTGGGGTAACGCAGCGGTCAGAAAAGGGGCAGCGCTCTGGATGCCGGGTCAGTGCAGTCAGCCAGGGTGCTGAGCCCAGCCACAATATGCTAACGAGACCAGGGCAAGACACACGTATTTGGGAGGGCTGTTCCCACCCTGGCACTCGGGGCCAGGCGCCTGCTGGCTGGCACGTCTCGGAGCCACAGGGACAACAGGCACAACAGGCAACCTGGGGGAGAAGAATTCCACATGTGGCAGGGCAAGCTCCGTGTCAAAACTGCCAGGCTGATGGGCTGATAAAGGTGAGGTGACAACAGAACATGTGAAGAAAAAAAAAGGCAAGTTGTTTCTGCTGAGATTGTCAGATAAAAGAGCTGCGGTTGTAAAGAGTCTGTTTAATGGCTCAAAGTGCATTTCAAGTTAGGGTGTTTCAGCACCAAAGCTAGAGCACACTATTTTCCTGGTTTCACTTCAGCACAGCCCCAGCACACTGAGCAAATGCTCAAGTATCTCTTAATCTATTTGGGTCCTCTTTGGTCAAATACCCTCCAATAAGCAGCAATACCATAATTTTCTAAATAACTGCTGGTACCAGCCAGGTTAAAAAGACCCACTCCTTCCTCTGCACACACTAAACAGGTGTTCTGCAAAGTGAAACCATTCTTAAAGCTACCTGAAAACCTCCAATATCAGAACATTGTAATAAAATCCCCATGCTTCCTGCCTTTTGGTAATTTAAAAAAAAATATAGATGCCACCAGCCATAGGTGTAGGGATGCCCACACAGCCTCCCCTTAGCAAATGCTTGGATCACAACAGCCAGTAAGATAGGAAGGAGAGCACAAAAAACATGTAGAACAGTGCATTCCAGTCAGCTGGAAAGACAATTTGTCACAGAGCTGAAAATTTAGGAACTCAGCAACAATCAGCACCCACAGCAACAGGAGGTGTGATCAATGAAGGGAACCCGTGGTCACAGGGATGGGACACCTGTTTGTCACCTGCCCTCTGAGAAGGGGCATGTGCACATACCTGTGCTAATGTGTGTGGGGATATCACACTTTCCTAGCACTAGAGAAGAGCATTCAGAGATATGCAGGTGTTTCTCAACATTTTTTAACTCCCCAGAATTGTGATTTATTGTTTCGTTGGGTTTAGTTCCAAACATATAGCTCACTAATTGGCAAATAATTGCACATCATTAGTAAATCAGTGCAGCAGTTAAATCCTGATTCGATTTAGATCCCACGAACTGAGCATTCCTCTGTGTTACAGGTTAACCCTCTCACACCACTCATCTAAACAGAGGTTAGGTCAACTACGTAAAGGCCAATGCTTCCCCCAAAATGCCATTTGATACTCACTCACTCAATTCTTAGCCCTGACACCTGAAGCAAGCCCGGAACAAGTCCAGGATTGCAGCTCTCACTGTGCTGTCACTTAGCTTCCCACAGGCAATATCCCCATGTTTCCTTCTTTGTTAGGATTGTTTACATTTACCTGTGATATGGCCATGGCACTGTTACACTGGTAGTCCCCAAATTTGGGCTGCTGACTTGGTGTCACCACTAGTGGGGGGTTTTCTAACTCTGGGTAGGCAGCCTGAATAGCAGCTCCAAAGATTTCCTGAAGACAGCTGTTGATGTTAATCATGCTTTTTGCTCCTTTACTTCTTTCCTCCTGAAGACTCTGAAAAAAAAAGAAAGCCAACAAAATCCAGAAGGCTAAATTCACAGCATTTGAGGAACTGTTACATCCCACTTTTCTGGCTGCCTGGCAAAGCACAGCTGACAGATCTGGCTGACACCTCTAGGCACAGGAGTGACATATACAACATGAAAATTAGGTGACTCAAGAGCTGCTTCTCCTGTTGAACTCCCCAGCACAAACCTTTCCCTGAATGCAGGGCTGCATTACTTCTCACACCTTTGTCCCTGATCCTGGGACAGAACTCATGTGGGACACCTGGTACATGACTGGCCAAGACGTGACAGTGTGGGCTTACTGACCTACTGACATTTTCCACAAGGTTGGTTTCTGTTTAAGGAACCAAAAAATATCTGATGTGCCCCCAGTCAAGGTGTCAGAATGCAGAGTGAGCACAGTCCCACATCACTAGCTGTAACAAACTAACATCATTTATTTAGCTTGTCCCAATGAGAATAAACCCCACATGCTACTGCAAGAATCCTTGATTCCCTTACCTTCTGAAGGAAATTCAACCGATACTTGAGTTTGGCGTTTTCGTCTCGCAGCCCTTCCAGACTCGGGGAGACTCCCAAGCACCCAAAGTTCTTCAGACGCTCAATTTCTGCAGTTAACAACTTGATCTCGTTTTCCTGAAAAGCAAATTGAATTGTCACACAGTAATTCCTGGAGTGGGGACAGGAGGTGATGAGCTACAAGATCTGACACAGTGCTGTTTTGCCTCATGAAGGTAACAGCAATGGCATGTAAGTTGAATTATTCCAAGCAATTACTGTGTAAAGCCTGCTTCTATTTGTATCAAAAACAGGGATTCTAACACATCCTTTAAAAAGGGCAGTGAGAAGATAATCTCACTGATATCAGGACAAAAGTGCAAGAAAGACAACAGGTCACGCTAATAAAAGATCATCCCAAAATAAGCACTTTCTCCAGCTTTTTAAATCTAATAAAGAGGTCAAATTTGACTCAGAATTCCCTAAAGCCTCCTTCAGCCAGTTTCACCATCTCACAGGCCACAGTTTCTCTTCCACAGGAGGAAACCACAGTCACTCACACAACCCCAGGAAGCTCAAACTCCCCCTGGAGACAGGGATGCCAGGGAGCACAGCCTGCTTCTCCACAGGGGCATTTCTGCAGTGTGCACTCACTCACCTGGCCACACAACCTTTCCTTCCCTGCCTTCTCCCTTAAAACTGAACACACAAGGCATTCAGGAGCCATCAGCAATTTCAAGTGCACCTCTATACTCCAAAAACCAAACTTCTTCATGTCCCTCCAGGCTTCACAGGCAAATGCTTCGACAGCCCAATGGGTGGAAGCTGCTGCAAGGAGCAGCAATGTTCCTCACCCTACTCCCTACAGAAACCAAAGAGCTGAAATTTCATCCCTGTTGTCCATCTCCTGTCCTCCCCCACAAAAGGCTTCGTGCCCTGAGCCACAAATCAGGCTCACACACAGAAGCCTGGAGGCTCCTGGGGATTTAAGGGACTTGGTGCCCCTATAGAGGGAGAGGCAGCAAGCATTGCTCACCCTGGCTCCCAGCCCCTCAGCTCCATCATCCAGGCTCTCCTCTGCCAGAACTTCCACAGCAGGATGTAGCCCAGGCTATTATTGTAGTCAAATAGGCCACCAAACCTTAACAAAAAGGGCTCATTTACTTTGTTGCTCTTGAAACAAACAGAATATTTAATTAGGGAAAAAAGTGGGCCATTGAATCTTCTGGTCGTGTATGTCCACCTGAAAAACAGCTCCCAGAAATGCTACTGTAACCAACTGCAGATGCTCAAAAATCTAAGCTGAGGCAAACCAATCTTAAGATTGGCTTATTTGTGGGCCAAGCTGAAAATCAGTACTTTTGAGGTCATTCTTCAGTTGTGCTTCAGCTTATGGCATGCTTCTTTTACAGCCTCAAGGTCTCCTCTGCTACAGAACAGGATGCTGCTTCCTGCACTTCAGATGTGAAAAAGCAGGACTATGAGGAAAAAAAACAAACCCAAAGGTTTCTCAAATCCTCTGGTTTGGCTTTCAGATAGATAATGTCATTGAACAGCTGTATCTTAAAAGCAACTCACTTCAAATAGTCCATTTCAGCTTTTCCTTTAGCAAGCCCAAAGCCCATGCCCCAATTGTTTTTCCCTCATGTATATACACAAACCTTCCCCCATACACCAACAGCAAATAAATTTGTTTATTTTCAACTTTTCTTCCCGGCCTGACCTGCTAGCATTTCACGTAACTTGCAGACCCTTTTGAAAACCCTTCTGAACTTCAAGATTAAAATAGCACAAGAGAGAATTCATTGTTTTCACAGCTGAGTTACTGCAAGTTTCAGTGACCATTATTACTACAAATTGACTTAAAAGAACATCGGAGCAGTGACTTACATCTCTTATTCCCCACAACCCTAGAATGTGCTCTAAAGAAAAGCACAAAGATAGCTTGTATTTTTATTATCACATTATCTGCAAATTCTGTATCCACACAGCATTATCTTTTCTCTAGCAAAGTCACCGACTTCAGGACAGGCTACCAAGACCCGAAAGAGAGTTCTGCATCAAGGGAAAACATTGTCCAAAACCACAAAACCCACATTCTGCTTTTGAAACTAAAATCACTGCATATCCAAGACAAGCAGCAGCTCACACATACTCCTCCTGCATTAAAGGATTCCTCCAAAGCTCTAAGCATGGAAATGTTTCAGTATCACTGGCAAGCTTTTCAGAACAGGAATTTCCTGTGGATTTTCCTCCATAATCACAAACACCTCTGGCCACCCAAGAGGAGACTTGCAGGTAGGATGACCAGTGTCTTACTGAAGGTTCTTTCCATACTGTTAGACTACAAGCAGGGATGAGCAGAGAGGTTTATCCATGTGCACATCCAGAACAAAGAACTAGGATTCTCAGGAATCACTGACCCCTGGCACAGACATCTGTCCCAAACAGCTTTTCCCACCCAAATACAGGTGACAATTAGTATCCTGATTTGGCCAGGAGCTAAAGAACTCTAGAACAATGCCACAGCTCAGCAAGTGCCATCTAGTTCTTTCCCACGACTGCACCAAACCAGCACAGACACCTGGAGGCATTGGGGCTGGCCCCATTTCTGATTTGACCAAGCCCAAGTGTCACCCCAGACTATCACATTTGCCTAGCATGTGTAGTGCTCCTCTTCATCAGAAAGTTTCAGAAGCAGTCCTTAGGTTACTTGAGTAAGAAATGAGAGCAGAGGGTTTCACCATGGTGTCCTAGCTGCTTGTTCCAGTGCTGCTGCCACTTCAGTCTCCCTTTTTGTGCTCATCAACAGCTAATACAGATGATGAAATGAAGTTTTCATTCAAAATGACCCAGCAGAAAAGCCTGAACTCATCAATGCTTACACTGGATCTCAGAATCGATGGGGTTGGGATCCCATCAGCTGATGGCCCTCATCGTCTCTTCCAACTTGAGATATGCTGTGATTTTGTGACTCCCAAACCCATGACCACACTGTTGAGCTTGCCTTGGACAAGGTCTTTAGATATTTATGTCATAAATGCTTATCATTGCATCTTGTGATAACGCTAATCCTCTAGCAAATCATCTCTGAACACTGGATGTTACTGAAATTATAAATTCTACATTCTTTCTGAAAAACAAACTACTATGCAAAACTACAGATAATCCTTGCAACTCCTCTCTCATAGTACCATCCAAGTGAGGGAGGCAACACCTCTCTGATCTACAAGATGTGTGGCTGAGAAAAGGAAAGAAAAAGCTGCTGTTCAAGTCGTGAAGTGTCACCCCCTGGTTTATTCTACCTGCACTGTCTATCACAACTGGTCAGTAAAGGGTCATACCTGATGACCACCTCATGAGAAGCTGCAGGAATTACATGAGGCCATGCTGACATCTCCAAGGGCTCTTTGGTCAGCTGAGTACTAGAAATCTTCCCCTCACCTGTGAATACAAAAACACTATAGCTTTTTCAATACGACCAAAATCATCCTTACAGTATTCCTTAGCACGTATGGCTGTCTTTCAAAGACCCCACTGAATTAACAGGAAACTTCATAGGCTTCTGTCTCTGGGCTTTAATATAACAGGGCTTTTCTCCACATTTAAAAGGAAAATGAGAGAAAATGGCCTGAGAGAGCATGGCAAAGGGAGCACAACATCTCTCTCCTTGCCTTCTGCTCAGTTTTATTTCTCCTCCTACTCTGCCAAGGCCTGCTCAACCAGCTCAGTGCAATAACTCAGCACACACTCCTTGCTCTTGGTTGGGTTGTCTTCCTGAAGAGCTAATGATTCCTGCAGGTTGGCTCACCACGGGCTCCAGGGCATGCTGCAGCTGGCACTGGCAGTGAGGTGACAGAGAGATGGAGGCTCAGTGATTCCACACAGCCTCCTCCAGCCTCCTGGACTCGGAGCTGAACACTGTCCCTCCTGCTTTGCTTCAGTGACTGCAATTTCTCTGTGGACTAAAGATCAGCCTGCAGTGATGGCAAAGGGAGAACCACCTTGACAGAGCACCCGAGATGACCTTCCTCCCCCAGCAGGAACAAAGCAGAAATGGAAAATCAAAGGCAAAAAGGAGCTGCAGAGATTCAACAACCAGATTTCTTAGCTCAGTGCTTCGAGGCAGCGCTTATGCTTGCCAGCAGAAAACACATGGGAAAGTTGCTCAACAACAAACGAGCACGGTGGGCAAAACCCCACCCTCCAAACATCCAGAACCCCTCAGTTAGATGGTCCTGGGGCAATCCATGAAAACTCAACCTGTAGGAGTCAAACCTTTCCTGCACCCTTTCTGTACTCGACTCTCACTGGTGCCCATTGACTGGGGCACACCTGGCACTCTGATTTGTTTTCCATAATCCCCTGGGAAGGGCAAGGGCCGTCACCATCTCCTCCCAGCGCTAACCTGCTGGAGAAGGCCAGGGCAGCCCCGAGCGCCCCTGTTGTGCCCGCAGCGGGTGCTCCGGGAGCGCTTCCCTGGGTGCGGGGACACGGCCCTGCCCCTGCCGGGCCCGGGACACAGCGCCCTGTCCCGCCGGCTGCCAAGGACGGGTTCTCTGTAGGAGTTTGTCAGGAACGAGGAAGGGCTTGAACGCTGCTCCCTGTGCCGGCCCTGCCCGGCCCGGCCCGGCCCAGCCCTGCCCGGCCCTGCCCAGCCCTGCCCTGCCCGGCCCGGCCCAGCCCTACCCTGCCCTGCCCTGCCCAGCCCTGCCCGGCCCTGCCCTGCCCGGCCCTGCCCTGCCCGGCCCTGCCCTGCCCAGCCCTGCCCTGCCCTGCCCTGCCCGGCCCTGCCCGGCCCAGCCCTGCCCTGCCCGGCCCTGCCGTCCCACACCCGGCCCCCTCGGCCGCACCGGGGGCACCCCCGGGGCTCGCCCCGACACCTGCGAACCCGGAGCACCGCGGCTGTCCCGGGCTATCCCGAGCCATTCCCGGCTGTCCCGGGCTATCCCGGGCCATTCCTGCTGCTCCCCCGCCCCGCCATCCCGGCTCTCCCCGGATATTCCCTGCTATCCCGTGCCATTCCCTGTCCCCCCAACCCACTATCCCTGTCATCCCTGGCCATTCCCCACTATCCCAGGCCACTATCCCGCGCCATTCCCTGCCATGCCAGGCCGCTATCCCGTGCCCTCCCGTGTCATTCCCATTCCCATTCCCTGCCCTCCCGTGCCAGCCCAGGCCGCTACCCCGTTTTATCCCGTGCCATTCCCATTCCCTGCTATCCCAGGCCGCTATCCCGTGCCATTCCCATGCCGTGCCCTCCCGTGCCATTCCCATTCCCATGCCGTGCCCTCCCGTGCCATTACCATCCCCATCCCCATTCCCATGCCGAGCCGTGCCGCACCTGCCGCTCCAGCCGGGCCGCGCTCTGCGCCACGCGCGCCTCCATCCTGGCGCGGCCGGAAGCGGCGGCGGCGCCGCAGGAAGCGGAAGGAGGCGGCAGAGCGGGGCGGGAGCGCCACAGCGCCCCCTGGCGGCCGGGAGGACCCCGCGGGGCTGCGGCGCTCCCATCGGGAATCCTGCCCTGGCGGGGAGGGGAGGGAGAGGGGAAAGGGAAGGGAAAAGAAGGGGAGAAAGAGAAGGGAGGAGGAAAAACGGGGAAGGAAGGGAAGGGAGAAGGGGAGAAGGGGAAAGGGAAGGGAGAAGGAAGGGCCCCCCTTTCCCCTCGTTCGGCAGCAATGTCCTGCGACAGGAATGTCCCATCCCCGGGGCTTGGGCACCAAATGGGCACTGGGAAGGGACAGGCGGGAGGAGAAACAAGTGACAGGACCCAGGGAAACAGCTGGAGCTGTGTCAGGGCAGGGTTAGGTGGGATCTCAGGGAAAGGTTCTTCCCCCAGAGGGTGGTGGGCACTGCCCAGGCTCCCCAGGGCAGTGGGCACAGCCCCAAGGCTGCCAGAGCTGCAGGAGGGTTTGGACAATGGCACAGGGACAGGGTGGGATTGCTGGGGTGTCTGTGCCAGGCCAGGAGTTGGACTGGATGGTCCTTGGGGGTCCCTTCCAACTCAGAACCTGCAGCTTCCCAGGAAGGCACCCGCTCTCCTTGCACTGTCAGTGCCCATCAGTGCCAGCTTTTCATCTCCCAGCTGGTGCAGAGCCCTGAGGTAGCACAGGGTTCCAAAATTCCCCTTGGGTTTTGGGGTATTTTTTGAGGGTGGCTGCCCCAGGGGTGTTGGCAGCACTGTGGCTCAGCGAGGTTTGCTGTTTCTGAAGGAAGTGTCAGTCTTTGAGTCAATGATCTCGTGAATAAATTGCCTGATGCCGTGTGGGATGTGGATGTGGAGGAGGGTTGTCTGCATGAGAAACACAAAGAAGCTCATGGGCAAGGTGAAGTTGTGCTGTGAGGACTGTCCTGCCAGGCAGTGCTCAGCAATGTGGTTTTTCAGGGCTATATGACAGAAGGAAAGCCTCAAAACCTTACCTGAGTATGTGGCTTTTCAGGATTACACGATAGAAGGAAAGCCTCAAAAACTCACCTGGATCCACAGCCGAAGAAAACATTGTGAGAACCTGGAAAACACTGGAATTTTTTATGTTTTGTGCTAAAACAGAATTGACACCCCAAAAACACGAGGGAGACAGGAAAAAGGTGTGGAGAGTGGGTCCTGTAGCAAGGTGAGAGGGAAGATGGTGTGAAGGTGTGGGCTGAGCAGGCAGAGCTCTGGAAGTACCTCAGAGCCAGCAGGATAAATTGCAATATGTGGGCAAAGCTTTGTGGAATATCCATGCTGTGGCAGGATATGATTCAGAGGCACTGTCACAGCTGTACAGGGATTTATAACCTTTCATTCTGCTGAACTATAATCGTGTTGAATTGTATGAGAGGGGTTTGCTCTGGAAAAGTGTCGGTCCCTTCATTTTCACGCCCACTAAGAAAGATTTTAAATACTTATGTTTTTAGGAAGGAAATAAAGAAGCAGGTTGATAATGGCACTGCTTGGCTCGCTGTACCCACCACTTTCAGCATTCCTTGCACAGTTGTTTGGCTTTTAATATCTTATTATATAAATATTTATCAAATACAAAAGCACACCGACTCAGAACAACGAAAACCAGCATCTCCTGGAGGACTGTAGGGTTCCACATTATCTTGGGATTTCCTGGAATAGTTGCATTTCCTCCCTGAAATTTCTAAAGGAAACTCAATAGCTCCAGACACAGGGTGGTGCAGGAGCAGAATCTGTTCTTCTGCTCGTTGTTTTTGCAGCAGGGCAAAGATGTGAGTAAAGGAGCACTCGAGACATGTCTGAATTAAGGAGACTTGTCCCACTGAGAGATGCTGAGCCAGCTTTTTCTAAGGAATGTCCCTCCTGTTTCTGAGGGTGGAGGGGATGGCTCTCAGCAGGGCAGGGAGGTGCTGCTGGGAAGGTTTGTCCTGTTTTGCCCCTTTTTTTTCTCCCTTTTCCTGTCCCCACTGTCTCCTCCTGTGATCCATCACACGGGGTTAGGCGAATCATGAACCTTAATGCAAGCAAATGGAACAGCTTTTCTGGCTTCTGCTTTGTGTGCCTTCTCCTCTCGCAGTAAAACAGTCCAGCTGGCACTGTGACCTTGTGAGGGGCATTTGGCAAGCCTTCTGATGCTGATGCTTTTGCAGCTAAATTGCTCTTCTAGCAGCGCTCTGGCAGGGGCAGTAGTTTTAGAGGAATGCCCGTGCAAGTTGCTCCGACCAAACGATGAGGACTTAGAGATGGACAGAGCCCCTTCCCTGGAGCTCTGCCCGCATCCCAGAGCTGCCCCTGAGGAGGAGGAGGATGCTGCTTGGAGGCTGAGCAGCTGTGAGGATGTGCCACAGTCATGAGCCAGTGCAGCCACTGCAAACCCCTGCACCAGGATCCACATTAGAGGTGTGAAATCTCAGTGCAGGGACCGCTGGATGAGCCGCAGCCTCGACCACCACGGGAGCTCGTGCTGGGGGAACTTGCTGCCTGTAGATTCTGAGCAGCAACTGCTCCAAGGTCTCCCTCCCATGTTCCTTCATGGCCTGTCCTCTCAGCAGCTGGCCCCTTTCACCCTTTCATCTTCCAAGGCAAAGCTACACTAGTGTGGAATTTGCATTAACGTGAACAGGCAGTGCCTAAGCCTCTCCTGGGACATGGCCCTCTGGTGAACACGTTTGATTCATCCATCAGAAAGTATTAATTCTCCCTTTTGCATTGCTCACTGCCTGGGTTTTTTATTTTTTCATTATCTTTTAAAGCACTGAGGAACCCCAGCCCCTTCTGCTCAAGCCACAAGATGATAAAGCTGTTTTCCCCTCCAGCTCTTTTCGATGCATCATTTAGCAGACCTCCTCTAACATGTTCTGAAAAGCCTCTCTTATCCCAGGTGGAGGGCGGGGAGAAGGATCTGGTGGGACTATGGAATTGAAATCCATCTAGGTTTAAATAGCTCAAGGTCAGCTCAGGATGGGAACACCACAGCAGATTTCTGGAGACTTCATTCAATGAATTGTTGATTGGAAAAGCTCTTTCAGATCCCCGTGGAGCCAAATCTGGAAGGAATGTGTTTTCCAAAAGGAGGACAGCAGGTTAGTTGTTAATGATTTCAATAAAGCAAGAGAAGGCACATTAGGAGGTTGGTCATAAGGGTAAAAAAAGAGGCTGGTGTATTGCTCATTAGTGGTTTGCTAAAATTAACTCCATTACTGTGTTTGCTTTCATTGCAAACCTTCCATTTAATTGCAATTACCACACTGAACTGCTCCATGCCACAGGTAGTTGGTGTCAGGAAAGACCCCAGAGCTGAAATGTGAGAACTGCAGTTTTTGGGGCTTCTTGAGTGCTACAGCTGAGCCTGCTCAGCCTGGGTTTGCTGATAACTCGGGAGGAAAGTGAGGATTTACTGTGTTCCCCTCCAAAGGTATCACATGCATTATTTCACAAGCATGGGCAGGAAGTTGGAATAAAAGAACAGAGAACCTGATCCAAAGGACGGTGAAATCACTGACAGCTGTGCTGTAGTTTTCTTTCAGCCTTGGATTAAGCCCAAACCCCTACAAATTTAGTTTCTGTGAGAAAAAAATCTAAGGTTTTTTACCTTTTTCCTCTCTGTATTCTTCCACTTCCTTTGATGTTCCTTTTCTCTTTCAGAAGCTATTGATTCTCATCTTGTCTTTTATTTACTGCCAGTTCACTCATTATGTCAGGAATCCTATACTGAAATGCCATTCTGTTTTCTGCATTCACAACCTTTAAATAAAGAAAGCCTTTGCTGCTCTCGGTGAAGGTGGCTGCCAGTTGGCTGGGTAGTGTTTGGGTTTATAATGCAGAATGAAAAGAGGGAATAGCTGGAATGCTTCTCCAGCCCTGGGAGGTGTTTTGCTTTCATCATAGAGATAGCCAGTCTGTTCAGAAAATGATGACAGGGAGAGCTTTGGCTACAAACACATTGGGCAGCTGATTTCTTTTCAGTGAAATCCATGAGGATTTTAGGAGTGGATCCACAGTGTGAAGGCAGGGAGGGTTAGCTCCCTGCCCTTAAGGACTTCCCTGAAACTTCCAAGGAGTTCTGCTGCTCCTTTCGGCAAGTTCAGAGGAGAGAAGGGCTAAATTAGATTGAAATTAGATTAGATGCTTGGATTTGAAGTTGTGGGTTCGTGGTGTGAGGTCACTGCAAACCCACTGTGCCCTTCAGCCTCCAGTTTATCCTCCCTCAGCAGTCACAGGTAAGTGTAGATCCATGGGGGAAACAAGCCAGTTTGGGAAGGGAAGGCTGCAAAAGGCAAGGTGGATGGAAGGGCAGGAAAGGAAAAGAGGAGATAACACTTTGATGGCAGCAGGTCAGTCTTTAATGCTCTGGCCTGTCTCTTTGGGCTCCTTAGGAGCAGTTACAGCTCCAGCCTGTGCTGGAGATTGCAGGAGGAACTGGAAGCAGATGTTCTCTGAAGGCAGTTAGCTGCTAGCCATAAAATCCTAAGTGTTTGGAAAATGCACTAATTCAGTCATGTGATTTTTATTTCTGTACTTTGGTCACTGACCCTACAATGGCACTGAAAAATGGGAGTCGATGGTAGTTAGGCAGAAAATGGAAGATGGCTGTCAAAAAGTAAATAAAATGAAGTGGCTAAGCCCATTTTAATTAAAGCTCAGGATGAAGTAGTCAGCTCATTCTTGTAGATTGTTCCAAAGCTCTGCTTCTTGCTTTAATGTCATTGTTTTGTGTGTGTGTGGATCTGATGCAGATAAAGTTAATTCATAGAGTGACACAAATATGAGGCCACTTCTGGTAACACCCTGTGTAATCAGCAGAACTGCCTGCCAGGAATTCTGCTGCTTCCCTCTCCAGTTGGGGCTAAGGTGTGGGGTGGTCATAAATATCATGTGAATTGTGGGATTTTGGTCACCTGATTGCACAGGAGTGTGCTCAGGCAGCGTTGGAGAGCACTGGGAGATGCACTGAGGTAATGACCATACTGTGTCTTCCTTCTCTGCATGGCCAGAGGTGGAAATATCAGAGTAAAAAAAGCAGGTTCTAGCTCAAACCTTGTCACAGACACCCATTTTTGACTGTCTTGCCTCTGCAAATGAGCCACAAAAGAGCTTCCAAATGAGTGCAGTGTGTGGGGAGTGGGTACAGGAGGTGTGGGAGAGGCACAGCTGGAATGGGAGACGGAGCTGCCATTCCATAAGGGCACTGCAGCTCTTCCCTAACCATGCAACAGGCTGGCCTTGCTGTGCATTGATTTCCCCAGCAAAAAAACCCAGAGTAATAAATAGAGCTGTGTAAATAATCAGCGTTTATACCCAGCAATGTGCTGAAAGGCAGAAAGCACACTTTAGGGGAAAGGAGCATTTGTTACTTTCCCAGGGGTGGAGGGAAAACAAAGAAGGAAATATGGGTTTCAGGTTGAGTGAAGCATTGATTTGTTTTGGAGGAAGCAGGGGAGAGGGTTATCCATTCCATTACAATTTGGCATATTTATAAAATAAAAGATCTCGGTGATGGAAAAGAGGAGGGATTAGTGTAAAAAAAAGAAAAATTCCCAAAATATGGTTCATTCTTTTTCTCCTTTGTTTTCTTTGGTTGAGAGAATTTAGAAATCTGTTGTGTGTGTCAGTCCCTCTGCTTGTGTCTGTCAATAAAGCCCTTCCTAGCACCCCCTCCTGTCATCTACAAAGAACATTTTCTCCAGGGAGCAGCAGCTCTTTGGTTATTTAGTGAATTCCTGTGTGTGTGCAAAGGGAAGAGACTCTGCTGTTGGAGAGCACAGCCTCAAACCCGCTGTGTGTGTCCTGGTGCTGCTGGAGCTGGCAGTGCTGGGTCATTATCCATGCTGGAGGGGCCTCTGCTGTGTTGTTATGCAGGTCCAGATACCACTCGTTTTTTGTGCTTTCTGGATGCTGCTCTTGAAGGGCAAGTAGCTTTTGTAGCACACTAAGGTTAGATCTGGCGACTTTTACTGATATTTTCTCTTTGTTTTTTTTCTTCCTTCTTTTTTTCCTCCTCTCTGCTGTCCCCTCCTCTTCCTATTTTCTCCTTTTTTTTTTTGCCTTGGTTGTGTGTTGGAAGCAGCAGGTGGGTTGAGGGAATTTCTGGGTAATTCTTTCTCAGCTAGGGAAGGATAAGCAAAAGACTCACACGTGTCAGGAGCATGAGATTGGCTGGGAGATACCATTGATTAGCTGAGACACTTGGAATTGTTTTCAGCAGCGCTCAGACACCCAGGGAGAGAGCAGGAAGAAAAGCACATCCCTGGTTTAAGTGAGGATCCCTTGCAGGTAATAAACCTCGAGGGACCTGTATCAGAAGCAGGGAAATGAGCTGTTAAATCCTGTGGACAGTAAATAGGGGAATAGGTGGGAACAACAGCTCTCTGTTCAGCTACATCTCTGGTGTTTGGTTACTCCTGAGGATGAGGAGGGGCAGGGGATGGGGAAGGCAGCAGGATGGGTGCAAGCAGAGGAATGTGGTGAAACAATGTGTGTTCATGTTTAGGTCTGGCACACAGGATGCACAAGGTCCAGTTATGGGCAAAACTGAATCCCAGAATGGTTTGGGTTTGAAAAGACCTTGAAGATCACTAAAACAATCACCCAGTGCCACCCCCTGCCCTGGGCAGGGACACCTTCCACTAGCCCAGGTTGCTCCAAGCCCCATCCAACCTGGCCTTGGACACTTCCAGAGTAAGAAAAGTAGGGAGCTGTTGGGTGTTGACCTCAGTGAAGGGTAAAGCTGCTCAGCATCCTGAGCTGGAGGAGACTGCAGCACTGCCAGGACAGGCTGGTGTTTTAGGGCCTCTGACACACGTGGGAGCCAAGCATGTCTCGTGCTGCTTGGGTAGGGACAGAAAAGCGAGCCAGTGAGGAGAAAGTAAGAGGGACTCGGGGCCAAATTTGTAATTTGGAGAGTGTATGGAAAGTGAATATACAACTGTAATTTATAAGAAAGGTTGGGGAGGATATTTTAACCAAGCCTGTGTTGGGGCTGAGCCTGAACTCTCTCAGTTCACAGCCAAGCCCAGCAATAAGTGAAAGTTGGTGCCAAGCTGTGCCCCAGATGGAAGTGAGTCAGGAGGTGGAGCTCACATCCCCTACAGGATTAGTTCTGCCAGGTGTTGGGCTTTCCAGCTCCAGGGTTCAAGAAGCCTGGAGCAGTCTGTGGCACTGTGGGGGTGGCTGCTGAAGGGCAGGGGAAGGCACTGGAAAGCAATGAGCTGCTGTGCCAGGTCCTGGCTACAAAAAAAAGGCTCCGAGACTCAAGCGTGGCATTTCCCATCTTTGTTGCTGGTTTAAAGAAATATATCTTGTGTGGGTGCCCCATCAGGCAGCAGGAAGATGGTTAGGAGAGGTTGGAAGGGAGCAGTGTGCTGTGCTGAAGGACAGCTCCCCGAGATCAGCACAGGAGCCAATGCAGCCCCTCTGGTCCCAGCCCGCTTTGATGTGGTCCTGAAATCAGCTCTTGCTGGGGCTCTGAAGCAAGACATTGCTGCAGCAAAGTGCAAAGTGCTGCTCCCTGCAGAAAATTAATAAGGACACTTTGGATTCCACCCTGCATCTGACCTAAGCAGCTAAATAGGTTACACCAAGTTTTAAGAATCGCCCCAGTTTTCCTTCTAATAGGCAATTTTTCTGCTTAATTTGCAGAACAAGCAAAAAGCTATTATGTAAAATTTATCAGCAGCAATTGACTCTCATTAGAGATTGGGAGCAGGAGGCTTTGTTGTAAGGGGGAAGGAGCCTCCAAATTTTCATTTACCAGCATTGCTTTCCCAGTGTTTATGCTGAGCCATGCCCTGAACAAATCCAGACACTGAGCCATCACCCTTTCTCTGCTATTCTCCCAAGAGCTGCTCTCACCTGGCTTTTGAGGTCCTTCAGCAGCCCATTCTGTTTGAAGCACCCGATGGAGGCTGCAGGAAGTGCCTGTAAATTGCAGTGCTGTTATGACAGTGCTTGAGCTCTGAATTTTGCCACGTTGAGCAAACTTGACTCCAGTGGGGATGTTGTGTTCAAGAGTTTAGAGTGCAGCTGTGTGCAGAGCTCCTTGCTGAGCCAGCGAGCTGCACTGGAAGTGTCTCATTGTGGGATACAGGCAAGTTTGGGCTTTCCAGGGATTCCAGCAGCCTGGTTTGGACACTCCTTCCTGACTTTAACACCTTTACCAGCAGCAATGCATCTGCTAACACCCTTTTCCCCCAGGGATGTGGCAGACAAAGAGCTGCTGTCCACAATTCCTGCAGACCAGAACACAGCATGGTCTGGAATTGCTCATGTTTTCTTGATGCTGCAGCAGCTCTTTTGGCTCCAGCTGAAAACAGCTGTGACTTTGCCATGTGTAGGGGGACAGGTAAACTATAATGCACCTTCCTAGGAGAGACATTAGGCACGTGGAAATTATTACTGACGTTGGAACACTCGGATGGGGATTTTTCCTTCCCTTTTCCCCCTACAGTAAATGTTAATTATACATGAAGGTTCACTACAGCAGAAGGGATTATAATTAATTTATATTTGAACTATAATAGATTTCACTACAAACTGCATTTCATCGCCACAAAGTGTATTATGACTGTTGTTTGCTGCCAGCAATTTACATAAACCGACCACAAAACATTGCAGCCATTAATCCAGCACTAAGGACAGCAGCAGCAGATAAAACTGGGGGGGGGAAAGTAAAATAAAGTCTGTTTAACTTGTGAACAGAGACCTTGTACTTACTGCAGACACTATATAGCCTAACTTGAGAAATGCAAAGAGGACCATATGCATCTGTGAGGTAACATTTGGATGCAAATCCTTGTCTGAGCATGCCTGGAAATGAGGGTGTATTTGTATGTTCTGTCTCTGCTTCAAACCTGAAAAAAGTTGGAATCCACCTGAAAGAAGAGTAATCTTTTGTTGTTCTTGGTGTCCTGAGTCCCTCTCCAGAGCAGGAGGAAGACAGCAGTGACCACAGGGACAGGTTTTATTCCTGACCTGATGGAAAATCATTTAGTTTCTTGGGCCTCTTTCTCTTTTTCCAACATTACCTACCTAGTTTTATGGGATGGGAGTCTCTCCAAGACAGGGATTGTGTTTACAAATGTAGGCTGGAGCAACTCCTCAAGACCCTGTCAAATGTGCCAGACAGGATATTAAAAGCATAAGACGACAAGTTGATAACTTTTAATTGGTGCTTCCTAATTTATTCCTGCTAACACAGTGACTTCACAGCTCTCCCTCCTTGCCATCTTTTTGTCACACCAAGTCCTGAGCTGTGGTTTCTTTGCCATCAGACATCCCTGACACCTCCCAGGCCTTCACCAGCAGCGTATCAGGCTCTGCTGATGTTGCATTCCACGCTGTCACCTTCTGTCTCAGGACATAAAATAACAGGCTTCTGTCTGCAGACAGGAGTTTCATCCCTGATGACCCAGGCTCAGGCTGGAGAAAAGGGCAAGATATCTTGCCAGGGACTCGAGCAAAGAGCTCTACAGCTGTTGGGAGCAGCTGAGAGGAAAGGGCAGAGCCAGCCACTGGTGAGGGTTTGCTCTGCTGCTCTGCCAAGGTGTGCCCAAGGAACCTGAACTGCAGCAGAAAGGGCCGAGGAAGAGAAGAGTCAGGGACAAGAGGCACAAATACTGTCAGTCTGCCCAGGAAAGGAGAGAATTTGGATGGTGGCTTTGCAAAAGGCTGAGGCTTCCTCTGAAAACAATGAGAACTTTCCAGAGAAAGGATTGATGGCTGATTCAATTAATGGACCCGTTGCTGATTAACCCTTAGCCGTTTGTTTTTACAAAGTGCCTTGGGATTGGCCGGGTCATTAGAAACAGTGGTCTGCAGGATTCCCATTCCTTTTCCTGCTGCTTTTGGAGGAATTACAGAGCAGTTTTGCAAGGGGAACACAGGGCATGAACGTGGCTGCTGCCATCTCCTCGAGCAGGCACTCTATCCTTTTTGGGATGCCACTGTGTGGCTGGTAATGAGGATTTCCACTCTGTGCTGTTGCTGTGCCATTATAGAAGCAGCACATTTTTGTGTGGTTGACCTGAGTGTGGTGTGACTGTGAGTGCCACTTCTTGGCCTGTACTGACAGCCTGACATAAGAACCAGTATCAGACTCAGGGGATGCAAATCACCTCACCCAGAGGAGCTCAGATGACTGAGGGAGTTACATGTCAGCACTTCTGTCTTCCTGACAGGGCTATTAAAAGCCATGCTGATACTGCAGCTGGGGTGTGTGTCTGCAGCACATCTGGATGTACTCGAGCTATCTTTATGCTGGAGAGCTTGGGCACCAAAAAAAATATCCAAGCTGCAGCAGCACAACCCTCAGTACAGTCAGCAGAAACCTGCCTGAGACCCTGGAAAATGAGCTGCTGGCTCGAGTGCTGCCATCCTTAGCTCCTGTCCACTTCGGTCTGCCTTGACTGACCAAGCCTGCATCCCTGTGGCAGTGCAGAAGTGAGCTCTGTATTGCAGCATTCTTTGCCCAATTTGCACTTTCGTTGCCCTCTGGCTGTTTCGTGGCTGTGCTGGAGGCACTCGTGGCCACTTCGGTGAAGTCTGGTTTGCTTCCAGGAGCTTTCTTACACAATTCATACTCATACCCCAGCTGTAAAATTAACAGAGTGTTTTATTACACAGGCTATATCATTCAGGAGGACCCATCCAAAGGATGGGAGTGGGTTTAATCCCAGCAGGATGACACCTTGGCAGTAAAATGCTTTTGCTATGAAGATTTTGTTGGAGGTGTTTGCTGAGAAGTCCTGAGCAGGTTGTTCTGGCTCCTTCAGAACATGCAGGATAGGATGTCCTGATTTGGGAGCAGCACAGAGCAACAATGAGGGTGGTCCCTGCCCAGGAGATGCTGTGGGAAATGCAGAATGGGGCTCTGTGGAGGCATTGCAGTGCCTGCTATATTGAGGAGATGTCATTTAGGGAGTGTCGTGACACTGCATTTGTTAAAGCCTGGCACTGTTTCCTTCCTGCACACCCCACGGTGTGACTCAGTCTAGTGAAAAATACCCACAGAAAGCACTTTTTTTCTGAGTATGTACATCGTCATCAACTGAAAACTGCTGCAGTGTGGGGTGGGGGGTCAGAACTGGCTCCCAGAATGTCCTGCCATCCCGCAGTGAGACAGAAGTGACAGCCCCACAAGAGCAGGCTGAGTGGGGGCGACTCAGCTGCCCCCTTCCTTGCCTCTGACTCAGCCTCTGAGATAAAAGACCATTTCCAGAAAGCACTGGGGTGAAAATATTTCGGTTTGCTGCTGCTTTGCGGTTGCCAGCCTCACTAATTTCTGCTCTGATGTCACCAGCAGTGGCCCCATTACTGTTATTTATAGTGTTTGTGCCGTGGGCTCTGGTTGTGCTCAAGGCTCTGTGGCTGGTCTGAAGGAAGGGAAGAGCAGCTCCAGTGCTCTTTCTCTCAGCTTGGAGTGTATTCCAGGTTCTTCATGTCACACCTGGCCTCTCTGGATCTACCCCACGCTCCTGTCTGTACCTTGCTTTGCTCCAGCAAACTCAGCCATCCCGAGGCTTATTTTAGTTATTTAGAACTTAGTTTTAAAAATGCAGTAAGTCATGAGACCAAGCAAATCCGATAAAGGCGCTTCAGGGGAAGGCAGTCTGCAAAGCCAGATGCAAATGCAGCCAACCAGAAACCAAAAATATATTAGTACTGAGAGAGCAGGCAATTATTCTCCTATCAGAGTTGCAGAATTTTCAGTGTGTGTGACTTCAGTGCTACTTCAGGACAGCCAGACATCCATTTTTGGCTGCAAATGAGTAAAGCCATGGTTTCTTCAAAGTCTTTCCCTGCCTGACACTCATGAGCTGCAATTAATCAATGCATTTAACAAGCACATGCCAGAATGTGGAAGGATCTTTGCATCCCCTAACCTGAAGTGTTGAAGAATCATGACTCAGGCTTTTTATCTGATCCCATTAATAGTGAACCTAAAAAAAAAGAGACAATGAAGAGGCAGCCAGGGCTTTGGTATTTACCTGAAGAGCTTTAAATCTCCCAAGTTTGTGTCTGTAAGCTGTGCTGCCTGAAAGCTGAGCTTCTCAGGTGATCTAATGACTCTGGGAACTAAGGCTTTTTGCAAAAAGCACCAAATATTGCCAGAGACAGTACATCTGTAAGCACTGGAAACTCTGCAGTCAAAAATATGTCCCAGAAGAGCTATTTCAGCACTTAAGCTGATCTACAGTCTGAAGTGTGCACTGTCAGTGTATAAGAGAGAGACTTGGGCAGACAATGTGTCTACAACACAAGCCCTTGTATCTCTAAGACATCCCATAAACAACATGGCCTGCAATCAATCCCTGGGTGCAAAATTTTTTACAGTGAACTTATGCCCTTTTCCCGACCCATTTCACAGTTTTCTGCAGTATTTCAGCTTGTAAGAGGCCACTCAAGGTGTTAATGACCAGGAAATAGCAATAATGCTCTCAACCCAGGGCCAGGTATCCTCTTGCCTCCCTGCCATCCATGGGAATGGTGTGTTGGATGGGTGTGTGTCAGGTGGGCTCTCAGAGCTGCCCCCAAAGCAGTTGCTCAGCAGCTCCTGGAGAGTTTAAGGCTCTCTCCAACATCCCAGTGACTTCCCCAGTCTCTGTTACCTGCGGCAGGTTCGGTGTGCCCTGCCTGAGCTGGGAGCTGGTTTGTCCACAGGGACCTTGTCCATGTGCTGAGAGCCTTCCTGGGAAGAGATTGATGGCAATGCAGGAATGCCACGTTTGCTGAGACCCCCCCAGCAATCTCCAGGCATGATGGAGGAGGCTGTCCACCAACAGGCAGGGCTGTGCTAAATCAAATACACCCCAGTGGCTGCCTGTGGTGTCAGCTGCCTCTGGGATCAATTATGGCTTGCCAGGTCACTCCAACAGCCCTGGCAGTGCCCTGTCCATGCCACGTGCCTTCTGTGCTTTTAAAGGCACTGTCTGATATTGCCTCCCCACCCAAGAGACATCCTGGTTGAGGGACAGAATTCAGAGTGATGGGTCACAGCCAGGAGACTGAGCACAGGAATTTGGAGCTCTGTCTTTGGGCGACTCTTTGTCTTCTCCCTGTAGCCCAAAAAGTCCCCCGGCTGAATAAAGCATTTAATAATGCTGAAGTGCCTGCAAAGATGAGGCTGCTGATGAATGAATTCTTACTGCTTTTATTATTTCTTTTTGAGATTTTTGGATGCCAGCAGCTGCCGTTTTAGTGCAAAGTACTATTGATCATCATCACACATCTCTAACAGAGTAAATTCTTCTTCATTTCCTTATTGCTTCTCTGCTCTGAGATGATCCTTATTAGGTACCTCAGGGGGCAGGTTAATAAAGCCCTGCCTATTTACATTAAATACTAAGGGGAACATTACCCTTGGAACAGTCCCACTCCCTGGCACAAGGCTCCTAGGCACTGCTCCAGCACATCTCCTGAGTGTCAGCCTGGCATTTTTCAGTGATATAAACTCCTTTTCTTTTATTTCTGAGTTTTGTAACTTCTGCTGTGACCTGGCCTTGCTACCTGTCACAGAGCCTGCCTTTTTTCCTGAGTAATGTCACAGTACTTATTTTTATAGGTATATTGAAGATAATGATCCCTCTTCTGAATGGGAGATAAGAGTGAGACAAAGACAGAGCTGCTGGCTTTTAACTGACATGAAAAGCTTCAGACACTACTGTGATGAGGCCCATATATGAAGACAGAGCCGTGTCATGACTGATAAAAGGGTGAGCAATGTAGCAGCTTTGGTATGAACCGTGACCTTCTCAGCATTAAGCACATTGCATGATGTCACAGGAAAAAGGCTCAAGACCCAGACTCCCAAAGGTGACAAAGTGATGCTGAATTCAGCAGCATCTGAGCACCTAAACACCTTTGTAGGTATGGACAGAAATGCCTTCCTTCATTGGAATTAACAGGAGTGAAAAGCTGAAGTGTTAGCAGGGTGGAACACACTCTGCCTGTGGTTCTGTCTCCCCTCTCCCCTGTAAATGCCATTTTGCATTAGGGGCTGCACATGTTGGCAGCCTTGCCCCAGGCAAGGTTAGTGCACAGCATTCCCAGAGATCTGCCTGCTTTCAGGGAGCCACACAGAATCCTGGAGAAGGAATCAGCCCTGGGGAACTCCCACAGTTTCCCTGGGCTCCAACTGTCCCTGCCTGGCTGGAAATGCCACCATCAACAGGTTTGTGACCAATAGGTTTGGGACAGAGTGATGCCAATGTGGGGTGTGTTTAAGTCTCACCCCAAATCATGGCAAAAGGCTGAGCAGGGAAGCGAAAACTTGTCAGCTGGAAGTGGAGCAGAGCAGGACAGAGGGCACAGGGGACACTGCCAAGCCTGAGAGCCCATAAAGCTCAGGGTCACACAATATAGATTTTCAGACAGTTCTTTCCTCTTTCCTTTCATTTCTAATATTTCCTGGTTTCTTTCTGCTGTAAGAACAAAGCTGGCAGAGTCGGGAAACCTCCTCCCTGCTCACCACACCACTGGTCAGAATGTGTCCAAACTCCAGAACAATTTCACCAACCTTTTACCCACCTCAGGCCAATTGTAGTGTGCAAAGGACTTGCTTTATGACTTTCCCATACAGAGAGGGAGAAGCATTATCATGCAATATTAATCTCCCCTCCATGGATTCAGGCTGCTTCTGACAGTGTATCAATTATTTAAACTTGTTTAAAAAAAGAAATTTCCAGGATTAAAGAGATTAGTTTCTTGTTGATTTAGGTAATTCTTCCTGCTTTAGCATCTCTGAAGCTGAGTGAAGCACAGGTACTGAGTTCCTGTTTGCTCCGAGTTCACCCTGTCCAGGTGAACATGGAAATTCTCTTTCCACTCCTAATTGCCAAGTTCATGTCTGAGTGTAAAGTGGGGATTAACAGAGCAATTGAGGACCTTTGAGGTGGCACTTTCAGGTGAGCAATCCCTTGTAACATCACACAGAGAATATTGATTGCATTGTATTGTTAGAATCTCTTTGCATAATTTTATATAACGCAAGTAAATTTGAAATAGATAACAACATTGACAAGTTTCCTCTGGGCTGGTTTGCATTCCTCAGCTCCAAGAAGTGACCAGTCCCTCCCAGTCCCTCCCCAGTCCCTCCCAGCAGACACCTGAGGTGACTCCAGTGACAGATCCCAGAAGTGCTGTGACAAATTGAAATGATGGCTAAAGATGCTCTGTTGTCCCCTGGTTCGTGTGTGTGGCTGTGGAAGAACAGCTCACCTGGTCCAGCCCACAAGCTGAAACCAGGCCTGCAGCTGACACTTAAGAGCTTCTAGAAGGAGGATTAAAAAGAATAATCAAAGAGCTTTGAACATCAAAAAGCAAACAGGTCTATGAAATATACATGAAAACACTGTAAAAACCTCAATCCCAGCATTATCTGTCTCCCATGCAGTCATTAATTCAGTTTTGCTACCAGGGCACGTGAACTCCTTTGCCTGGGTGCTCCCTTTGCCAAGCAGGACTGGCTGAGCAGTCCACTCATCACTCCAGCAGGAATGGTTGTGGCTTCCTGTGATACCCCATAAATGTTCCTTTGCCTTAATTAACCAACCACACAACCTTGCTTAACGAAGGGAAGACTTGGTGACATTCACATCTAAACCCAAGTTTCTATAATTACAAATTAACCAGGATAAAAAAACCCAAACCCTTAAGCTTTTCTCACTAAATATTCACTGCTGGAAAGAATCAGAAGGGCCATTATTTTTTCTTCCCAGCTGTTTCGTGCTGCATGATAGACTTTATCAATCAGGCCCAGAAACCAATCTTCTCCCAGTGCCCAGCAGAGTGCCCATCAATCACAGCCCTGAGCAATGGTGTGCTGGAGCCTCAGCTCAGCCTTCCCTCTGCCAGGGACCAGCACAGCTCGGGCAGGGAGGTGGAGATGCACCTTGCAAATATTGACCATCCCCTCCTGCAGCCAAAGGATGGTGGGAAGGGAGGGCAGAGAGAGATGGCATGTGTTGAAGTGGTTTATTTGCATTGTCAGTGTCCCTGCCTAGGAAGGGATGAGCTGCAGGGGCTGAGAACAGTGGCCTGAAAGGTGTGTGGGAGAAAGGGCAGGGAGGGAGGAAAACCAAATGCCTTGTTGGTGCTGCCATTATTTGTATTACAGCAGTGAGATCAAGCTTTTAGATTGCCCCTTCTGTCCACCTCCTGTGAACACCCTTGTAAAGGTCAGGATCATTATGTTCATTTTCCAAATGGAAAATCCAAATGAGGAAGGTTTAACTTGCACGACTCAAACAGGCCCAGACAGAGGTGAGCAAAGAGCTTTTTTCCATGATATAAAATGGCACAGTGTCCCCCAGGTTGCATTGCCTTCCCTTTATAGAACAGAGTGGATCTGAGCTCAGTCTCCCTGGGCAGGGTACAGTACAAGCAATACAGGAAGAAAACAGATTTCCCAAAGGTCCCTGCACATTTTCCATTTCCTGAGCTCTCTCTGTTGTTGTAGGTCATCAGCTGTCATGTGGTTTTCCATCTCAAAGCTTTAATTTGTGCTCTCTATACACACTCAAGGAATGTGTTCCAGCTGCACATCATTGCAGTGGGAACCAGTGGGAACCCCAGGGAAGTGAGGTGCTTCTCCAAATGTATTTCAGTTCATAAGATAAAAAAAAAGAAAGAAGATATAAAAATATATACAGAAATATTGATTTATTTTGTTTATGTGTTTCACACTTCATTGATTTCACTTGAATTGTTCCTCATGTGCCCCTTCCAACACTGAGGGGTTTTATTCACTTGGGGTTTCTTTCAGCCTTTAGTGGGTGCTGAGAATTTGATCTCTGAGTGTTTCCAGTTGTCTGCATTAGCTGCTTAAAGAAATCAGGCTAAGTCTGCACAGGCAGTCGAAATGCTGCTCCGTGTCAGGTTTGAGGAGGCTGAGACTTGTGAAACACCCATTTCCCATGTGCAGCATCACCAGGCTGTGCTCTGTGCCTGTCCCTGACCTGGCTGGTGCATCCTGCTTGTTGTGCAGCTGGATGCTGGCTAGGATTAGAGTTTTGCTCCAGGAACTTTCTGGAGAATGAATGAAGCCTGCAGATAACCTGAATTCACGAAGCATAAATGAGAGACCCCTGGGAGCTGAGTGCAGGCTTTGGGTGATGGCATAGAGCTATAGGCTCTGCCTTGGGCCCTCTGAATCACTGATGCTACCTGAGGTCAAAAGAAATGGTTTGCACTTGCACCTCTATTTAAACTGCATCTATCACACGTCTCGAGGAGCAAATCCATCAAAAAAGAGATTTTTCCAAACTTGCACTTTAAGCAGTGCTATAAAAGCAAGATATTTGCACTGGTCAAATACCTGCCACTTTTAGCCCAGCTGTTTGTTTCCCACCTGTGTTAGTTTGGTTTCCTGCTGATCTTAATTCCACAAAACCACAGCAAACCCCATCCCTTCTGTCAGTAGGCTCCTTAAGGACAAAGAATGTGCATTTTTGTCCAGAACTGGCAGTGGAATTAGTAGCAGTTCCTGCTCCCCCAGGTACCCGTGTACCATGTCCTGTGAGTCATGTCCTTGGGGTCACATCCCATCCTTCATCATCTGAGCAGAATAAGCTTTCTGTGGGACCAGTGGAAAGCAACATTAGAATAAAGTGCCCAGGGAGGGGATGGATGGGGATGCAATGGTAATTAAGCTGGCAAAGAAAGTTATGTGGAATCAAATCACCTCACGCTTCCATGCCTTTCTGTCCCTTAAAAAATATATATATATACTTATGCTTGGGATGTTGGTTTAGCCTAATTGGCTCTTCATCCTGGCAAGCCAAAGAGTGATCAGCTGCTTTTTCACTGCCTTTGTGTCCCTGCTTCCCATCCTAACCTGGTGTAGTCTTCTGTGAAATTGTTTTCTCTGCAGAGACGGAGTTGCCTCGTCCCTTGTAATTCCACTGGAATAATCCTTGGCTCTGTGCTAGAAAACCACCGAGTGCAGTCACTGAAGGGAACCCTGGGGAAGGAGAGGCATCTGCACACACACACACACCCCTCTGTGCTGGGGGAATTCAGCCAGCTCAGACAACATGGAAACGTGCAAATAGCTCTTTCTTTCCTTTAGTGCTTAATGTAGTAAAGGAGAAAAGGCTCAGGGAGCAGCCAGCCAGCAGTGAGCAGAAATAGAGGGGCACTGAAGGCAGGAGCAGGGGAAAACTGAGGCACAGGGGAACACCTGAGGAGCAGGAGTAGGAAGAGAGGAACACCTGAGGAGCAGGAGCAATAACAGCAGTAACACAGGGACAGTGTCAGCATCGTACACCCCACTGAGCTGCCTGCAATTAGTATGAGAGGTTTAGTCCCACAGGGCTCATGATCTCAAGTGATGGAAATAATAACCTAAGGCTTACCCAACTGTGTGACTCTGTGCTGCCAGAAAGATCTAGTGCTAATTATTTAGCCAAATAAAGGATCCTCACCGAGGTCCTGTGACCAAGACGAGCATTGCCCTCATTTTTGCACAGGAGTGCAGAGAGGAAAGCCAGACCCTTTAGCAGCTCTCCCAATTCCCAGCTCCCCATGGAACCCCGAGGTGCCAAAGTGAGCAAGCCCAGCTGATCCATGGGTGTGATTTCCAGCCAGAAGGGAACACTGTGGTAGGCTTCCCTCGCACCACTGAGTAATTCTTTTCCCTTGCTAGATAAATGATGGCAATAATACCGAGCTTAGCAGTTCCCAGTTCCACTGGAGAGCAGCTCTCCCTGCGAGGTAGCCAAGAGGGGTTTGGAGATGCCATCGACACGTGGTGCTCTTCCAGAGTCCTGGCAGGCAGTTCATTGCTCCCTGTGGAGAGAATAGGGCTTCTTCCAGAGTTTATTGTCACCATATCAGCGCTGTGCCTCGGGTTATCAGCCAGCATCCCAATGGCAGCGCTGGGGAAGATGCTTATCCCATGCTCCGATTATTCAGTAATTTCCTGCCATTATTCTCCTGTCTTTGCTTCTGAACCCTGGCCAGTGCCAGCAAGAAGATTTGGGCTGATAGCCACGCTCCAGGAATACAGCAGAGCCCAATTCCTAACCTGGCTGTGACCTGTGATGCACTGAACTTTAATGAAGTCTGAGAGGGAGCTGAAAATGTTCTGTAGTTGTATCAGCCAGAGGAGATTTCAACCTGAAATCAATTTGTAGACATTTCTTTGACATAGTTCAAGACAGAGGGATGTAGAACAGGAACTCAGGAGTGGGGAGACAGCAATTGCCATGTAATTATGGGGTCTGTCACTTAACATTTGTGTGTGATGGGTGTCCTAAAAGTGGAGAGGTTGTCGTTTGCATTATGGATATGCTAATTTGTCATGCTGACAGACAACAGAATCCCAGCTCATACAGCCATTGTAACTAATTGAGCAGACAAACCAATCAACAGACATGGCAGATGAAGAATTTTAATGTGAGGAATTAAATATATAGAGTGACCTTGCGATGGTGCTTAGTATAATTTTATTTAATACCAGAGCCCTTAGTAGGGAATTACTTAAAAAGCACATAAAGCATGACAAGGCAGTAATGACAATTTTGCCAGGGTTCCACAGCAGTTTTCATCCAGAGGGAACTCAAAGCATTTTATCAGCTCTCTGGAGTCCCTTCAGGAAAATGAGAATGCATGAAAATGTCACCTGGATAGCAGAGTGCATGACCAGTGCCTGCCCTCTGCTGAGGTCAGCCCAGTGCCTGCCTTGGTTCAGGCACTGAAGATTAACTCTTTCTTTCTTTCTCTACCCCTTTTTGGTCTTTGCCTTGTTCATCAGAACAAGCTGAGAACATAGAACCTCATCAGAGGTGTGCTGTGCTGTGATCAAAACAATATGAGGAAGTCTTTTGTCCAACCCTCAGTTTTAAGTGTTGTTTTACTTTGCTTCCAAGCAGCAGAGAAGGTGCATCTCCTGCTCGGGAATCAGCACCCAATAGCACAAGGATTTACTTCTCAGCTCCATTTCTTTAAATGTGGGGAACTGGGCAATCCATTTCCTATCTCCCCCATTCATAAAGCCATCTGGGAGCATCAGCTGGGCTGGATCATTTCAATATTATGCCTTCTGTCCTGCAAATGGAGCCTTCCCTCCCCTTTCAGCTAAAAGCTGCTAATCTTTGAGCTCCCATTCCAGCCAAGCCATCAGCCACAAGGCTTCCTGACAGCATGTTTGTGGCAGGAACATGTGACAGCTCTCCTTGCTTCACTGGCCCAGGCAATAAATATCGTGGAGCCCGAGCAAGGAGCACGAGGGGGGATTTACAGAGCGTGGCATCATATGGTTTGTAGGCTGGGTTCATCCCTGGGTTAGTGCTGTGCAATTCCGAGGAATTATCCCAAGCAGTGAATCTGTTCCAATGGCAGACAGGCAAGGCTGGAATTGCAGCCCTGGTGTTTTAACTCTCTCTTGCCCAAAACACAGAGGAGGTGTAAAATGCCCACGGTGCTGTGGATTTATACTGAGTTTGGGTCATTCATCCCAGAGGATGGAGGGATGTGAGACAGGGATGGGGCTCCAGCTCAGGTGCTATGGAGCTGCCAAAGCAATAAATACAATAAAACAAAACAATCTTCCAGGGGGATTCAGGTATCAGGCACAGGAACACTGCCAGACCTGATATGAAATACATTTACAAAGGTAAGGGCTGGGGGAACCTGAGTGAAGGTCCCCAGGAAAATGTGGGGAGTGGGCAAATTAACTCAAGGCAAGTTACTTTTAAAACCAGTTATCCTCCTATTTGCAAACCTCTTTGAAATTTAACTTTTAAAACTGTTATTAGAATGCTCTTTGAGCATCTGGAGCAGTCAGGCAGCCAATAATGCCAGTCCTTATGACTAGGAATAGGAAACAGTATTGGCAATACTGTAATTCATTGCATCCTCAGCAGAGAATCTGGTTAGGGTGAGGAGTAGTGAAACTGGAAGGGGTTAAATAGTCAAACTTTCTAATCAGCCAAGGGCTCAGAACAAATAGTTTGATGTAGGATCTGCTCTCCTTTTTGAGCCTTTTTTAGTTTCTTTGCAGTCATTCTTATACCCTTCCTGTGCAAATAAAAAGTAGGAAAAGCCTTTAAGGTCTGTGAGGGTTTTTATCCAGGATGAAAGGTGCTCGTGCCCACAGGAGCTGTGCCTGAGCTCCCAGTGGAATCCCAGGCTACATGGAATTTACCCCGTAGATTTCGTTCTGAAGAGCGTCCGTTCCTATGGAAATCACTGAATTTTGTCAGGTTGTCAGTCTTGCTTATTTGGAAGAAAATTAAGCCTCATTATTATTGCAGTGCCTGATAATTTGGACATGTGCAATCTTGTAGTAACAAACACAACCATGAGCACGGAAAATTGGGGTGGCCTGAACTGAAAATTCAAAGGCAGCCCTTGCCAGGGGAGGTGCATGGAACAGGGAGTGAAAATCAAATGACAGCTCTGAGATCTCTCAGAATGCCTTTGTGGCCTCTGTTACCAAGGCACCTGAGCTCTTCCAAATCACCAATTTTGCCTGCACAACCCTCCTGTCCAGGGTAGGAGCAGCTCCATTACTTTAAATTTTCTCTTCCTATGGAGTGTTAAATAGAGAGGAGGGGAAGGAGAGAGGCCAAATAAATCAGGGCCACTTACAAAAAAGGTTGGAAATTAAAAGAGAGGGAGGCAAAAGAGGCAAGTGCTCCCAGTAAAAGGCAAAATGAAGAAGTGCCATGATAAAAATGATGCAGTGTCCAGGCAGCCCAGTCCTCAGCCTTGAAAACCTCGGGAGTAAAACACTGCTCAGCGAAGATGAATCCTTTCAGTTAACCTTGTTCACAGCAACACCTTTGCAGGTCAGAAAATTATTACTTTCTCACTTTCCAGCTCTCCAGTGGGTTCCTGAATATCTTTGCATATGGATGGGTAGGTTGGATTGGCTTAGGCTGAACTGAATTGGCAGACAGACTCCCTAAATCTGGGAATATTGTGTAGTATCATTCTTTCTTTTTATAAGAATGTAACAAGGAAAAAATCTTCCCTGCAGCAAACCAAGGGACCATGGTGTGTTGCCATCAGGCTGTTTTTCAGCCCTTGACCAGCTGAAAGAGCTGCACTGCAGCAGAAGTGCCTGGGAAAATTAGGGGGACTTCAGCAAACCTGCAAAAGCAAGTTGCTTGTGAGGGCTCCATTCCCACCTGAAAGGAGTCATGGACCTTCCTTCTTTGTAGCTCAGCCCTGAATGTGCTTTCAGCTCCACTCTGCAACCATGAACTGTGGAAACTCTTCCCCTTGACCCCTCTTCCTTGGCCATTGAGGTGTTTTGACTGTGAGGTTGGATTGCTGGGCTCTCACTCACAAAAGGGTCTTTTCATGGGGGCTATGCCATTGTATTTTCATGTCCCAGATGTCACCAAAGCGGTGCAGTGGGGCTGCCCTGCACCCAGGAGTTAGGGATGGTACTCCAGCACCAGGCAAATACAAACTGGTGATGTGCAAGGAAAGGAAAGTGCTCCACAAGGCAGAACACTCCACCTCGTCCCTCCAAGCCAAAGGCAAAACAGCAAAGTCTCGTAGTACCCTGCCACTTCTCACATGGCCAGGCACAGAAGATACTGGGGATAAGAGTGTCATGTGTGCCTGATGGACTTATTGCTATTTACAATGCAATTTCATCAGCAAAAGCAGAAAAAATTGATAAAGCTAATTGATAGAGCAAATAAAGCACTGTAGCTTGGTGTTTATTGTTAATCCTTGTCCACTGGATGCTTTTGATCCTGAGGCAAACATGGGAGCCAGAATATCCTCAGGGAATTGTTTTTAGGCAGATCCACAGCAGCAGACTGGGGGCTGAGGATTCTGAGCTGCTCTGAGCACCGAGCATTCCTTTGGGATGATGAATTCAGCTGGTCACACCTTGCAGGTCCTTACCTTCCAATGAACTGGTTCATATATTCAGGTCTCAGAAAACCAGGTGCTTCCTTGCCAAGGGAAAAATAAACAAGCAAAAATCTGGTCTGCAACCAATGTCCAGGGTGCCAGAGCAAAAAAACCCAAAAAAATTACAAGAAAAGCTGGTGTAAAGGCAACTAAAAACATAATAAATTCTCCCTCATCCTTTCAGAATCAGATTTTGTAGCTGATGAACTCGGCAATAAATTGCAGAACCATATCAGATCATTGCAAAAAGAAAAAAAAAAAAGCTACATGGAGAAGCAGAAACATATGGTAATGAAAAAGTCTGCCTTGAGAAATGGAAAATAGACCTATTCTGGCTTTAATAATGTGTCAGCCTTTGTATGAACTGGCCCAGAGCCCAAAGAAATGGACTGTTGCTTCCATTTACAAGAAGACCAGGTCTGGCTTTCTGATGGCTCTATAAATAAATGCTCCATTATCTCTTACAAATATATTTGCAATGTGTTATCTGACCCTGGGTTTATTCATTCACAAATTTGGTCATCTTTTACAGCAGAAGCTGGTCTTTTACTTTTATCCAGGAATTTCAGAGTCTTGCTCTCATATCATTGATTTCAGCTTGTTAAATGTTACTGAAAGGAAGTCGAGGTATGGAGAAAGTGAAATAAATGTATCCAAATTCATGCTGTGAGTCAGAAACAGAGCCAGGAATAGACTGGCAATGAATATATCAGAAATGATGAAAGGTCAGGATGAAAACCAAGACTCACTAGTTGGTTGAAGCTGCTTCATTACAAGGTAACCCCCTCACTAGAGCGAGGATTCACTACATGAATGAAGAAGAGCTGATAAAATGGGTATTTTTGCATTCTTTACACTGCTCTTGTCTATATTTTTCTCTGATTTGCTGTATGTTTGTGCCTTTCCCCTCACCAGAAGGTGTGTAGCACTCGGTGATTTCAGTGGTAGCTTTGGAACACTGTGTTCATTTTAACCTTCCAGGACCTGTCACTCAGGAGAAGGACAGGGATGCCTCAGATGGACCTTTGGCTCTATTTCCTCTTGCAGGGGTTTGTATCATCAATAAGCACATTACATAAAAGAGTCACTGCTTGATCCAATTTGTGTTAGTTCATTAAGCACAAGATATGATTAACGTGAACACTTCTTTAATCAAGCAAAGATGCTGCTACAGACACTTAAAAACTCTGGGCACTTTGAGCTGTTCTCCACGTTGCTGCTCTGCCTGGATCTGTAGGAGGGCAAACAGTTCACAGCCTCTACACAGAACAATTTGGAGCCTTGGTAGCAGTTTCAGTACTGGCTCAGAGAAGCTGCAAAAGAATCTGCTCTTTCCCTGGAAATAATTCCCTGGCTTTGCACTTAAGCCATGTGTCTGGGCTGTTCTGCACCAGGAAGGAATTATTCCCTGAGCTGGGGTATAGAGAGCTGTGAAATACTTTAGCAGGATGTGGAAGGTCAGGTTGGCCAGGCTCCTGTTTCACCCAGCAAACCACTGCAGGGCAGGGCAGAAAAACACAAAACTATTCTTATTATAGAATCATAGAATGGCTTATCATCTTCTTTCGTGGTTCCTTCAGCAGCTTTCAAGCCAGTTTGACAGAACAGTTCTTGTTTTCATCACTAGCTCCAGAGAGGTGTGAACAGAAATGGTCCTTTCTTGCATCTTGTCTGCATTTCAGTGTTACTGATTTTTAAATAAAGAGCTCCTGTCTCCTCACACTTTCATTCCTCATTTCCTGGGCTTAGCCTAAGTCAGGCTAAACCCTGGCTGCAGTGGCTCAAAGTGTGGCTTTGTCCTTGCCCTAATGGGAATTATTCCCAGACCATGGAACAATCTAAACAGAGTCACAGCCCCTGCTTATAATTCACTTTGGCTCCTCACTGCAGTCTGGTGATTCTCCCTTACATCTCTGCTCATTAGGGATACAGATAACACACTATCATGAGCTGAGCAGCCTTATCCTTAAGAGATAAGACTAATCTGTGTGCTTAGATCAGCAGTCCTGTTCTTCCCTAATCTCACCTGGAAGCACAGTAATTGCAGAAACACAGAGAGGAAGCAGGTGAGAAACCCAGGGAATGTTTTCCTCTGAGCCCCTGCCTTTGCTCTGGTCCCTGGCCACATCTTTTCTGAGCATCGTGCATTTCCATCCTGCACCATAAGGAAATGGTCTTTTACAAGAATTCTTTTGTTCAAATAAACCCCACAACAACCACGCTGGGTAAAAGAACCCCTTGTACTCAAAGCTTGGCTGGTACAATGGGCACCATGAGCAAAACACTTTCCTTTTACACTGGATTTCCTCTCTTTGCCCTCTTTTGTGGGGTTTTTGTTTTGTTTTTCTCAGAACAAAAGGAACATCCATGTGCTCTGGTGGCCTCAGTGTCAGACAGCTCTCTTTTGACCCTACTCTGATGCAAACACTGAAAGCAATGAAAACAAGGTGGTTCAAGCTCTAAACCAACTTGGTTCCTGCCACTACGACTTGTGGCTTACCTGGGCTGGAGGTTTTAATCTTACTTAGAGCTTGTTTTTGGAGAGAAATGCAATACAACCTATAAACCACATCCAGATTTCCTTGCAGCCTCACTTTGTAGCGATTATCAAAACCCCCAGTGATTTGGCCATCCCTAAACTCACTGCCAAAAGCTGTCACCTTGCCTTGGTGGCAATTTATACCAAAGCTTTTGAGGCACAGCTTTCTCCTTTCAGCTCAAGCCATTGCAGCCCCTGGATGCGAGCTGAGCCTGCAGAGTTATAAATGGAAAAACAAAAAGGCATCCAGTTTGTAAAATCTATGCTTTTCTATTGATTTTGGCCATCCCATGAATGGAAACAAGCCTTGTGTGCAGAAATCCTCCGAAGATGCCATGTTCACCTCTCCTCCTGACACAACATTTCATCGATCCCCATGTTTGTGCCACATGAATGATGGATTATGGCATATCAAACCTTGCAGGATTCATTTAATGCCTTTGAATAAAACATTCCTCACAGATTAACGGAGCAGTTTTAAGTGAACAACCATTTTCATCTGTTTTAAATTTTCATGGGTACTTTTCTGGAGAACAAGTACATTGTTAATAATTGAAGGGAGTGAGACCTTGTTAATCTCTTTGTATTTTAATAAAGTCCTGTTGCACCCCATTCATTTATTTTTAAAATGCTGGCATTTATAAAGATTCGTTAAATTTACTTCCCTCCCTTTGAAAGGAATAATCCTGAGATTACATGAGGAGTGATTATTTATGTACCAGAGAAGGGGAATTTCATTGTGTCCAGACAGCCATAAATGTGGGTTGTGATGGGTTGAATGGATGAGAGGAGGGAGGAACACTTCAGTGGAAGCAGAGATGCTCTGGAGGAGCATGTTGAGTAAGAGAGGAAGGTGGAGAGAGAAAGAAGCAGGAATTAGAAGAAAGAACTTTTTCAAATACAAATTGCTTCTTTACACACAGCCCCAGGATTGCATTTCAAAGGAGGAGAGAAAATCCAATGTGTACATGATTTCTTTATTGTTATCAGGGCAATGTCAGCCCTTGGAATGCTGGTCTCGAAAATATTTCATTCCAGCAAGTTTCATTAAATTCTGTGGTCAGAGTGAGCCTGTTTTACTACAAAGATCTGATAGAGAGTCCTGAAGGCTCCCAAAAATGCTGTACATTAGTCACACATGGTCAGAACAGCGAGTGAGTGAAGAGGCTTTGGCAGCAGCAGTGAAAACCCCCAAATAAATGCATGAGGTGCCCTCCTCAGAGGATGTTTGTGCACACAGAGAGAGGGTTTACTTGCCCAACTCTGTGTTACTGCAGATTTTTGTGACCAGGAGATTTTGCTCTGTCTAACAGCTTTTGAGCTATTCCACTTTCAGTGCTACATCTGGTAATTGTCTTTTTTTTTTTCCCCTGAAGGCTTTATGTAGAGAGGGTAGAAATCAAACACTCATGCCATAAACCGAAATCCCTGCCTCCCCCAAGGATCTCTTTGAAACGTTGCTTGTAAACTGCTTGTTGATATTTGACCACGAGTCACCTCTGCATAAATCTTTGGCAGGAATTAAAACCATGGAGAAGATGCTGGAATGCTGAGATAAGTTGATGTGTCAGTGGGAGGAACAGAAATTGGACTGGGCAGCACAGCTTGTGTTTGGATAGACAGCGTTCCATGTGAGTGATTCCAACCAACAAGTTGTGAAAACCTGTTGTGGGAAGGAGCTTAAAACAGCTCTGCATTAAATCTTCCTGTAGAGGAGCAAATCTTTTTTTCACATTTTTAATCAAGTTGTTGCTTAGCTGTTTACTGATGAGCTCATGATGGGGGATAGAAAAAGGCAAAATTGGTGCATGAGACAGATTTTTAATGGAGCTGCTGTTATCGAGCCAAGCAGGTTGAGTTTGATCGGTATTTAGGGTAGGACTTCTCAAACCAAAAATGCTACAAAGGCTGGTGCTCAATAAGAGCATCAGTGTATTAAGCACTTCTAATCAGGTCCTTGGCACAGAGGGATGGTCACAGGGGGTGGTATCAGTCCCTGCCGCTTGGTTGGAAGCAAAACTGACTGTCTGAGTACCAGTGATCTGGGACGACTTCCCATTTGCAGACTAATATTCTTCCTATCTCTGCTCCCCTTGGATTTGCACGAGTTACAGTTCCTTTCACTTCCTATCTCAGGCTGTGTGGCATCATCCTTAAATAGCTGTCACATTCCACCCAAGGTGGAATTTGCTGCGTCTCAGTGGCGGATAAAGTGATTTCACTTTTTGCACTGGAGAGAGATCACATGGAGACTGAGTGATCTCTGGGTCTTCCCTAACGATTTATGCCACCTCTGTGGCACAAAGCTTTGGGAAACCAGGTTATCCCTTTGCAGACTGGTTCCCAGGACAAGGCATGGCTGTCTGATCACCCCATCCACAGCCCTGAAGGGCCATGTTCCTGAGATTCCTCCTCAAAGCATTACTGGAGTAGCTCTGGATCATTGTCCTTTATGCCATGGGCTGGTCCCCAGGGGCACCACTCAGATGCAAAGGTGGGACTTTCACATCAGCTGGAATTTTGTCCTGATTGTACATTACATGCACAGGACCAGTTTTGTCTGGGGTGTAAATTCCTAGCAGCCAGGGATGAAGGGAATGAGCAATTAATTGGTGGGATAGTTCACACATGCTCTGTGTTTGTCCAGTTCAGCTGTACACTAAATCAGTTCCAAAACACACTCAGGCAGCACTGAATGCTTGGGAAAATGCCACCTAATTGGCATTTATTATTCCTGCTGTATCTCCAGTTATGGTCTTTGGCTCGGGCACCTACAGACAGTGAAAGAGGTTCTCTCCTAGGGCAGGAAATAGCTGGCTGCTTCTCTCCTTGAAAGTGAAATAGGGGCCAGTTTTCATCTTTCCATTATGCATTTGTTTAGAGCAATTGCCTTTCTACCAGGTCAGCACTTTGTCCCCGTGTCCCTGCTCGTCTCTGAAAGGATGGGCTGCCTTCCCTGCAGTGCAAACCCAGCTGACTGTGACTGATGGCTTTGCTCAGACCTTGGGAACTTCAGGCCAGTGCTGCATCTCTGCAGAAACAAGGATTTAGCCCTTTTAGAAAACAAATTACTTGTCTGGAAGTTCTCTTTGTCACTGAAGCAAAACAATCAGTGCTCCCACTACTGCTGCACTCAGTGCTGTGACCACGGGCTGGAGAGTGATGGGAGTTCAGCTGCAAACCCCTTGCACTCGTGTGACATGGGATTATTTGGGCCTGAACCATGAGTGATGTCAGGGCTCTTCTCACCTGGAGCTTTGGCCTCCTGAGGAGCCTATTTTGGCAACTGGCTTGTCCCAAACTGACCTCCTTCAGCTGCTGCTTCACTAATGCCCAGTCACACACTGCCTGTGCCACCTGGGCATGCCATGGCACGGCCCCAAATCCACATGAGTCACTTCCCTCTCTTCCTTGTCCCATCTTGTTGCCCTTGCATTGATTTTTGTGACCTTACAAACAGAACCACGTGTGTCAAATGTCTCCAACACCCAGGCTGTTGTGGTCACATGCCTTGTGGGTGCAGCCAGACACACAATTCCAGCTTCACAAGGAGGAACATTCCAAATGCAAGTGCTTACACTGTCTTTTCTTTCTCATGCAGGGTTACAGGCAGCGATAGCACAAACACAGTAACTTTCCTCCATGTGCACTCCACGTTTTCACAGTCCAAGTGTCACAAGCCCTCAGAGACTTTCTTGCACAAGCAGACATAATCCCTTGAGATCATGAGGCTTGTTGTGAACACCAGTGTGTAAGAACTGTGTGATAGGTGGGGTTCTCCAGGCTTCACACATCCACTCTCAGTGCAGAGATCACATGAAAGCACGTTTTTATTTTTACTTTACTTAAATGGTCCAAATTAAAGAGCTAAACTTCACTCCAGGATCAGCAAAGCAGCTGTGGGAATGTCTGAAATCATGTTACACTGAAGGTCTGTTATTTTTTAATATCCCCATATCCCCAGGTGTATTTTCAAATCTGATCTGTGGGTGAGGACTGAGCCAGCTGTAACCCTGACAACAGTGACCCAGATGGTAATCAGCAAAATGGACTAATTGAATAATGTTGAGTTAGACCCAGTGCTTTGCAGAACTCTGTTAGACCTTGCAGTAACTCAATATAATTTTAAAATGCTGAGTGAATTTCACATTGTGATCCCACACCTGGAGATGCTGGAAGGGACTTGTGTATGGACAGCACAGGCAGTGTAGGAGAAACAGCCCAGTGTGGCAGTGTGTGTGCAGGGAGATCTGCCTGGGATTAAAAGAATTGGATTTATTTATCCCTATAAAACTCTTTGAGGCCCTTGAATAAGCTAGAGACATGACTGTTCATTATCAGTCATGGTCAGGGACAAGTCTGCCTTTTCCCTTAGCAGAGTTAGAACACTATGGCTGTGTGTTTTTAGGGTTGGCTGTGTGGTTTTAGGGTTGGCTGTGTGGTTTTAGGGTTGGCTGTGTGTTTCGAGGGTTTTCCATTCACTTATGAGGAGCCATGCCCTGGAGAGGGAGGGCTGTACAGCAGGTTTGTGTTTTCCTTTTCTCTGCTGGAATACTAGCCCAGGTTGTTAATGTGAAGCCTCATTCCACAGCTCTGCCCAGGCTGGGGGTGATCATAGAATCATGGAATAGTTTGGGTTGGAAGAGACCTCAAATCTCATCCCACCCCACCCCCTGCCATGGGCAGGGACACCTTCCACTAGCCCAGGTTGCCCCAACCTGGCCTTGGACACTTCCAAGGATGGGGCAGCCACAGCTTCTCTGGGCAACCTTTCCCCACCCTCCCAGGGAACAATTCCTTCCCAATATCCCATCCAACCCTGTCTTCTGGCAGTGGGAAGCCATTCCCCCTTGTCCTGTCACTACATGCTCTTCTAAAAAGTCCTTCTCCATCTCTCTTGGAAGGTCCCTTGCAGGGCTTCTCCCAGGGAAAAGCTGGCAGGATGGGATCCCCATGGAGCAGAGCACGTGTGTACTGAGAGCCACCACATCTCTGATAGGACACAGGCAGGAGATGCTTTAATGAGTCAGCCCACAGAGAAAAATATGACAAATAGGGAGGGAGACAGAAATAAGAGTGTCAAAATGGGTGCTAAAAGAGGGACAAGGAGCTGGTTCAGACCCTCCCACCCATCGGGGGTCTGGTGAGCACCCAGGGCTGGAAGGTGTAGAGAGCAGAGAGCTGTTCCCAGGGCTGGCTGAGAGCTCTGGGCTGTGCTGAGGGTGGGAGGCTGTGATTGATCCCCCTGTGATTCTGCAGGCTCTGACTCAGCCAGGCTGCAGCAACGCAGAGGGATGTTGGGAGCAGAAATTAAAGCACCTACGAATGGGAAGGGCACGGACGTTCTCTCGTTAACCTTTGAGCCCCTCTTTGGCAGCCCTAGCAAGGAGAAGAATAATGAGCAATGGCCAGTGTTGTTGCTGTGCAGAGACCACTCAGCCATCTGATTTATGGGGCAACTGAGTAATTCAGGCTGTTCCTGCAATGCTGGATTAACTCTTGTACTGTCAGCAGGACCGAGGTGTGCCAGGGGCGTGTGGGATGGGTGCTTGAAGCTCTTCTTCCTCCCTGTACCCAGGACACCAGAGCTGAGCCAAGACAGACAACTGGAGTAGCAGCAGAAAGATGCTGCTGGTGGGGAGTGCTGGGAATAGTTCTTGGATGAACTGGGAGCCAAGAGGAATGCAGGGTAATTACCAAGAGCAAGAGCAGCTCAGTCCAAGCCTGGAGCATCCATGTATTTAGCCGTGGTGATTCCAGTGGGCATGCACAGCTTTGTCCCTGCTGGAGAGCAGAGACCAAGGAACCTCTTGCCTGCAAAGGTCTGAAGGGCTTTCTCCTGTACAGTCATTTTGGTTATGGTGGGTGTTTTTGTGCTGCTAATTCCACTAAGCATAACATCTCAAGGAAAGCTACAGTGTAATAATGTGTTACACCTCATAATGAGCCCATTCAAGAGAATTGCAGTCCCCAGCGTGAAAAATGTTTTGAGACTTCATTCAAAGGTCAGTCAGTGGAAAGGGGGCTGGAGTGAAAAGTCAGGAGAGGGAAGAAGACACCCAGGTAAAGGGGGTGGATGTGGGGGGAGGCTGATGATGTGATTTTGGGAAGGCAGTCGGAGGGGCATCTGACATTTCAGAGAGCTGTAAAAAGCCAGAAAGTAAACAAGCCTCATTAATTCCAACAAAGGGCAATGCACCGAGCTGCCAGCTTCTGCTCTTTTCTTCAGCTTCCCCCCTCACTGTCTAAGGGCTTTGGTGGTGTAAACAGCTTCACAAATTGCATGACAAATGGAGCTTTAAAATATTTAAGGAACCATTGAACGGTGGGTAACAAAATGCGGGGGCAAAGCTCTGTCACACACACACATGCACACACACAGACTTGTGCCCATGTGAGATTTGGGAGATGCAGGGCTGTAGCCCAGGGTCATGGCTAAACTCAGGCTAAGCCCAGCCTAAATCTGCCAGGAAGAGCTCCAGGAGCCGGGAAGCAGCTTGAGGGAGCAGTGACAGGCAGGATTTCAGAGGTGCCAAAGCATTTCTGCAGGCTATTTTGCTTCAGGCACAGGGTAGGGAACCACACTCCTCATCATGACCTGTCGTGCTGAGGAGCACCTGGATTTGGATGCCAACTCATCCAGGGGTGCTCTCCCTCTCTTCTTAGGGCAAGTCACACAGAATATTAGAAGATGCTGTATTTTAGAGATGAAACATCATGTTCAGGCATGAATTCGTTTCCAAAAGGGAAGATCTGTAGTCTGTTCCTGCTTGTGGAAAGGTCTCTTTTTGAATGACCTGACAAAACAAAAGATCCACACCTCTGTGGATCCTAGACAGAGCTCTCCCACTGGAAAGAGCTTGGTTTCCTTCTTGCTGCTAAACTCTGTGTAATTCAACCTGGGCAAGTCTGAATGTTGCTCAGCCAAGGATTGGTTTATTATTCAACAAGCCTCCCCAGAGTTATTATCAAAGTGAAGAGCAGCTTGGGAGTTTATGTTCAATATCATGCTCCAGGACTGTGTCACGCTGTGTCTCAAGGTGCAGATGTGATGTTGGAGGGAGATTTGGTTACTCCAACCACGGATGAACGTGTCTGCACAGAAGTCCTGACACCTTCCCATTTGCTGGGAATGCTCTTCTCTGTGTCCTGCTTGCCTGGGCTCTGTTTCTGCCCTTGTCCTGCCAGGCTGTGACACTGAGCACAGAGAAACCCCTCCTTTGGTCTGAGGATCAGCCCGAGAACAACCTCCTGTCTCCTGTGGTTCACCTGATGCTGCCTCAGGAGTTTCCTGTTACCCTGGCCTGGAATTCAATCCCTGCTCCCCTAGCCTGTGGTTAATATCTCTGCTGGCTCCAGCCCCCCTGAGATCTTTGCTGTGGCTGGAGAATCTCCATGGAGATCCCCATCCTGCCCCTGCCCCCAGAACACCTCTTAGCCCCAGCATTAATCCTTCTGCAATGTAGCACAAAGTCAGCTTTAGCCTGGAGGAGCGATCAAATAAATATGAAAACTGCTCCCAGAGGAGGTAAATATTCGCTAGACAAGCAGAAAGAAAAGCAATAATATACCATGTAAGCTACTGCCTTTTATTAGCTCAGCTCCCTTCTCTCCCCTTGTAAAGTAGTGTTGCGTTGTTATATTAATCTTTACTGTGAAGCAAATTAAAGCAGGGACAGTTGTCAGAGTATTATTAAGAACATCTGTTTAATTAGGGCTGCCTTTGCATCCATTTGAGAGAGAAATGTAACACCCCTGTTCATCCCCTCCTGCCTCACTCCCCCTGCCCACCCTTCCCCAGCTCCATCCTCTGCCAGAGGAAGGACGTGTAGTGAATGCAGGAGCACCTGGGGCCTTTATTACCTTCCCTTTCTTCTGCTCAGAAGAGGTGTCAGCTCTCCCTATTAATTCTGGGAAAGAAGGTGGAGCAGGAGGGAAGGTATGGCTGTCATGGGGGTTTTTGGTGATCTCTGTCTGGAGAGCCTCTATCCCTACTTTCTTCCCCTCAGAAAATAATTTGAAACTCAGTAAAGAGACCATGAACAACTATTAATTATCATTAGCAATTTGCCATTCCAGGCCAGGCTTTCATCTGGGAATTTCAGAGCAGTTTTACAAATGCTAATTAATTGAGACTACTTCATGAAGGAGTCTGTTAAACTCCTTTTCCAGGGGTAAATCAAGGCTGAGGGATACGAAGAGACTTGCCTGAGTCAAAGGTGGTGCTGCCACCACTTCCCAAGTGAGGTTCTCAAGCTCTCCCACCTTCCCTGCAATGCCCCAGCTGGGTGGTGGCATCTCCCTGGCATCTGCATGAGGCAGCAGCAGGAGGTGACAAAAAAACCTGCCAAAGCTTTGGCATTGCCCAGGACCTCAAAGCTCATCCAGTCCCACCCCTCTACCATGGACAGGGACACCTCCCACTACACCAGGTCACTTCCAGCTCTGTCCAGCCTGTCCTTGAACACTTCCAGGGATGGGCACTCCACAACCTGGGCTTGCTGCAGATCACAGCAGAACATGGAAGAGCAAGAACAGGAACAAATTCACAAGGATGGAGAGAAACAACTTCTCCTCAGCAGCCCTTTCTTTTCTCCATGACCTGTTCCACCATCTGTTTTTGAAAATCAGAGATTTCAATAGAGTCAAACGTTTTTCTGCATTTAGCAGAGACCATTTTCCCCTAAGAGTACATTCCCTAAAAGGTCTGCCTGTTCAGTCACATAAATTATCCACGGGCTCGGGCTATCTGGTGAGTTAATCAGGTTTAGAGTCATGTCAGGTCACCCAGAAGTTCAAAGCTATCCATGCCTACCTGTGAATCCAAATTCCACTGGGCAGTCTGAGATATTGTAGCAAAAGCTGTTTTACATGCTAGAAATAGTAGAAGAGCCCAGAAATCCTCAACTTACAAGTGCTTGGAAATATAAAGAGTTCTGAGATAGTCGAAAAAATCTGGACTCTGAATATTTGAGGCTTTCCCATCATTATGAGTATTAACCATATAATTAGGTATTATCTGAGAATTATCCATAAATACTCATCACAACATGATATTTGCTAAGTAATAATTAGGCTATGAAAGGAACTCAAATAATACCTTTGTCTGGAAAATGAAAGGCCCTGCATTGCATTTATACAGCACCATGCTGAGGGGGTAATAGGGTTTAAAATTGCACTTAGACCAAATCTCAGCCCCCTCAAGTCCAGAGAAGCTACAGAGTGAAACAGAACCAGGTCTCTTTTCCTAAGAAAAAACCAGGACAAGGCACGAGGTCCATTCACAGGAACAGCACCCGTGCACCACTTTTCCTACAACGCTTCCACTGGAATTGAAATCTCCATTTTCCAAACTCAGATTCTCCTCAGAAGTTCAGGATTTTCCTTCTCTGACTTGGACTGGGTGAAACAAGAGCTACTGAGGATGGGAAAGGACTTTTAGGGGATGCAGTTCCATTTTGCTTGGGTTTGCAATGTTTCAAAACTCCCCTGATGAGCACAGCAGAATCTCCTGTATTAATTTATCATCATTAAAGCCTTTGAGTTGAACCTGAGGAAGGCAAACATGCACATTGCATTGGATTTCCTATTTCCACTGCATTCAGTTGAGAATCGCTGGGCACAAGCACATTTAGGACAAGCTTTTGCAGCACAGGACTAAGTGCTGAGTGTCTCTGTAGTAAAAAAACCATTTCTGGTATCCTGTCTGACACCCAGGATGCACTAAAAGATCTTTGTGTCCCAGCAGTTGGCAGTTTATGGCTATTTCAAGAATAAAAGCAACATTTGACTTTTGGAAATGGAAAAGAACAAGAGTGTACTGCTGATGTGTGGCTTCTTTATTCCTGGTGCATTTGGAGCAATAATAACTTGCTGTCTCTTGTTTTTCTGCAGTGAGGGGTTATTAGTCAGAAGCAGCAAAAAAGCAAGGAGCTACAGCCACTGGCATGATGACCCTTTGCAGCAGCTGCCAAATAAGCCTTTCTACCTGCAAAAGGTTTTCCTGGATGCAGGAGTGCATTCCTGGTCACTTTATTTTGAATAGTGATTTTCTGGGCCTGAGACCCAGCTCTCACCTTGCCTCCTGTTTGATGGCTCCTCGAGCACTCTGCTTACCCAAGAGTGAAAGAAAAGACATTTTCCAGCAGAGAGATGGCCACGCTGAATGGAAATTTAGTCCTTGTGAGCTTTAAACACTTCCATAAATAGATCAGGTCGTGTGGCAGTCGGAATCCTCTGCAAATGCTCCTTCCACCCCTGAACCATCAGGATGCCTCAAACCTCCCACTCTGGGCTCTGCAGGCTGAGAAATTCCTCCCATTTCCAGCAGAAACCAGTGGAGTGGAGCTGGTGCCACCTGAAGGGGGCATTTCTGGATATAGAGACCTGTCTGTTCACTCTGGGTGGAGCCTCAGCAAACTCAAGTTTGTGCCAAACACCACCAGTCAGTGCCAGTCTGGATTTCCACAGGACTGGGACCTGGTTTTCCCCAGCTGGGAGTCTGGCTGTGAAATTTCCATGCCATTACGAAATGACAGAGCTGAGGAAGGCAGACAAAAGAAAAGAAGTGTTTGAGGGCATTGATGGTGCTTAAATCTGTGCAGAAAGTGCAGTATAAACATCTCAACCAGATGTAAAAAAATGCTTTTATTCAAGTTCCTCTTTCAGCCTTTTTATTGTAGGTTTTAAATGCTACTGTGCAGAGAGAACAAAGCAGGTGCCTTCAACCTGGCGCTGCCTGGTGAACTCTGGCTTTTCCTGTAGGGAGTCCTCTGCCCAGAAGGGATTGGAAAGGAAATGTGTCTCTGTGCCCTGCTGTGTGAAGGAGCTGTGCTGTGTTTGTTCCCTCCACAGAGGCAAACACCTGCGTGCTGGGGACAGGAAATGTAAGGGCAGTGCCACGCTGCTAACATTAAAACTGGCTTAAAAGTCTTACAAATTTAACTGAGGGTGTTTAGAAAACCCAGTCTGTGTACACAGCCAGCCCAGCTTGGGCTGTTCAGATCTTCATCCTGCCCAAGTCTAGGGCAGGAGGCTGCGAGTTAAATCACATGCACTGTAGGACTTTTCAGCTGTGAGTTGTTCCTCGAGTTTCTGATGCTCTGGAGAGCCTGTGGTCGTGTTTGCTCTGCAGGTTTGAGTGTTCCAGCCCTTGGTAACCTGTATCTCTCCCAGAGATTACAGTCTGGGGGGGGAATGTTTCACACGAGTGCTCTGTAAGCTGCTTCCATCACACTCAGCCACAGCACTGCAAACATATCATTTATGCCATTTGAGCTAAGCTGGCCGATTAGGAGGGAAGTGGATCAAGGAGTGCTCTCTGGGAGCAATCTGGCTGCTGAGCTGCAGGGACAGCAGGGCAGTAGCAGGGGCACAATGCCTTAAACCCCTCCAGCTGCTCTGTAGAAGGGCCATCTTTTGGGAAAGGTGTTCTGGCAGGGATTCCAGCCTGCTGCAGGCAGGGTGGCATGGGTGTGAATCTCCCAGCAAGTTTGCCAGGTCCTTTTTTGTGAATTCTGCCACCTGAGCCAGGTTTCCCTGGTGAATTCAGGCAGACAGGTGAGGGTTTATTTCCATATTCCAGCCACCTGGCCCCTAGGGAAGCAATTCCATGGCTTTGCAGTGGCACAGCATCCTCAGTAAGCAGCGTTCTGTCCCCGTGGCTTCTCCCAGTCCCAGTGCTGGGACACGGGATGCTGCACTCAGCCTGCAGAGCTCCAGGTCTCAGGCTGTAGGATCAAGCAGCTCCAACTGTCTTGCAAGACAGAGATCCCACATGGCCCCAGTCAGCAGTTGGCACCATCTGCCACTGTGCCAAGCCTTGTAGGCTGCTCTGGAGCCGGAGGTTTCCCTCCACTGCCACCCGTGAGCCATTGAAATGATGTGTGTGAAGCGTGTCCCCTCCCTGATGTCTTTGTTTCCAAGCGAAAGGCAGAGATGAAGCAGCAAGATATTGCTGCCTTTCGAGCCCTGTAAATCTGCCAGGTACCATTTGGGGTGTTCTGACCTTGGTTCTTGGTTTCCACTGGGACAAAAGTAGAATTATGCCCCTCCTTGGGTCCCAAAGCCATGTAATCACATAAGTCCTTCAATAAAGAATGACCTTCACTCTGCAGTGCTTCAGCCTGGGTCGAGTCCCATTATCATTTTCCATTTCTTGAAATCTTCATCCCCACCTTATCTCTGTTTTCTTTTTTTAAACCTCAAAAAACCAGGGCATGGTGCTGAGCTTTGGAGTCAGAGTCCCCGGTGGATTATTAACACCAATAATGAAGAGCACAACTTTACGAGGACAAGGAGATTGTTAAACTCATTAATTTTATTCATAATAGGAAATTAATGTGCAGAAAGGCAATGCCAGCCTGGCAGTAATTGCTTTTTGGTTTTAAAACACTAAGTGGAAAAGTTAAAAGTCAATTCCAGCTGCTGTTTCCTTTCACTTCTCCTTCTCGTGCTCTTCCTGTCTCTTATTTTTGTTTCACAAGAACTGAGGTGGTTTGGTTTTTTTTCCTCCTGCCTCTGCTTCATTATGAGTCATTATATTTCATCATTACAAGGTTTTGGTCATATTTCATTGCTTTCCTATTATTCTTTCATAATTCTTTCTCCCAATATTACCATAAAGAGCAGAGCCAGGCAGAGAGTTCAAGCAGCTCAGGTCTGTGAGGATGCTTTAGCTCCTGTTGGAGTGAGGAGCAGCCACATCTCTGGCCACTTTGGGCCTTGGAACAAGCAGATGGAATTTGTTTTCCCTCTTTCCTCTCCACCTCTTGCAGACAACGGGATGCCCCATGATTCCAGCTTAATCCTTGTGAAAATGTAAATACCATTTCATGCTCTCTTTAGAGTTGAAATGGCTCTTTGTCTTGCAGAATTCAGGACGTGGGAGGAGAGAAGATTAGTGAATAAAACAACTGGAGTGCTGACCAGCCTAAAGGGTGCTGAACATTGCCTGGCATCGTGGGCTTTTGTGCTCCTTGGAGAGGATATTCATTATCTGCACTGCAAAGAGGAGATCTGCTGTTGTGGTGCTGTAGCCCTGGTTTAACCCCAGGTGTTCCTTTAGGTTTGATAAGGGCAGCTTAGTCCAGGCCTGAGCCCAGTTCATGGTCTTTATGGTGTGGCTCATCTAAACTTTGTGTAGAAGGAGATGTGTGGTTTGGATGTCAAAATCACAAATCAGCCTTGCTTGAAAACAGGATGGGAACGGTGTGAAAAGGTCAGAGACAGCAGCCACACTTCAACTGGAAGAGAGGAAGGAAGGAGTAAAAATTCAGGCTCTTTTAATTCAGTTTTTATTGTTGCAGTAAATTTTATCAATGGCCTAAATGCAAGATTCTGAAAAACTGTGTGTGATGTTCCCCAAGCCCTACAGAACTGGGAGCTGTAGAGGCAAGTCTGTCCTGCCCTTCTTCCAGGGCCTGAAGAGCTTCCAGGGAATCTCAGTTTGGGCTAATTTTTAATTGTCTAGACAGAACGTTAAGCCTGAAAAAGTCCTGTGACCCAGTTCCAGATGCAGACCTCGTGACTCATCTCAACTGTACCAAAATATGCGAAAAATCCTTTATCGTCCCTTTTTTTGGCTCTTTCCCTCTCCCCTTTTGTTATATCTTCAGCGTGTGTATAGCTTAATTTTAGTTCTGATAAAAAGCAAATGACATTTTAATTTTTATAGCATGATTTATTGTCATTTGGGTTTTAACTTATGAAAAAATAATTGAAAAGAAAGAGAGATTTAACCCTGACCAGCATTCTTGATATCTATGAGCCATAGCTCTGAGACTGCAGCTATTTCAGGACATATTTTACTCACCCAAGCAGGACAGCAATATATCATTTTCTGCTACTAGTTCAGTGCAAAGGCCTAATTGTTTGCTTGCTGGCTGAAAGAAGATTCAAAAAGAAAAATAATCTGATGATCAGAGTGCACAGTTTTTCCTACTGGTTTCCTGCAATCAAAATGAGATATCAAGGAAATAGAGCTGTTGTTTATTCTGTTCCTCTGCTCCACCACAGCCCTTCTCTGTTGCTCTGTGCCATCCCATTCTGTCTGATAATCACTCCATTTGATAGTCAGGAGTGAGGGAGCAGCTTTCTTCCTACTCAGAGAGGTCTGCTGGCCTTGGCAAATACGAAACTATCCCTTCTTGCCTCTGCATTTCTCCTTTTCCACTCCCTGGCACATCCCTATGGTCACAGAGTGCCAGGACAGAGAAGAAGGGTATTACCACCAGCCCTTTGGAAAGGATGGGGCCCCCTTTCCTTCCTTTGGAAATGATAAATTCTGTTCCATGTCACCAAAGATTTGTGCCTGCTGCAATTCATAGCGGATTCAGAAGAAAAATCTCATCTCCTGTCCCTCCTCCTTTCATGCCAGCACTCTCTGGCAGGCCAGGAAGACTTTGCTCTCCGCCTGGCTGCAGGGATGGCAGCTCTGCCCAGGTCCTGGGCACACAGTGCCCACCTCATTGTCAGCAGTCATCGATGCCTCTGCCACAGGCAGCCTGGCAGGGCAGTAAACAAGGCACCAGCCTGCCTTCTACCTCCTGGAACCACCAAGGGATTTGATCTTCCTGCAGGGCTGTGCCCCTCCAGCACCCCCAGCAGTGCCCCAGGAGCCACAGCCTGGCACAGACTCACCCCCAGCACCTCTTTGGCTCTGTGGGATGCACAGGGTGCCTCAGCAGAGCCTGGCTGTGCCCTCAGATATGGGTCAAACCCCTTGCCAGGGATGCAGCCCCCAGGAAATAGGGAAGAGCTGTGTGCCAGCCCTCCTGCCCTGGCTGGGGAGCCCTTCCCTGCTGCCCCTTGACAGGAGGTGACACTGGCTGTGCTCCACAGCATGACCAGGAGGCACTTGGCAGCCAGAGAAGCAGCTCTTGAACCCAGCCCCAGCGTGTGCCAGGGCCTAATTGGCACAACTTGTCCTTGACTGCTAATTGGGCTCCTTATTAGCATCACCCAGCCAGGGTGCTGGGGAAGGAGTGGGCACAGGAGCAGCAGAAGCAGAAGGAGTGGTATCCAAACCTATTGGAAGGGTCCAGCTAACCCTCTTTCCTGTCTAAATGTCTGGAAAGAGGAATCTTTCCTCTAATTCTTTTGTCTTTCACAGTAGCTGAGGCCAAGCTCAGTATTTGTATTTATATTTATATTAGTTCCTTTTAAAACCTTCTTGGTCACTATTTTATCTAGCCGTGAATGCCACAATTAATTATGCATTTTTAAAAATGTAATTATCTACCTGTATCCATCAGAAATGCAGTGCCCTTTCCTCCCTCCCTTCCTTCCCCCACTACTTTATCTTATGCATTCACAGGTTCCCACATCTTCCCTGTGAGCTGCTGGTGTGAGGTGGATGTCTGAGGAGGAGTCTGGAGAAAGATGAGCTTGCCCAGGGCAGCAGCTGCATTTTTTCCTCCTGGTGAACGTGTCTCTGTGCACTGGGTCACTGGGGAGTTATATATTTCTAGAAATATTTCCATATATGAAAAATGTGATGCAAAAAGAGCCTGGCTCCTCTTTCATCTGCAGAGGGAGCTCTGAGGGCTGGGGAGGTGCTGGCTCTGCCTTCTCTCCATGTTTATCACGTCTCAGACCCTGGGCTGTGAGTCAGAGGCCTTTGCACAGGACTAAAACCACCTACAGTAAAAAAGAATCCCAGTATACAGATTCCCAAGCCAGCTTTGAACATCCCAGAATAAGTGCTGCTGACAGCATCTTCTCCTTCCCTGGCTCCATGGGGAGCAGCCAGATGTTTGGGGTCCACACTGCCCCTCTCTCCCTGCCCACCTGCCAGCCCTGAAGAAGATTTTTCACTGCTAAGTGCAGTGGGGATTCTTAATGAGCAGCCTCTGCTAAGGCAGGGAAAATGTCCTGTGAATACCAGGGGCTGCTGATGGATGTGTGGTGGCAAAGAGGGCAGGGTGCTGGGGACCTGCAGGCATTTCTTGCTTGGGTAAGATAATTCTGAGTTCCTCTCCAGCCTTGTGTTTAGCAGAGGGAGAAATTCAAGGATCGCTGAGCAGAGCTTTGCCAGTCCTGCAGCCTCCAGAGCTGAAGGACTGATGGTGCCTGGTTATCTGTGATCTTCTTGTAACTAAGAGGTCAAGGGGAAGAAACTTGTGGTTTCCCTTCTGAAATGTTCAGGTCCTCACATACCAGGAATGAAAATCCTGATGTCCTGATGTGACACCTGCTACATTTAAGTGCTGATATCTCTTTGTGCAGGGAAGGAAGGAAGGAAGGGAGTGAAATCCTAACCCACAGAAGCAGGCTGCTAAAGTGCAATCCCAGCAAGACAATGCAATATCCTAGCAAGAGATAACATCACTCTACTTTGCATGTATTAGGGATGTGGGGATAAACCAGGCATTCAGATAGCCTGGAATTCTCAGTGGGTTGCACCAGGAAATGCAATGTGAAAAAGGACTGCATGTTTCCAGCCAGAACATAGCACAGTCCTGGGATACAAAGCCATGGGCAGGATTCCTTGTCAGTCTGAGCATGTGTTTCCTGCAGGAAGATTCTCCCCCTTTGGAAGGATTTTCTCTGATTGTGATTCCTCTCAGCAGTTTCTCTCTGACCTTTGAGTTTAGAAAGCCCTTAAGTACCACGAAGAAGGAAAGCAAAATATTTGCAGTGATCCATTTTCACTCTTGCTGGCAAGTCAGTATTAGTCCTATTTTTGTGGCATTGTCAGGCTCTAATGGATTAAAAATGGACCTTGTTTCCCATAGCTTTGACTCCCGTGTGCTTTGGGGAGCCTTGCTGCAGGTTTAGCTCGAGTGGCTGATGGAGTAGAAATACAGATTGCCTCAGCACTCCCAGTCGTGCAGCTCTATAAAGTGGCAGCTGGGACAGGCTGAGCATGGCCATGTGCTGTCAGAAGACCCAGGGGCTCAGCAGGCAAAGCCTGTGTGGAAGGACACCCCAATTCACACCACAGGCAGGTGCTGGCAGCATCTTCCAGTGTGGGAGTGGGAGAACCAGCTTGGCTGCATCCAGCAAACATCCCAGTGGATCTCTGCTGAGACAAGGCTCACCTCAGTGTGTTTGCCATGCTCTGCCTGGATTCCTTCCACTCCTTGCACACCAAGCCTGCAGTTCCAGGCAGATGTGGTGTGTTTTCCAGCCTCTGCCTGCCTGGGTGGCTGGCAGCGTGCTGCTCCAAGGTCTGCTGCCTGCCATGCCAGTGCTGGCTGTATTTCAGTGACAGATGACATTTTCCTGGGGTATGCAGAGTTTATAACGAGCTTTTATGAAAGCTTTCTCCTTGAGCAGAAGGACATCTATTAAGAGGAGACTGGCAATGGAATCAGAGGCTGTTGACTGGCAAAGGATGTACCATGTCCTGCTCCACAGAGCACAGCAGGAGTCAAAGAGCAGCAAATATCTCCTCTCCTTGCATCTTCAGGTCTGTCCCAGCCAGCACTTGGCCCAAATATTCTCTCTTTGCTGTCCTTCCGAGCTGTGCTACTGGAGCTATTCTGTTTAGCCTCTCTCTTGGCTTCCTTCTTGCTCCTCTCTCACAAACATATAACCCATCCCAAAAATAGCCAACCACACGTCTCCTCCAGGGAGTACCTTGCATGGGCATTTATTTTTGGAGGTAATTTTTCTGTTGTATTGATGAAACAGTCATGTTTTGATTATCTGATTCCATATACCTCTGCAGAGTGGGTAGCAAAGGAGGTGTGGCACAGGCAGCAGCACAAGTGTTTTGAGGGAGTATGGATGGGATTATACATTATATTTTGCATGCATGTGTGCACATATCTTTAGATGACTCTCAGTCAGGCACAGTGTATGACAATACAAGGATTTTATACATATTTATGCTTTCCTGTGCAATGTCAATATGGTTTATTCTTCAGGTGAATTCCTGTTTCAAACAACCTCCCTTTCCTTCAGCCAGCTGATTGTTTTAAGCTCTGCCTCTCTGTGTACTGTGAAGGATAGGTAAATAGGGAGGCAGAGAATGGAGTGAGGCAGCTGGGAGATTATTAATGTTGAAAATATCAGCAAGCATCAGCCCTTTGATCACAAGGCATGTTTACAAAAGGACCTCTCCTCTGTGTGAGGCCGCTTGCACACCCCACCAGGCTCGTTGGCATTCAGTGCATGCCACAGCATCTGGTTCTGTCTCCTGCTCTGTGGCTGTCCAGAGAGAGATCGTAAAATGAGTCGACAGGTAGATAAATAAAGAGAGAAAACTGGGCTATGGCCACAGACAAATGCAGGTTTATGCAGATGCAGCCTGACAGGAGGTGGGGTGGTGGGGTAAGTCCCCTTGGCACGCTGTGTGTGAAGGCTTTGGGGATGCCCCTGCTGGCTGAGACCCCTGGGGAAGGAGAGGGGAGAGGTGGGATTGGCATTCAGGGTGCCCACCTTCAGCCCTTGTTCACCTGCCACTTCCCCCCACCTGGTGCCAGCTGTGCCCGTCACTGCTGCATGGCATTTGTGCTCCCCGGGTCATGATTTGTTTGTGCTGATGCTGATTCAGACCTCTGGGCTCTTCCAAAATAGAAATAATAAATAGCACCAGTGTGCTCTGGGCTGCATCCTCATCTGGGTCCTGATGTGAACCTTCTCCCAAGGCATTCTCCTCAGGAGAGGGTTTGAACAACTGAAAACCAAACTCAGAAAAAGAACTGTTCTTGTCCCATCACCCCCAGCGTGGTCTGCAGATTTTAATACAATTTCTGGGGGATTGCTTGGGTTTGGTTTTCTTTTTCTCTTTTTCTTCCCCAGGGGAAACTACACTATGACTCTGATGGCTTCTTTATACATATATATATGTATATTTATATACACATATATATATGTGTAATAATAATATATATATTAATATCTTTTTAATTATTTTTTTTAAACCAGGAATCAGCCACATCCAACAAGCCAGTGGATCCACTTTAGCATTTCAGAGCCTTGCCTGGTCTAACAGACCTGTAGCAGGAGATGGCACAGTGGCATCTGTTCCCTGGCCAAGGCTGCCGGATGCTAATGACAGTGTAAATACTAATAATTAATAATAATGTCTGAGTAGCTGTCTGAAGCTCTGCCTTGCTCGCTGCCATCCCCCTTGGCAGGCAGTGGCAGGAGATGGCTCAGGGGTTCCAAAACAGCATTTGAAGGCTTTTGTTCTGCCTGGGTCCAGATGTTCAGTTCAGCCTTGTTTGTGCCCCCTCTTGATTCACTGTTGGCTGATCCATGGGGCCAGCCTGGCAAAGGGAGCTCCCTGTGCTTGTTCAGGGCACGTGTAGAAGGACAGATGATCCACACAGTAAAAATTCTGGGAGCAGAAAGCAAGGGGGAGGGACAATTCCCCTGTCCCAGAGCCTGCTGATTTCCAGCTCTCTCCTATGACACACAGGCGAAAGGGGCTGTGTTTTTACCTCTGAATCTCTCTAACTCTCTCTTATCCACAAGCTATTTTTTAGAGATTTAATGCCCCTTTTCCTTTGTCTTTTCCTCACACACAGAGGCAGTTTTATATGTTTAAATTCTGTATCTTGTGCATGCAAATGCTCATATATCGAAATGCACAACAAGGTGTAACCTGCTTTATAATTGAAAAGGTTCCCATAGCTTTAGCTATATTTATTATTATATTGCACATATATAAATAGTCTCTCACATATTCATGCTCCTATATCTTTAATTCTATCACTCAGAAGCAGGTTTTGCTCCTTTTGGAAGGTAAGAATGGTGGGAGAGGGCTGCCTAAATTTACACTACTAAAGTCAAATTAAAATATCTCTTTCTCGTGGCAAACCACAGTTCAGCCCTAGGGGATGGAAAAACCTTAATTTCGCTGAAATTACTGGGCTTAGTAGAGATAAATGTCATGTATATCATGGTAAAAGTAACAATTGTGATATACAAGAGATCACCTCGATAATCACCTGGCTCCCTCTTACCTTCACAGAAAGGTTCTGTTCTATTTCATGTTTTATTTTTTCTATTTTATTTTTCTCTCTGGTTTTTTTTTTCAATTCTAATTAGACAAAAATAATCAAAACAGTAAGAAAACAAAGTTAAAAAATATTCAACAGAAACAGAGGGTTGAGGGAGTATTTTCCCCTCAAGTTTTTTTGTAAAAAAAAAACCCAAACCACCATATTTTTTTAACCAGTTTGCCCAGAAACTCTTCATTTTACCTTACATATTTTTTGCCTGCTATAGAATGAAAAAAAGGATTTTAATATACATTAAGAAATTTAATTACTAAATAATTTTAGGGCATTCTTCATATAGCATTGCCCCTTATGCCAGGAATGGCCCTTTCCACAAGAAAAGGAGCTTTAAGTGGGAGCTGCTTCCATTGGGAGGGAATAAAACTGCTGTGGAGGGGATGGGCAGGAATTAGCCATGAATTTCCTCAAGGGTGAATGTTACTCCAGCAGCATTTTTAGCATCTTTGCCTGGGAGAGAAGAGGGGGCTGAATAAATGGTAATATTCTGATGTCATTTTAAATGTTCTTGGGGCTATCTCCAGTCACACTGTTTATACAGTTTAAGGTTTGAAATGGAACAGTTACTGTTATCCCAAGATAAGACACAATGAAATGGTGTCCTGTAGCTGGTGAGGGTTATTTCTGTATATCAAATTATTTCATGCTACTAGCTTTTCAAATGGACCCTAATTAAATTAAACAGCTTTTTTTTTTTCCCCCTTTATCACCACAGGCAGATCGAGATTGTGTTGCAATTATGGGGGAAGATCTATATTTATAGCGTGGAAAGATTTGTGCAGAAGCCACAGTTGTCTCTCTGCCTGGCATGACATTTCCATTCTGCACTAATGTTGTGTAACCTTCTGGTAAGTAAAACAGGCACAAAGTATTTACCAGCATTGTCAAGACAAAGCTACGGGTCTTTCTTCTTTAAATATCGTATGCATTAAATATCAAATGCTTAAAATACCATAGCAGATGCTAAACCTCTTCCTTGCTGGTGTGTTGGTGGTTAGGAGTTGAAAGCTGAATTCACACTTACTGACATGAGTGTGAGAGCTGGGACTTCAAGAGAAATATCAGGTATCTTTGGTTGCAGGAGAAAAACACCCAGGAAATCCAGTGCTGGGAATATCTGCTGTGCAAGTCTAGTTATGCTTTGGCTTTCATTTGTTGTCTTATAGGGTTGCATCTGAGCATCTGATAATCCTTCATGTACCTGTCCTCAGAGCATCCCTATGAAAAATTGCTGGCTTCTTTTCCCAGGAGTCACAACAGAGATTGGCAAAAAGGAGTTCATATCTTTTCCAATATCAGCCCTTCATCAATCCACTGTTGACAAAGGTTACACTGGAAAATTGGTTTCCCCCGGCAGGAAAATGATGTGATTGGAGGCATTTCAGTACTGATGGAAGGGGCTCTGAGTGCAACAGGTCTTGGCCAGGGAGCTGGGAAATCTGGGCTCAGTTTGTAAGATCTCTTGTAAAATCTGGGTTCAGATTTTACAGACACCCCCTTCGTGTCACTTCTTGGACAGGGCATGTTTTGCTCTGCCTTGGTTTTTCCATGTGTGAAATGCACAGCTCTGATTAAGCACCTTCATTAGTGCTCCAGATGTCCTGGGATATTCAGGGCTGGGAACTGCAGCAGTTCAGAACTGGGTGAATTCCAGCAGTGCTTTGCAAATGCCCTTCAGACCCACACAGGCTGGCCTGGGAAGTCTGTCACTGGGCTTGTCACTGGTCCCTGAGCTTTCTCATTACCATAATCAATACAATTTATGCCCCAAAATAATCAATGAATAACCATCAGGAGCACTGGGAGCTGTGTATTTAATCTTCTGCTCCAATTCTGCTCACTTTTTTCCTTCACCACTTGCACTACAGCTTGCACTACTATAAAAATGTCTAGAAGTTGAGTATAATAAGAAGGGGAGAAAAATCTGATTCAAAGTTCAAGGTGCAGCCTCATTTTAAGGTTACAGAACAGCTCAGTTTATGCAGACACGTGGTGTCAGCTTCTGAGGCCCATGTTGTTATGACAAAAAGCTTTTGTAATACGTTTTTAATACATAAAAAATAAGATGTGTACAAAAGCAGCACCAGGTTTTTCGTGCCATCAGGGTGATAACCATTCAGATCAAGGAACCATGGAAATTACCCACTGAATCTGTTGCAGCAAACAAATCACAATATTTAAAATGTGCCTTTTTTTTTGACTTTGTTGGTTTTCCTTTAACAAGCTGTGGGTTTTTTGCCCTCTGCCAACGCTCCACAGCTCCTCATTGCATGGCTCAGTGGGATCTGACTGGTCAGCTCTCACATCCTCTTTTAGCAGTGGGAGAGGAACATCCACCAAAGCTCTCCTGAGCTGCATCAGCAACACTCATGACCTGTGCACACAGAGATTTGATGTATCCCAGCAGTGCCAGCCTCCCTCTGCATGCCCAGATCAGCTCAGCATCCCCAGGGCAGTGGGGAACCTTCATCCTGCTCCCTGTTTGCATTCAAGGAGCACCTTGCACAAAGGGGCTGCTGGACGGGGCTGCTGCTTTTGCTCCTCTAAACAAACAGGCTCGTTATGCAGCAGGAGGGAAGATCGTGGTTCACCATGACAGTTCATTTACTCTGACACCTGAGGGACCATTTAGAAAGAGGGACATCACAAACAGGCTTTTTGCCCAGAAAATTGTCTCCCTGTGATGTATGGGCTGCGCTCACAGGTGGAGCATCGCTGCCTCGGGGAATGGGGAGCTCTGAAGAAGAACACCACCGTAGTTTAAAATCATGTTAGGCTTGGCCTGACGTGCAGAAAAAGACCCCACAACTAGGTAGTTGTAGAGAAGGTACGTTTATTCAGCACTGGGTGCATGGGGGATTGGTCCACCAAAACCATGCCCACACCTGTCTGTGCTCACAGGCCTGTTTAAATACTGCTAAAACATGAATATTCATTATTTCTTTGTACATATGCCTTATTTTCTTAGAAAAGGCAGGTTTATTCTAATCAGTTCCAAGAAGTAATTTCCATCTTCTCCGCTTTGCACTCCTCCCATCTGAGTTTGCACATTGGTTTCCATTTTTCCTGGGCTGGGGTCTTCAGGGGTCTTGGGGATGAAGATCGTGGGTCTTCCTCGCTGTGCCCTTTTCAACTTGGCTCAAAAAGTAACTTAAACCGGTTTTGT